>JBBDHG010000215.1:535000-1007500 GCA_037951165.1 Lophius americanus | reverse complement strand
ATTTCTTCTGTGGCATTTTTTTATTCAATATCTCGAACACAGAACAGAAGAAAGAAAATACATGAATAAATAAATTGATAGATTAATCAGATTTATAAGATTATTTCTTTTTTTTTGTGTGTTTCATGGAAAATAATTAGTTTTTAATTAGATTAGCTCAAACTTTCATTAAAGCATGTATTTAAAAACTATTCGACCCTTATTAGACTTTCTTTGGTAGTATCAAGTTACATAATTGTGTTTATTAATAATAATAATAATAATAATACATTTAATTAGTGATTCATTACATGCTTTAATATACAAAAAAAAATAACCTGCTTGTTGAATAGGACTTTCTCCATAGCCATGGTTAATGCTCCCTCCTCGGTGGCCTCTATGAACTGTAGTGTCCCCCAGGGCTCCGTCCTTGGCCTCTTCCTATTTAGCATACACATGCTGCCACTGAGTCAGATTATAAACAGGTTCAGTCACATTTTTCAAAAGGAAATAGAGACTCAAAATTGGCTGAGCAGGACATTAAATGGTTAAAGTATCACAGTTAAAGTAATCTAGAGAATAGAATGATCTCCCTCTGTGTTTTCTATTTTGAGCCATAGCACTAACAGTGCCAGGACTTGACTGTTATACAAGTCCACTAAATAAATCACCTTTAAGGGGCTTTATTGTGCTCCGAAATTCCTGAAAGCTGGTACAGGCATAATTAAGGACGGATTCTTGTTCATTATGGTTCCTTACAATAGGCAAAAGTGCCACATAAACTACTTCAAAAATTCCACCCCTGGACTCTGTTTAACCTAAAAGCTTGAATCTTAACACTCACGCTTATCCTATCAGTATCTACCAAGTCTATTGATTCTAGTACGTTAACTTATCAGGAAGTCGCCCAATTTTAATTGAACGTGTGAGTTTCAGTGGACTTTGTTCCATTTCAAGGTCTTGTACTTAATCAAACTTATCCTACAGTTTTATCCTGCTCAGGTCAGATGAGTCCAAAGTAGAGCTTTTTGGCAACACATGTCAAAGATGGGTGCGGTTATAGCAAGAAAGAAATTCATAGGGAAAAGCCCCTCGTACCCAACGTGAAGTATGAAGTTGTTTTTTTTAAAAGGTGGCAATAATTCCGGAGTGCACAATACTTTATGCTGATTAGCACTTTTTGGTTTGCATTAAAAAAAATCAACCAATTTTCAGTGTTGTTAAATTTTAAAGATAATGCAAACTTATTTTTAAAACAGTTTGTTGATCTCAAGAAGTATGAAAATTTTCTCTATTGGAAAAAAATAACTCCTAATCCTTTCAATCTTTCAACTGCAGTTACATTAAGTGTATAAAAAAAATAGAGTAGAGCTTCGAAAAGACGAAAGTAGAATAATTCACTCTGAAATGTAGCGGTGTGGAAGTGGCAATAAATTATAACCCAAATACAGTTACCTATAATTTTTACCACCACTTCATAACAGTCCATTCAAGTACATGCTGGTAATACTTGGCCGCAGAAGAAAACCTCTGCATGATGCATTTATACATTTCTAGCCAGGCCAGGAAAGGCAATATACCCAGATTGACCATACCATTATAACCACTAAAGTCAGAAAAACATTGATTATCTGGTTACCATGGCACCTGTAAGTGGGTGGGACAAATCAGACAGGAAGTGAACATCTTACCCTGAGGATGTGTTGGAAGCAGGACAATTTGGAGGAGGCTGTGACAACAGGTGAGTTGTTGCTGGTGGAACCTGAATAAACTGACTGGCTGATAAACTGAACCTGTTTATAATGTGACCCGGTGGCCAAAACGTTCCCAAAACGTTTTGCGAATTCAAGTACAAAATAAAAATCATGAAATAATTGAAAAAGTCTGATTTGTTTGATTTAAACTGCTTTAAAACATGATTAAACAAACTACGTATCATTTTATAATTTTTCCATAGTTTCTTTCTCGGTCAGGACTTTAATTTAAACTACTCAACTGCAAAAAGAAGTCACACACATATCAACATATTAATGCAGCAGCAATAGTGACTCAAACATGATGGTTGAATCTTAAATGGGACCAACTACTACTTTAGCTTTAAAAACTTAAGTATATTTTGCCCAAAATACTCACATTTTTTTTACTTCAGTAAGGTTTGTAGTCAAACGCTTGTAGTGGAGTATTTTCATGGCAAGGTATTCACTCTTTTACTCAAGTAAAGTATCTGATTACTTCATCCACCACTGAATACACCGATTAACAAAGACAACATCAATGAGAAGATACACTAAGAGTCAGGACTCACACACACACACACATTGCAAAACAGGACCAAACCTTCAAAACAAAACAGGAAACGCAACCTATACTCCTGACAATAATTCTGCTAACCAACAGAACAAGAAAAGAACCATGACAGGCTCCAGAACTGCAGGTGTTGTTTGTCTGCAGTGGTCAGTGATCCACTGAAGGATAACAGGTTCATGGGAGCCAAAGGCTGATTGGTGTATTGGGGAGCAAATAGTAGTGGAGTGTCACAGACTATTGGGTGTGAGGCTGTGCAGCTGCAGACCAGTCGAGTGACCTCTGACCCCTCTTCACTGCTGAAGGCTCCTATAATGACACTTCACAATCAGGACTGGACCACAGAGCAACAGAAGAAGGTAAGCTGATCTGAGGAATCATTTTTTCTTTGATATCATGCGGACCAGGTTTGTATGTGTGTGTGTGTGTGTGTGTGTTTTTGTGTGTGTTTTTTTGAGTGTCTCATAATTTTACACCACCAGCAGGTTTACCCCGTCAGCCTTTACTGAAAAAGTTAATGAATAATTCATGGTTTTTCAAGCATCTGATCAAGACGCCTCCAGGACGCCTCCTACTGTTTTCCAGGCACAGCCTACTGGGAGGAGACCCTGAGGTTGACCCAAAACTCACTGGAGGGACTATATGTTTCATCTCGTATGGCCACATCGTTTATCTAGTCCCAGGATTAGCTGGAAACTATTGCTGGGGTGAGAGAAGTCTGAAATGCCCTCCTTAGCCGGCTGGATGTCCTTAGGATTCATGGTGCCCTTATGATAAACCAGAAAGACTTTGGAGATCATCTTCTTCATCTGGAAGGTTACATTTGACACTTTATCCTGTGACATATCTCATTTATAAAAACCATACACGGTCGTTGTCCCCAGAGGGTGAATCCTGCAGACTGCAATGATCCTCTTCTACTTTACTGTAAAGTTGTATGTAATGAATATATTCCATTAAAAAACAAAACAACTCAATTATTTTTTTTTAACCTTTTTATTTTACATTGTGTCGCTTAAATATTCAGTTAAATTCATGGGTAATTCTTTTTATTTTTACATATACTTACAAATAAAGAACATCATTCAAAATACAACAACAGAAAAGACAAACGATTTATATTTATGAAAGACATTTTCACTGCTGATTGTTTGTTTTATCCATTCATTATTTTTGTCTTTTCAGACAGATTTTCAGAAAAAGTTATCAAAAAAATGTCGGGCATGAGTTCTGATGGCAATAAATACCATAAATATTATAAAAAATAATAAATACATAAATATATATATATATATATATATATTTTTAAACATTTATGGAGGTTTTCCAATAGATGAAAAGGATACAAAACATTACCTACTTTAGTAAACAATTTATAAAAATAAAGTATACATGGATAAAAAATACATAGTAATTACAATAACTTGCATAAGAATTTACAAAAAATGTAATATAAATAACATAATAAATGCAAATTTAGAAAATACAAATACAAAAAATGAATAAAAAAATATCAATAATGATTGGGACAGCCTTCCCGTTGGCATTTTAACATCTACAGTAATTATTTGTCTGCAAGGACAAGGAGATGTGATATAAAAAGGGAATGAAGGTATCTATTTTTAAAATATTGTAATACCGGGTTCCATGTGTCAAGAAACTTTTGACTGATTCTCAGTCGCTCTGCATGTAGAACACTCATCACTTCTTTCAACATAAATGCTCAATTTTAAAAGACTAAGGCCTTCTTTTATTACAAACATAACAAAATTGAAGCCGCAAACCCACACCGCAAGATGTGCGTCACTTCCTGTGCCAATATGTGACACCATAGCAAACCCAGTAATTCTACATTCGGTTCTAGTATTTGATGGGAAAACCACGCCATAGACATGTAACGTGAATCTTTACTTCCTGTTGCCAGCTGCAGGCGCTACCACTGTTACTAAATACCGTCATGCAGATGTCTGTGGGCCGATTAGACCGCGGGCAGTAGATTAAGAGTGCAAAATATGAAAATCCACATTTCTTCAGAAAACTAAAAACCGTTCTGGCATAAGATGGGGGGGACAACCAATATGAGGTTTTCCTATAAATAAAATGTTTATCAAGCGAGGTTTACTTACTGTTTCCATCAGTTGATGGCTTCCTTCTAGTTTGTATCACTTGGTTGGCTTCAGGCCTCGAGTCTTATCCAGAAGGGGAACATGGAGTTCCACAGGGATCTGTGCTTGGACCAATATTATTCACAAAATTATATGCTTACTTTAGGCAACGTTATCAGGAAACACTCCATAAACTTCCACTGTTATGCACATGACACACTTCTCTAAACTTGAGGCATGTCTCAAAGACATCAAGACCAGGATGACCTGCAATTTTCTTTTTTTGAATGCAGATAAAACTGTAGCATTCTGTAGCAAATTCAATTCATAGCAAAAAGTGCAAGAAAAGCCGGTAGAAGAACCCTGCTGATGCGGCAGAAATTGGGGTAACCCAACCAACTACACTGAGCTTCTGCTGAAAAATGACATTCACAATGTGAGGTGTGGAAGTTTTTTATATTGAGAGAAGACGATGGAAGAGAGAAGCAGACACCTTGTATGTAACGTCTGATGTATAAATCACCTTAAAACGTCACCATAAAAAGCTCCCCTAGTGACACAGGGGGAAAAAAAAGACAAGCGCAAATATTTGAACTCCGTTTAGTAAACTTTGTGCGCATTTTGTGTTCCAACTCGCTGTTGTGAAGCAGGACTGGCCCTTTAAAAAGGTGGATCTATGGGTATAGTGTACCTTTGACGTGAAGGATTATGGGAGTTGTGGTTTGTTGTTGCGTTTGTAGCCACAGCAGCACGATAGCTAGTTGGAGAACCTCTGTTCTGTGAGAAAAGTATTTTTGTTTTCACTCAGGTTAATGATGGGTGATCAAGTTGATCAGGATGATTTTCAAGTCGTTAAGTTTAATTAGTAGAATTAAAGTACGGCTGTAAATGGGGAAAAAAATAATGGTGAATTTGAAAATTTGCAAACTTCCTGTAGGGCTTAGATCATGGTATCAAGCAGCCACTCTGTAGATTGTATCATGATACATATGCGAACCAAACTTCATACTTCTATGTAACTACTTAGAAAAAAAAAACATGTTGCAAACCCACATTTGACACATGTACTTTTCCTAGGTGGCGCTGTGGAGCCACTTTGCTTCAACCAATTCTGAAAGCCATGGCAGATTGTAGTTGATGACCACTTCAGATGAATGTGCCCATTTTGATAACTTATGGGATACCTTAGATGTCAAAATAGCTTTTAAAAAGCCATTTAATGATAACAATAACAAAAACAACAGGCTCCTTCTATCTCTGGAATCTGTGACATTTCAGCACACTCCACATTTTTAGAAACAGAATTAATAATAATAATAATAATACATTTAGTTTATAACTCACTTTACATTTGGATCAAATCTCAAAGTGCTACAAAGTAAAAGCAGATAAAAGCATCAATAAAAAATATAATAATAACTATATAAAAACATGACTAAAAAGCAGCAATGATAATTAAAAGTTATAGGTTCTGCTAAAAAAGGAAAGTTTTAAGTCCTTTTTTAAATGTGTCAGTCATCTGTGGAGCCCTCAGATGGTCAGGGAGGGCAATCCACAGATGAGGGGTAGCAGAACAGAAAGCCCGATCAACCATGGTGCTGAGCTTAGTCCGGGGAAGGAGGAGGCGGTATGAGTGGGTAGAACGGAGGGATCGTGTCGAGGTCAGTGGGGGGAGTAGTTCTTTTAGGTAAGGGGGTGCGTTACCATGGATACACTGGTGAGTGAGGAGAGAGATCTTATAATCAATCCTTGTGGAGATGGGAAGCCAATGTAGGGAATCAAGAACGGGGGTGATGTGAGGAGAAGCGCGTTACAGTAATCCAGTCGTGAGGAAACAAACCCGTGAACCAGCTTTTCAGCATCACTCAAGTTGAGTGAAGAACGGAGTTTGGAAATATGTCTGAGATGGTGAAAGGAGATCTTGCAGATGTGTTTGATGTGGGATTCAAAAGTGAAAATCATGGGGTGTCATCCCATGTCCTAATCTTCTAATATCACCTGGGATAGGCTTTAGTCCCTGCAACTCTGAACAGGGTAAAGGGTTACGGGATAATGAATGATTCTTTTAGTGGTATAAATGGTATTTTTTTATGCTGCGGTTGAATTATAACAAGATGCATCACTGTTATTGTGTCAACTCTTTGTGTGTAGTCTCAATATTAATCAGGTATCATAGAAAAACAAACTAGTGGAGCAGGTAATCAGTGTAGGCAGGGAAATCAATTGGATCTTTAATTGCTGTGTGGAAGAAGAGACAGGAAAATTGTGCAGGCACCCATGCACACAGACACACATCCAAACACACGCATGCGTACATACACACACATACAAACACACAGATGCACACATATACACACACATACGAAACACTCACACGTGCAAACACACACATGCACACATATGCACACACACACACACACAAAAAGCAAACACACAGATGCACAAACACACATGCACACACAGACACACACGCAAACACACAGATGCACAAACACACATAGACACACAGACACACATGCAAACGCACACACACACATGCACAGTTACAGAGGTTGATTTGAGCGGAGTCTCTAGGGAGTGGCGTGGAGAATCATCTTGGCTGGGAATTTCCAGGGTTTAACATGCAGACACAGTTTTTGTCAAAGGGCCCTTTATACATGATGAGCCCCGGCATCGCATTCACCCACTGTGAAATAGAGGGATTTGAATAATCTTATTACACCCCGTTTACAATAACACTAATATGATCCGATATCCTACAAACTGCAGCAAAGAGCTGACAGATCGGACCAACCTACAGGGAAGTGAATTGTAGAAATCTTTATAAGTGCATTTCACAAACCTCACAGCTCTGAGGTCACCAAGGCAATGGTGACATCAGGTAGTTTAGCAAAAACAGCAAACTCACAGGGAAACAAGATTCACATTATAGTAAAAGTGCTGCATGTACATCTGGTTATCAAGTTATAATTTTTACTTCCCCCTCAGGGGTTATGTTTTTACCACTGTTTTACTTAATGTTAGCAAGATAAAGTAAAAAGCAAGGCACCGATTTGCATCAAATTTCCCACAGAGGTAAGTTTTGGCATATCTAAGGGATGAGTAGAGTTTGGGGACGTTAGGTCTTGACCTCGCAATATTACATCATAATAACTTTTTCTTCACCATTGCAAGACAGGGCACTTCTGGAGAATTTTTCCTATAACTCATAAATCAATGGACAAATCCGCAAGAAATTCTACCCAGAGGTAGGTTTGGTCATATCCCAAAAGTGGTTTAATTATAAATGCTGTTATGACGTTGTACCTTGGCGAAGATTTGCACTTTCTGAATGCTTACTAGTGTTTTTTTTATATACTATCATTTACTCTTTAAGTCTTATCCCTAATTGTCAGATTGTAATGCTATCAGTTATTACACGGAGTAATCATCTTTATGTTTTAAATCGATTTTTTTTACAGTATATTTGTACTGTACCCAGCTCTCCTGCTGTCCTTTGGTCAGAGTCACCAACTCCACCCTGTCTGGATTCGCTTCCTCACCACTTTTCCGCACTCCCCATTGCTCTGAACAGTTTACCCCAAGTCTTTAAACTCCTGCACCTTCTCCACCTCTACTCCATCATTCTATGTATTCTGTCTCCCTGCCACTGACCTTCATTTCTCTTCTCTCAAGTGCATACCTCCACCTCTCCAGGTTTTCCTCCACCTGTTCCCTGCTCTCACTACAGAACATAATGTCATCCACCGACATCATGGTCCAAGGAGACTCCTGTCTGACCTCATCTGTCAGCCTGTCCATCACCATAGCAAAAGAGAAGGGGCTCAGAGTTGATCCTTGGTGTTGTCCCACCTCCACCTTGAACCCATCCGTGTCTCTTAAAGCACACCTCACCGCCGTCATGCTGCTCACATACATATCCTGCACAACTCTAGTATACTTCTCTGTCACTCAAAACTTCTTCATACAATTCCTCCCTCGGCCCTCGGTCCTACGCCTTCTCTCTTTCCACAAAGACACAATGCAGCTCCTTCTGACCTTCTCTGTACTTCTCCACCAGCATTCTCAAAACAAACATCTCATCTGAAATGCTCTTTCATGGCACTAAATCATACTTCTGCTTTTAGCTTCCACTAGTCTTTCCCAGATCTTCATTGTGTGGCTCATCAGCTTTATACCTCTGAAGCTGCTTCCGCCCTGAACATCATCTTTGTTCTTGGAAAACGGCACTTGCATGTTCCAAGTTCCTCCATTCATCAGGCATCCTCTCATTCTCCGAGATAGTGTTGAACAAGCTAGTTAAAGACTCCACTGCCCTCTTGCCTAGACATCACCGTACCTCCCCCGATTTGTCATCAGGACTGACCGGGCTTCCACTCTTCATCCTCTTCAAAGCTGCTTATACTTCATCCTTACTAATCCTGATTTACAATTCTCTCATTTTCCACCGTTCCATCTTCTACCTCTCTCTCATTTTCTTCATTCATCAGTTCCTCAAAGTACTCCTTACATCTTGCCCTCATACTCTCCTGACTTGATAGTCAATTTCTATTTCTATCCTTAATCACTCCAGCCTGCTGCACATCCTTCCTATCTTCATCCCTCTGCCTCGCCAACCGGTAGTCTTTTTCTCCTACCTTAAGTCCAACCTTTAATAAAACCGATCGAGGCCTTTTCTTTAGCCTTTGCTACCTCATTCTTCGCTTCAATGCCAGGTGTCTTTGTATTTCTGCAAACTATCTTCATCTCATGCTCTTGCATGTCTTTTCCATCTTGTCTCATTATCCTTTTTGGTCTGTCTGGATGACCCACTGAGTACCTCCCTAACTGTCTCCTTGATCACATTTGTTGTGTTTACCCCCCTATCTGGCAGTTCTTCACTACCAGGGCCCGTTTCAACTCCTCCATGAAGTTCACACAGTAGCCTTCCTTCTTCAGCTTCCATCATCTGATCACCAGAGTCATTCTACATACTACAATTTTATGCTGTCTGGCTGCGTTCTCCTCTCTCGTACCCTTATAGTCTCTAATCCCTTTCAGATTGCATCTTCTGCATAATATGTAGTCCACCGGTGTCAAAAACGCCATCACCGCCCATCAACTCCTAATCTCCTCTCTTCTCTTAACCAACATTCCCATTGAAGTCAACTCCAACCACCAACGTTCTCTCACCTGTGGGAATACTCTCAATGACTTCATCCAACTCACTTCAGGAATTCTCTTCCAGCTCACAACCAACTTGAGGGGCTTAAGCACTGACAGTGTTCATCATCACACCTTCAATTTCCATCTCCATCCTCATCACTCTGTCCGACACTATTCTTCACCTTTCCCATACTCCACCTTCAGGATCACCTCTACTCCAATTCTATTCCTATCCGCACCATGATGTTACAGATTGTACCCTCCACTGATGCTTCCAGCCTTGCTGCCTTTCCACCTGGCCTCTTGGACACACTATGTATCAACCTTCCTTTCCTCCATCATATCGGCTAGCTCTCTACATGTACATGTCATCATGCCAACATTTATAGTTCCCACTCTCGCCCCCACACTTCTGCCTTTCCTCATCTCTCACAAGTCTCTCAATCTTCGTTTTCTGCGACCTACAGCCGCATAGTTTCATCCTGCACCCTGCTGGTTCGCAGGAGCAGTGGGGGTAGTTGTAAACCCGGGACCCGTTCGACCCGGTTTGGAAATCAGTGTTGAGTCCCACATGTATCCCATAAGTCTTACTTGTGGCCCTTTTTGGGGCTATATACTGTATCTGTGAAAAGAATGAAAAACAAAAAAACTCTGCAAAGGACATGACATTTATGAAAACAGAGAATGGCCATGCCGGCATATATATCTCGCCTATATTGCAGTTGTCATGGCGACACCACCCTCGGAAGTAAAGCAAAGCGTCGAAAATATGAAAGAAGCAGTGGATGAAAACAACAAATGTACAAAATAATGATATTAACATACACAGCAATCAAAGAAACAGCAATCTTAAATTAATTACTCTTGCTTAAGAAAACTTTTATCCAATAATTGAAAATCATGCATATTTACCTCAGGTGTCGCCATGGCAACCTGTACACACCGGTCAAATAACACCTTTAAAAGCCATTTTTCTCCTTGGGAAAGTATCGACTGATGGACGGAGCCGATGAATCTCTACAGAATCCTCTCCTTCACAATATTCTCCAGCTCTTATGGCATTTATAAAAAACGACTACGACCCTTATCTTCTTCTTCCCAACAAGCCCATAATTGGGCTTCTACCTAGTTTTTACTACTTTTTTTTACTGTTCACTTTGCTAGATTTGGTACAACTTTATAATAAAACTCCCCTATTAAGGATTTATAAACGACTTTTACACAGTTTATTAATTTAGTAGTAAACACATTACAAATTATTATTAAGATGCTATGAATCATTAGATATAAACAATATCATAGAGCTTATGATTGCCAAATAGTGAGCACACATGTCTGTACTGCTACCTTGATATTGCCAAATAGTGAGACACATTGATAAATTGAGAGCTATGTTATAAGCTGTTTATAAACTTTAACTAATGACTGTTGAAGTGTATACAACCTTACTTATAACCTAAATATAAAAACATAATTTTTTATTATATATATTATAGAAATAGTGATTTTTGTTACACTCAGAGGTTGTAGTGTTTGTTTATAATTCTCTCTAGTGGTCATAGGTCGTTTGTTGCTGCAAAAATCCCTATCTGCCGTCAAAGTCCCTTTTTTTTAAAAAGTCTCTGAGCAAATGTATCGATTGTTTTTTTTCATGGGTTTAAAATAATGGTACTAGAACATCTTTTTTTATTAAAAAAGAAAATCAAGTGAGGGTAGAAATATCGTTTTTTTCTTTGTTTGTGCATTTTGTGTTTCGTTTGTTGAGCCGAAAACAAATGCCTAACCCTGTGGAAAATAATGACTTCATCTATTTTATTTTATTGTAATCTCAGATTACCCACACACAGTAACAGGAAAACTGAGACTGAAAATCTGTCTTTCTAGGTCTTACCTGTCCATTGACACCAAGGTTATGCAAATACACCGGATAGTTGGGGAGCTATTTTAGCTTAATTTCTGTATTTCAGGTTAAATAACTTATGACCAAAGCAGATAAGCAGAAGATCTCTGCAGACCTAAAGTCAAAAATGTACATTATAAGTACCTTAAACCACCATAGAATTGGTACTGATTGATGTTCACCTAGAACATCTATGTCGTTACAGAGAATTTACTTCTATACGTTGTTCTGCTATCCCTGACGTGTCTTTAATAAGTTTCACCCTCAGGGCCGCTTCTCTACCGTAGAGGGTTCTCTTTTCTGGTTAATATCCCTATTTTTTCTGTTTGTAGCGACTTGATGGACTCATTCAGCAACTATAATCCATCTGTAAGATACCCGCTGAGCAGTGACTCATGATTTTAAAAGCTTTCTCTAGTGTAATGAATATTGTTTTTCTGAAAAACAGGGCCATTGAAGCATCCAGTGAATGGAAAATCACTGGAAATCCCCCTCCTTTCAACTATGATGATAGGGGGTTCTACAGTTTGTGATATGCGATAAAAGATTACATCCTTTAGCTTTTGAGTTAGCGCCTCAACACGAAGGATCTGCGTTGGGTGCAGTGAAGACTTTTTCAACTTTTTGGGGATATAAATAGATGAATGAATACTTTATTCATCCTGAGGGAAATTCAAGTGTCCAGTATCAATTATACAGATTCACAAAAGCTTTAGAGCGTGCATAATCCCATATAGTGCAAAGTTGCAGCGTTTGGCAGATATAGCAATACAATGAATGTAATATATATAATATATATATATATATATATATATATATTATATATTATTGCTATGTGCAGATAGTCGTTCCAGATTTATCAGATGCAACTAAGTTGAGCTAGTGGTTGGGCTAATGTAGCCTGTAACTGTTGTATCCCACATATTAGTGAAACAGCGCAAAAAAATTGAGGTTATCCTTCATGCAGTCACCATAAACATGTGTTTTTGTCAGCCGGAAATACTCATAATGAACATTTGAAATACTCATTGTCTACAAAAGAGTTCCTGTATCTCCCTGAAATGTTCCGTGTTTGTGTTTTTGGTGCACGGAGATATTTCGACTAGAAATTAGTCAAATACAGGATTACTTGCTAAGATTTTTGGGTTTTGTAGTGTATTTAATACATAAGTACTTTTGGAACAGGGCTTAAGTAAATGTACTTCCAGCTCCCGCTGTTAATATATTTTTCCGTCTTATTGCTCTCCGCCTCTCGGAGAACATCGGAGAGTGGACTGAGATTTATCGGTGACTTTCTGGATGTGCCCCCGCCGGTGCCCCTACCTGCATGCAAGCCCGGTCGCCCGCCAGCCTGTTTGGATATTGGATTTGCTCTTTGACTTTGACCTTATACACGGCGATCCACAAGAGCTGGTACGACGGCTGGACCCTGATGTGCAGAGCCGTGCCTTACTGCCACCGGGGGCCCAACCCCCCCTCCCACGACCAAGTCCTCCACCAATCCCCCAACCTCCAACCCCCCCCCCCCCCCCCCCCCCCCCCCCCAACATGTGCACTTATTGGATTCCCCTCTCCACCACACACTCTGATAAGGGCATCTGTCAAGCGGATGAACAATCTGAGCTTAAAAAGGTGTGTGATGCACGCTTGAGAGGATCTTACTTCCTGCAGATGCCAAGAGGATGCTGGGGAGAAGAAGTCGGCACCGTGACCGGAGGATTACCATCGCCATGGAGGCTCTTCACATCAAGTTTCTGACCAGGAGGAGGGCGTGTTCTTACATAGGCTTCTGCAGAAGATCATAGCTTCCGCTCAGCTACGCGTATTCTCAAGCAATAACATCGACATCTGTATTATCAACCCAAGAATACCCGTGGTCGAGACGGGAGCAAACTGTCACGCCACCTCACTCCCCTCCACCTTCTCTCCTCTCTCACTCGCTCATCTCCCACCCCCCACCCCCTTTTCTCTGCTCAGAGCTGTACAGCAGGAGAGAGCTGGAGGGAAGGGTGGGGATTTCATAAGCAGCTGCAACTGTCCAGGTCCTGCAAGAGAAAAGAGAGGAAGACATCTCTGCTGGGACTGATGGAGAAATAATCAACCGATGCTCACTTTTGATGCTGATTTATCTCTTTTCAGTTCATTTCATTTCATCAGATGTCAAGAAAATAACGCTTGAACAAAAAAAGTAGAAAAATACCCTCAGCTTATTAAAAAAGTCTTCCAATTCGTTGGCGGGGGACGAATTCTGCATTTAATTTTAAAGCACAGTTCAAATTAATAACCAATCGAGCCAGTTCCTAGCTGGAGGTTTGCTCCAGGAGTGGGACTTAATCGATGAATGCAGAGTAAATAATCGTTAAAAAAAGAAAAGAAAAGAGGAGGTAAATCGTCTGAGAGTCAGAGTTTGATCTCTCTAAATGAACGCCTTTTGTTCCCCGTTCACCGGCGTCTTCCACAATTGCTGCTAATATCTCCTGTCAGCTACAATGCGACGGCTTAACTGCTGTTGTCATAAATATTCTCTCCTCGCTACTTCCTCTGCCACGTCAACCGTATCTGCAGTCTGCAGCAGAGAGAACCAACGCAGAGCGGGAAACGTGATGGACTGCTGCGCTCACGTGAGTAGTCCTTTTTGTCATCACGCACCAGGGTGCAATAAAGTTTAGACTTTCCCCTGGAAGCACTGCAAAAAAATACCCCCTTTTTTGTTTGTTTGTTTGTTTAGCTTGTAACAAGTAAAATAATCTGCCAATAGAACAAATGGAAATCTACTTAGTTGGATTTCTTGAATTAATACATAATACATGATGTGATATATGATAAGAAATGACCTCTACTAGTAAGTCGGAAATACATATTTGAATTGAGAATTACCAGTTGAAGTAATTTTTTGAGTACATCAACGATTTTCTTTTTACAAGGTGGGCCATACTCTCTTTGAGCTCTATTTCGTTGGATGTAGCAAGACATGTGTCTCAGAATGGACTGGTTATGCTCAAAAATGATTTTAATTTCCCTCAAAAGTAGCTTTTTGTTAACATTAATGCAAACTTATTCATATCAGGAGTATTTAATTTATTCTAAGTTGTATTTTAATGACATTTATTCGTGTTCTTGATATGAGATTAGCAGGAATTAGGGTTAGCTAACTCTAACCCTTATCATACCCTTACCCTAACCCTAACCCTAATTAGCATTTTAAGATAAAAAAAGTTATCTGTAAAACGCTCATAATGAGCCTTTTTAAGATATTTTGACAAGACATTAGACAATTAAACCAAGTAAAATGTTGTTTTTTTGTTGCTGTGAGGGATCAAGTGGGAAATGTCAGCTTTGCCATCCCTGCCCCCGAGTTTATCGGTGAGCGCCACGGTTGCATGCAAATCATCTGAGGGCGCCCCCCACCCAAGTGCTCAGAGCCGGACCCCTGTGTAGCACACATGCAGGAAG
Organism: Lophius americanus; assembly: GCA_037951165.1. Classification (NCBI taxonomy): domain Eukaryota; kingdom Metazoa; phylum Chordata; class Actinopteri; order Lophiiformes; family Lophiidae; genus Lophius; species Lophius americanus. Next base: position 992,614 of record JBBDHG010000215.1, on the reverse strand, counting down.
TAAGGAAAAAGAGTAGGAGGCACGAAAGTTACAAAGCTCTCTTGCGCGAACATTCATCTTTTCGTTCCATCTCCATAGGAAAATAATTCTGTCCATCATTTTTCACATTTGAATTTTTTTTTTAACCCTTTGATGTTCTTGCCAAGAAAAGAAAAGTGTACAAAAATGAATTCTTTCATATTTTATGTCTTTGGGGGTACTTATTAATTAAATATCACATAAAATCTCAATTTACCATGACAAATCGATTTGTCAAGCATGTTTTTAAACCGTACAAAAAAAGATTTGATCAATTTATAAAATCATTTCATCATACAATTTTGCATTGCAATGGGGTATCGGCAGTTTTAGTTAGATTAGCTCATTTTGTTGCTAAAACATGCTTTTAGAAAAACTATTTGACCCTTATTAGATCTTATTTTGTGAAATCAAGTTACATAATTCTGTTAAGTAAGTCTTCGTATGCCTGAATACGGACTTTGATTATGGACTGTTTTTCTTCTTCTAATTATTCATCCTGGATGAAGGATGAATAAGAAGCTCATTAAACTCAGCTCAATCAAGAGACTAAAATATTAATTGTAAGTAAATGAATCCCGAACAAATTGCTTTTCAGTGCATTTGATTATCATAACTGTGTCAGTAGATAGATTTTTTATGCTTGTTCTAAGAATTCTAGCCAAATGACTTATATTTTCTTGCCCCGTTGGCAGATATTTGGTAATTTTGAGTAGATTTGATTTTAATCCAAGAATCCATTTGGCTTCTTTCTAGTACGGCTGTTTTTGCAGTGTAAGAGGAGCGTGCATGTGTTGCGTTGCTAAGCAAAAGGATGCAAAGATGCCGACAACAGGCAAAAGAAAAGGTGGTTTACGGGAGATTGAACTGAGAGAAACGCCAGCGAACGGAGGCGAGAGGAAGTGTGCGTGTCATTTCACGAAATTGATAGAGAGCAGGAGGGAATGTGTTTGTGAGTCAGAGAAAAAAAAGAAACAAAGAGGAGGGAGGGGGGGGGGGTATCAGCTGGGTTCGGACTGTCATTCTATGACATGATTGGCTGTGTCAGGAAGAGATAAGCAGTCTTCACATCCCCCTGCCCGCGCATCTTCAAGGCCCTGGAATCAAACGGAGGAGAACACCGCCGCGCGCTCCTCTGCACTGAAAAGAGACTACATGAAAGGAATGATTCCTGCTATTATTTTAAACACCGCTGCCTGTGAAATAACACACATTTTTTTTCAAAGAGATGGATGCGGAGGGAAGGATGAAATCGCAGGAAGACAGAAATTGTTTGAGAGTGTTAGGAGTCTTCACAGGAGGTTGTAGCCTGATAGCACCCTTGTGGTTCCGAGGCCCTGAGATCTCCAAATCCCCGTGTCTTTAGACCTCTTTCCCCCTCTTCCTCTCGCCATAATCTCTCACATTAGGCTGCATTAGGGAGGGAGACGGAGCGTCCTGGCTCCTGCAGGACTTAACATCTCCACTCTGTCTAACCAGTCTCCACTGACTCAGTCAACCACTTCCCTGGTGTCATCTGAGAGAAATCCCCAAATTAATCCGTCACCCATTACTCTAAGCTCTGACACACTCTTGTATAGATCCTCAGGATTATAGAATAGGTAGGTATTATAAAGTATTACTAGGTATTAGTTTATAAGTGGCAGCTTAAACCGTCATGACTGTTGACGCAAAAGTCCGGTAAATTGAATTCTATGAATTCTATAAAGGCCCTTTTGCAGGGGCTGAAAGGCGGCGGTGTTAAAATTCAGATCACAAACCCACAACTCCGACTCACATAGTGAGGATTGATTGCGAAGATCTGAGCGAGCAGATCATGGAGTTTGAGAGTTAGTGGCGTAATGTTTGGACCCGGAGAGGATAGAACGATCACACCAGGCTTGTCTAGAAACAGACAGACTGTCTGCGAGGATGCGCAAGCATCACCGGCAATCTCCTGTGTGCTCCCACACAGCTCCCCACTATGCGCCGCATCAATTATTCAACATATTTATCTATGCAATTTGACGGCCTCTCCCCTCTAAAGCTATGAACAAATTGTGGAAGCAGCTAATATCACTTGTGGGTCTGTGGCTCAGATCACGGCGCTGGCAAAACCCCAGAGGCTGAGCACAAGAGGCTGTAAACAATCACTTGACACTTTAGCACTTATATTTTTTGATCTGTGGGGCTAAATGCAGGCTGTGAACTGATGCACACCTCCGCTCCGAGCTGCGGATGCTCTCGTCGGGACCTTCTTTTATAGGAGAGACAATGGTGGTAAACATGTGCACAAGAGACCTGTGGAGCTTCCACAATACTAATGAATCTAAGCATCCCTTCCCCCATTGGAATAGATGCACACAAATATATGTGCACACTAACAAGCACCCCCCCCTCCACCCTCCACCCAATCCCTTTCTTTCTCTTCCTTTTCACCAAACCAGCATTTAGCATGACACACGCCAAGGAGCCGGGGTAGCCAATTATCAAACAGATGTCAATGTATGCGTTACAATACTAAGGGGAGCCCAATTACCAACCAGATGTTTTGTTTTCCTCCTCTCACTCCTTTTTTTTTTTTACCCAGCATTCTCTCTGCTCAAGGCCCTCTGAGAATGGCCCAGTCCCACCCCCGCAAACCCCACCAACCCCACCCCTCAAAAAACCCTCCACCAGTCACACTAAGTAAAGTGCACGTGTGTTCACATACACACGCACACACAAATACGATCCCCTACACACACAAACACACACACGCATATGAAGCCAAATGGAGAGCATGTGGATGTCAATCAACAGGGTGGGGAGGGTGGAGGGTGCGTGTGGGTGTGTATGTGTGGGGAGGAGGGGGGGGGGGGGGGCAGCTATAGGGCCACGGATCAGAACCAAGGACAGCTCCCACTGGAGAGATATGTGCCGCTTTGCTGCATTACTAAATGGAAGTATCCTGTTTACAGACACACACACATACACACACACACAAAGTACCCACACACTCATGCATGTGCAATGCACCAAAGCGCAGACACACAAACAACATGTGCGTGCACACAAACTGAAAGGCTACACACACTTGCATGTGCAATCACATTCATCCTAATACAATTTAGTAATCAACTGTTAGCTCGTTCCTCTTCCCCCCTCTTCATCCATCTCTCCTAATGGATCCAGCTCCAGCCAATATTTCCCTCCTCTCTTCTCCTTTTCTCCCCCCCCCCCTCCCCCCCTCCCTTCTCCGCTTCATAGGGGGCAGAGAGCCCAAAAGATGGAGAGCTGGAGCCCACATGAAACCGAGGAGATGGAACTTTATGTCTCTCTGCTGCTTGATCAATAGGAATTTAATGGACAAGGATTGAGTTCAGGGAGTTCATGCTTGCCAACGTGCCTGAGGGGCTGAGCGCATGCACGCTGAGAGGCAGGCAGGGAGCCTCACACACACGCGCGCACACACACTGAAAAAAAAAGCTATATTGAATTGCAAATTTTTATAAATGTGTAAAATCCAATCGAATAAAAGCTACAGACTGAATCTTCTTTCTGATGAGACTGAAATAATAATTCACTGATTATTGAATTACACAACTCACAGGGGGGAGGGGGCGGGGGGTCTATATGAGAGGGCTTGAATATTTCATTGAAGTGAGCTGAAACCAATCAATAGAAGAGGACATCATATTATCGGAGCAGCTCCTGTCCCACAGAAGAGCTCGAGCCGGAGCAAGCGCCGAGCCCGAATAGACACTGAAGTGAAACTTACACGAGAAGAACATAAAGAGAATGGCAAATGAAGGACTGAGAGCCGGATAAATCAGCCTGGCGTTGGAGTGGTAACATCAAATCATGCTCAGATTCACTGCTACACAACTCTGAATGGAGGCTTTTGTCCCCCACCCCCCACCTACCCCCCCCTTCTTCCGCTCCTCTCTCTACTTTTCAAAGACTTTTTAAATGATCTGAGGTTTATTATGGAGGGAAATTAAAGTCACCTGCAATCTGGGAATGGAAGCAACAAGCAGAATCACTATTGTCACATTTAATACTTTAAAATAACACAAAAACAGAGCAGGAACAGATGACACTACGGACAGAATGGATAAAGAAATGATGATAAAAGCCTGGTCAACACTGTTTCCACCGCGCCTCTCACACTGCGCGCGGTCCTCCTTCCAACCTCGCCTGCGCGGAGAGACTACAGACATGAGAAGAAACCCACCTGACAATTTCCCATAGATCCCTGTGGCCATATTGGCGACATATATTCCTGCATGCGTCTGTTCTACTGCACAGAAGTCAAACGGATGAGAAGAAGGATGGCAGCATCTCTGGAGGATTTATCCATACTCACCTCATTGTTGGAAGTCTGTCAATTCGTCCTCGCGCGCTCAAGTCGACGTCTATGCATTAATGTACTGGCAATATCTGGAAATTTCACTGAAGGGGGGAAACGCCCCCCTCTCTAACTCCTGCTTTTTCTCTTTCTGCTATCGTCCCACCCCACAAATAAAAGCCTCACTCTGCGAGGAAGAAAAAAATAATATATATATCGTTAAAGGGAGAGAATAAAGATCCGACTCTCCACACCCTTCGTCCCGCCTTTAGATCCTGGAATCTCTGCTCTGCCCCTCTCTCCTCATCTCTCTGTCTCTCCTCCTCTCCATCTCTCTTCCTCCCCTCATCTCTCTCCCTTCTGTCCTCCCATTGTTGCGAATCAAACGTGGTCAAAGGGGCGCGGCGGAGGCGACTCAACGACTCTCAGAGAGGAATCCGAGCTCCACGTTAGTGGTCAGGATGTAGTGACAGCTCAGATGCTGCGAGATATCTCAGATAAAAGTCTGACTAGTGGAAAAAAATAACGCAAAAAACGAAAAAATGAAGGCAAGCATAGTGGCTTGGCTCCATTTGTTCCTCGCCGGACTGTGCGTAAAATCAGACCTCTCCATCTCCGCCTCTTTTCTAAGCTATAATAATAATCACATTAAACAACAGTTTCTAACTAAGGCTTGGGATATTTCTCAGCTGCAACCTTCAGCAAAGTGTTGAGATGATAAACCTGCACACAGGGAGACACTCATTAGGCTGTGGCAAGCTGCCTGGAGTGCGCCACGTTGGAGCCGTTTGCCCTGAACATGACCGTGTTGCGCGTTAGACTAATTAACTTTTCAAAATTACAGATGGTCCCGAATTAAAATTCTGCCATTTTCTGTTATTAATTCCGTGCCCCGCCTTTCCCCTCACAAAATTGTCATTGTGCAATAAAATTAAGCTCGTTTAGCCTCTTTTAAACAGTTTTTTTCCCCCTTCTTTTTCTTCTTTTTTATAAAATCAGCAGCGCGTAACAGGAGCTGATGGACAGACGGTGAGTGCATCACTGCCTGCTGCACAACTAAAGGAAGTCTCACAGTCTGCCCATACACCAGCATACCCTCTCTCTCTCTCTCTCTCTCTCTCTCTCTCTCTCTCTCTCTCTCTCTCTCTCTCTCTCTCTCTCTCGCTCGCTCTCGCTCTCTCTCTGTGTGTGTGAGTGAATACTGTGAGCATTGCAGCTCCCTGACAACAACTTTTCAGTGACTGGCTCTATATCCATCCTAATCCAATCCCATGGGATTTCCAGCCAGTTGAATTTCAACAGCGAGAGGACTGGCAGCTTCAGCAGGATCCCTGCTTCCCAAATCTCCCCAAACCTCTCCTTATCCGCCAGGGATTACACAGCTCAGCTCCCAGGGTAGCAGTGGAAGCAGAGGTAGTATAGTCTGCTGCACTCAAAAACATAATATCTAGAATTCTCTGAATGCCCCCCTCCCATGCGCCTCAGAAAAAATAATCACAGATTAGTACTTTCACAGCATTAAATAAAGGATTTCCTTCAGTATAAAGCCATTTTGTTGTTCTAACTTTTTAAAAGGTTTTGCTGGAGTCCATATGATGTGCTGCTGTTGATTAAGCTTAGAACTCGGATTATGTCCAGCTTGTTTTATTAGTCAAGTGTATCTTTGTACATTTTGTGATTAGAAAATTGTGTTTTGAAAACAATGTCATAGTAAAAAAGATCAAATATATACAATTAAGTGGTTGACTGATATTCCGATGATAGAGTTTATAAGAAGGGGCGGCACTAAGTCTCTCTACAAATTATCCCAAAATTGGGAATAATTAAGTGAGTTGGAAATTCTTCAGGGTCCAAAATAGTTCTTCTGTAAAATAAACCCCCATTTTATCATCTGGTTTATGCTAAGAAATACTCAGAAACAGTTCCTCCGTTTGTCTTCTTGCTTTATACATGCTCCTAAAAAACTTTACTAAAACCTCAGTAAAGTGAGCTTCTGCTGGGGTTTTAGTTTGAATCTGACCCTTTTTATGGATTCCTGTCTTATTGATTGTCAATTAAATGACATTTGATCGTGTTTATTTTACTATTTCACACATTGCCTTGCTAATGTTCTCACTATTTGTTGATTTGCTTTATTTTGTCCTGTAAATCACTACTAAAAAATACTATCATTATTACTTGTCTATGAATGGAAGTGTTGTTTACACGGTGTTATTAGTTTTTATGTGATATACCTGCATGTTCATCTTCGTAACTGAGACAAGGTTCAACTTATATTACGGTCTATTCGACTTTATTACTTTTATTGGTTTCAACTGATTTTGTAAATGTGGAGTCAATTAAGTTGCTCGGATTGTTTTCAGTTGAATTTATTAGCACTAATTCCACTTACTCCGATTAGTTGCAGCTTATTTCATTAGCCTTTATTCAAGTTAATTATATGGATTTGGGGCAATTTATTTTATTAATGTTCGTTCAACTTAGCTACTTTGATTAGATGCAACCTTATTTTATTAACCCTTATTGCAAATGCTAATTGTGTGTATTTGTGTCTAAAACTGTTGCTTGGTTTCTATTTAAGGTATTGATCATTTTATTACTTACAGCCATGAAAAGTTGGGGATATTATGGAATCCTCGTCGCGTCTGCCGCTAGGTCCTTTGTTTAAACGTGATAGTTATACCTCAAAAACTTTGTGTGAGGAAGAACTGGATTAATTTAGGGAATGGTAAGTTTTGTATTTCTGACACTAGGTGGAACTTTAGCTTCAAAAGATTAGGGCCCATCATTTCTCAACCATTGGTCCCATTCAGTCTAAATTTCTCACGTACACCTTTTTAACGAATAAGGCTGCTTTTCAGCCATAACCTCCTAACTGCTGCTCTGTTTTTGTCAACTTTGGTGCATGTGAATCCAGTCAAGGAGATATTTCTTGTATATCATATTTTACTCACAAGGGGGTTTTCTTCACAAAAAACAGACATAACTTCACATTTCATTGGAGAAGTTCAATCGGGGGGCTGCTGATACGATGCCTTGATTATTCAATTTGTTTTAATGAAGTGACAGGAGCTGCTGGGAAACAATATCGTTGTTTTGATTTGTGCATGCAAATAGTAAATGAAAGGACAATGAAGTGAATCTTGAATCTTGTTCCACTTAATTACTTTGATTTCGCACAACTTAGTTACTTCATTAGATAAAACTTATTTTACAAGTGTTGATTAAACTTGGATTGATTTTAAATTAATGTTATAGGGTTAGCCTTAAAAACTTTGGAGTTACGAAATCACCCAAGTGATCGGAGTTAGCATAATAAACTGGGCACAGTCGTCCCAGACAGCAAAGGTTTATCCAAGAAAAGCCCCCAATCTCCTGCGTTGTACAAGTAATCCTCCTGATTGAACTCCTCAAATAAAATGGGATTTATTATCAATCTCACACAGTCCATAATGACTCAACCTAACTATGTATGTAGTCTGCAGTCTTCTCTACGATCAGATCCCATAGTGTCTCAATAATGAAGATAAATACATTCAACAATAATAAAACAAGACAGATTTCTTTGTGTCGATTCATTGGAGCTCCATTTAGACACAACTGGACTGATGGTTGGGAAGTTACGGAAGAAATACTGTGTTTGTTTTGCAAAAAGTCCACATTACTGAGTAAATTATAAACAATCACAATGACATATGATAGATATAAGACAGATGTCCTTGTGTAGATTCATATAAGCCACGTCAGACATAAACAGATTTTTGGTTGAGAAGTAATTGTCAAAAAAAGCTCCCCTAGTGGGTGAACAATGAACCATTAAGCTAACGTATGTCAGTTAGGTCTCCTTGAGGTGGTTCATATAAACTACATTTCAACCAAATCAGACCAGTGGTTATGAAGTTATGTTAAAAACAACTGATTTTCATCAAAAGTCTGTCTTTAGTGAGCAATATTTGACAAATTAGAGTAAAATATGAAACATACAAGATAAATCTCCTCAAGTTCATTCGTAAGCACCACATTTTTGATTAATTACAGCCCGAAACCTTTTTAGAGACAAAGCTCCGCCTACTGGCAGAAATATGCAACTGACCTTTTCCAAAATCACTCCACTTCTCCCTCACACTAAGGTGTAGGCGACTTTGAATATATATAAATGAAAAGGATCCATTTAATAGTTTTTGAGTTATATTTAATTATTAATTATTTCCCCGTCTTTCAGGAAATATAATCAAACAGGCCCGACAAAATATCTCTTTGATGAAAGAAGCCAATTTAACCAATGCGGAAATAGTCACCATGATTTATTTAAATTGATTTAAAGCATACCTGTTGGGTGCGACAGTAACATAAAACTTGAAGTCATACTTGATTTAATTCCGTTTATCTTGCAAACATGAATTAGACTGATTTAACATCCATGATTCAGTCAAGTAGATGTAACAGCCAGTCAGTTTCCTGTTCTTCTGGATCGCTACAGTAGTGGTGGTGGTGGTAGAAGTGAGATTAGTGGTGGTGTGGAAGTGGTGCTTCTCCATCATAATAGCTCAGCGTATCTGACTAGGTGGGCACATTGTGGGGCTGCACCACCATTCATCAAGCTTTTACGATTTGTCAAAGAGTATCAGGATGCCTGACACTAGAGGCGGATTTACTTCATATCTTGGAGGGATTGGGAGGAGAGAACAAACTAACACACACACACACACACACACACACACACACACACACACACACACACACACACACACACACACACACACACACACACACACACACACACACACACACACACACACACACACACACACACAGACACACAAACACACACACAGACACACACACGAACACACACACACACACACACATACAAACCCACACTCACATGAAAACACACACACGCACGCAAACACACACACGCACGCAAACACACACACACACACACACGCGCACACACACACACACACACACACACACACACACACAGACACACACACACACACACACACACACACGCACACACACACATGCACACACACACACAAACACACACTCACACACACACACACTTACACACACACACACTCACACACACACACACTTACACACACAGACACACACTTACACACACACACACACACTCACACACACACATTATTGGACCATCTCTGCAGCATTACATAATAGCGTAGCCCACCTGTCAGTCACACGATGACTCCATCAGTCATCACACACGTTCTGGACAAACCGCTGCTCATCAGAAGTCTGAGTCTGAGGTCACGCTTGCGTGCAGAGATGACCTCTGTGGTCAGGTGGCGGGTTCAGAGAGGCGGGTTAAGAGGCAGTATAGTTGCGATGCCTGCGCCCCGTCTGTTTCCCGGTTCTTTGCTTCTCTAATTCCTCCTCTCTGTCTCTTTCCCCCTCGTTTGCAGTCTGCTCAGATCCCTGTGGTATGAGCACATTTCTCATTCCCTCTCCTCCGCTCCCTCGCCCTCGCTCCCTCAAGATTGCTGCTTTATTAAACAGACTTTCCCTATCTTTCATTTGCCACTCTCCCCTCCATGCTCCGCGCTCTCAGACTCGCTGTGTTTTTATTTATTTATTTATTTATTTATTATCTCTTTTGCCCCCTTCCTGCACGCACACACCGCGCCGGCTTCCCTGCGTCAATGCGCTCTTTCTGCACGTGTTTATCGCCTCCATCGCTGCCCGCCGTTTGCCTCTTTGTACACGGAACTATGGCTTCGAGAAAGACGGAAGGGCGTCTCCATTCCCTCCTCTATATGTTCTCGCTTCGCGTCACCTCGTCTCGCTCTTTGTTCGCTCCCTACGTGGCTCCTGCCGAATGTACCGTCCCTCCGTCTCTCTCTCTCTCTGTGCTCCCTCCACCGCTCTCAGACCCAGGGCAGCTATATTTAGCGACAGGTTAACTGCTCCTGTCAAAGGTCTGATTTGTATTCTCTGCATGCGGGTCTCTGACTTGGGCCTCGCAGCAACACAAACAAAAGGCCCTAGTTTGAATGTGGCTTAGGAATCAAAGCCCCCTCTCTGCCCTGCTGCCAGTGGCGCCACCTGCTATGGAAGGGTAGGGTGGGTGAGGAGGTGCTGATGGTGGTGTCGTCGGAGTTGGAGGGGGCCGGTTCATGGGGACTGAAAGTTGAGCTCATTCCTGCTCAATGGACCCACTTTCACTGTGTTGCAGCATGCACTCTGAATGTGCTCTGTTTGGGTCAGAGAGGAGACCCGTGGACCCTCCCCTCTGGACCAGAAGAATATGGGAAGGCAGGGGGGACGGGACATGAAAATAGAATCCTAGCACAGGAGACGAATTCAGAATAGAAATCTCTCTCTCCTCAAAGTCTGCTCGGGGCCGGAGTGACAAGGGGGATTACTGTGAAAGCTACCGTGCAGAGAAGGACACATGGGGGGTCCGAGGATTGGAAGTGGAGGAGAGGTGTGAGGCACCCCACTGCTTTTCCCTTTGCCTCCGCCGCCTGGTCTCATCTGGTCCGGCAGCAGGCCGTTGACAAGCAGAAATGGCCCCCTGTGACATTAAGAGATGCGGAGGCTCTGATCCACGTAAACCACCTACCAGAAGTTTATAACAATAACAGTAGAGATTTTAGAACCGGATTTTAGATGAAAGAAAGCTTCTTTTTTTTCTAGTTGACAACAAACACAAAGTGTTGTTCTTGTATTGTCCACTGTAGAGAGACGTTGAAGCTGACGCTAGCTCTGTGAGCCAGTGAGAAAAGGACGGACTCATTTATTCATCCGTCTGTATTTAATTCACTTATTCTATGTTTGATTTTTATAAATCTGTCTTCTCTTTCACGACTTCCTGCCCTGTTTTGTGTCACCTGTGTCTCATATCCCAACATTCATATGAGTTTTCCTGTACAAGGAGGCAAAGGTCGTCTCCACCTGCCTTCGGAGACTGAGACTGTTAGAAACATTCTGTGGTCTGCTGCGCTGGAGGAAGCCCAGAGAGGGACAGTAAGAGACTCAACCGGCTGGTCAGGGGGTCCAGCTCTTTCGTGGACTGTCTCCTGGACTCTGTGGACGAGGTGGGTGAGAGGAAGATGTTGAACCTCTGAGTAGCTCCCTCCGCAGCCGAATGCTATTACCACAGTGTGAGATGGAGCGCTACCGCCAGTCCTTTGTCCCGCAGCAGTCAGACTTTACAACAAATACCGTGAGACTGTGTTGTATCTGAAACCCAGAATCAGAACAACTAATCCACCGCACTAAACACCATGTGTGTATCGGGTAATCCATCCACTGACGAAACACCATGTGTGTTCCTCTAATTGCACATCAATTGGACTATTTCAATTCATATTTATGAATTCCAAAGGAGATGTTTCCCTTCTCTCTACATTTGCATATATCTTACATTTTTTGATACCTTTAGAATATCTGTATGTTGGAGCTGCTGTAACGATCGGCCTGCCTGCCTGCCTGCCTGCCTGCCTGCCTGCCTGCCTGCCTGCCTGCCTGCCTGCCTGCCTGCCTGCCTGCCTGCCTGCCTGCCTGCCTGCCTGCCTGCCTGCCTGCCTGCCTGCCTGCCTGCCTGCCTGCCTGCCTGCCTGCCTACCTATATTTAGGGAGGGAGCATTTAGTCTGTGTGTTACTCCATGTCCCGCCCTGATTGATTCCACCTGTGTCTCTTACCTTTCTATAACCTATATTCTGTGTGTTTCTTCCCCTCTGTATCTGTTTGTTATAGTTCGTCTGTGTCTCAGGTTCCTGCCTTTTGTCCCTGTGCGTTTCTGATTTGATCGTCTTTGATTCTTCCTCCACCTTCTACCCCTGGATTTATTGGGTGGTATTTGCACACCTGTGTACCAAATCTTTCTGAATCCAGCTTTCTGAGCGACTCCAGTTATAACAATAATATGTTTTCAGGTTTTCGGTCTAACATCTAGACCTCTGTAAAGAAGAAATGACAAAATCATCGTGAATGATCTGTGGTAGACTTTTGTACTTTTATAAGTTAAATGGTTTTGAAAATTGGAAGCAAGAGTTGTCTGATAATAAGTAGGGCAGAGTTTAAATGATTTTTTATTTTAAATGAAGTTCACCAGTGAACCCTTAAAAAGTAACTTTAATATGAAACGTTCCTTATCGTTGGTAGTAACGTTCAGTTGGGTGACATGAGTAACAGTATGCTAGTTTTCCTAGTAACGTCCTAGGAAAACTAGCATGTTACTTTATGCACAAGGAGGCATGCTGATAAACTGAAGCTGTTTTTTTTTTTGTGGTGTAGGAGTTTTATTACGGTCAAATCACGTTTGGAGAACATCATATGTGTAAAATGACTGATTCTCCAATGTTTTGTATGATGATGATCATTTATCCCGCCTTTGTTCTAGTTCAAGTTTTAGCACACTCCAACCCTCATGTGACATTGCTAACATATACATTATATACATAAACATATAAATAGACAGATATTCACGGCCTCCAATCCTTCGGATCAGCACCGCAATAATCAATTACAGTTTGTCTTGAATGAATGAGAAGTGCATTAAAACCTCGTCTATCACATTACATGAGCAAAATCTGGTTCTAATTTATTCTAGCGTTGTTAACAATAAAAAATTAAATAAAAATACGCACAGGAGGATTGTTGATTCTAGTGTTGCCCCAAGCAACAAAACCATTTTGAACCCTGTTTTTCAGTTTGTTAAGTTGTTTCTCCCTTAAAGTCATCAAATAAACCATCATTTGAATGATGCATGACCCTTTTAGTATGAAAGTTGAATGTTAGGGCCACGTGGTAACAAGTTTTGAATGCAATCAGCGACAGTTGGTATCCAGTCTGCACAAGTTTGGTACAGACATTAACAGATATGATCAACAAACATGACCAGCAATAGCATCCATCCATTTTCTATGAATCCACTTATCCTTTACGGGTCACACTGGATCATATGGTGCTGATTATGCTGAATCTAACAGCAACATTTTGCTGCATTTAGCTCCAAACTATGTTTCACAGTGTTGTCAAATATTTAAATTCACTTTTTCAATCCCATTTACAGCAATATTCATGCACTCATAACGTATTTAGTAAACAAAAACTGTGTTAAAAAGGGCTTATTATTGAATCTATATGTAAATCTTGTATATAAACGTTATATTTACATGTTAACTCTTAAATGTAAATGCTACCTGTAAATGTTCAATCTCAATCTGAATGTAAATATCATATGTAATTGTTGAATTTAAATGTCATATGTAAACATTTAATCAAAAATGTATCTGCTGCTGATTTGCCGCTTAAACGGTCATTCCACTATCTCCAGCTTAAATCTAATAGCTGCACATGTTGATGATGACGGACGAATGAATGAGAAGGATAATGAAGAGAAAAGCGGAGGAGGAGGAGGAGGAGGTGATGCATAGGGGTAATAATTGGATTGACGGACATCTTTACCGTGGATAGAGGTGTTACTCTTCATCAAGCTTTTATTTTGAAAATTGTGCTGAGCAGCAGTGTATATTTTCATATTAGATAAATATTTAGTTAGTGATACAGATTTAGATTCAACCTTTAGATTCAATCTTTAAATTTAGATTTTCAATGTAGATACAAATTCATATGTTGATTTAATGAATGAATGAAAGAATGTATGATAATATTGAATATAATTTATACTGGATATAATATGAGAAATATAATATAATATAATATACAATCAGTCATTCATGGAGAAGGGGTGGGATTAAATAATTTTGTACCTTTCGAATGCAAACCAAGTTTAATGTTACACAATTTATTTAGCGGGTTTTAAATTGTATGTAAATATTTTTCTTCTTCTTCTGTTTGTCCATCTCTTATTTAATTTTTAAAATGTATTTATTATTAAACATTTTCTTGTATGTTTTATCTTGCTTGTTTTTTTTATTTTTATAATTATTATTGTTTTTTTTACATATTTTAAATATTTTAAATGAACATTTCAATACAAATTCAATTCACAACACGTAGATTCAACATTTAAAATATTTGAGACTCAGTTTTAAAATGTCAATTTTTTATTTTTCCTTCATATTCAGCAGTTTGATTAAACATTTACATTTGTATTTAATGTTTAGATTTAATATTAACATCTAAATATTAGATTTAACATTTAAACGTAACATTAAGGTTTATTTTTAGGATTTAGATTGAACATTTACATATAGATTTTATATTTAGATTTTATTTTACAGGTCTTCCTTTGACAGTAAACTTGTCTAAGCTTATAAATATTGCTGTAAATGCGATAAAAGAGTCACATGATGAATTTGGCCATGGTTTGGAAGTAAATGTGGCAAAATGTCGAGGTAAGTTGGACTATGGTTTCCCCAAACAATGGTAACCCAGCTGAGAGCGGATGAGAGACGGCGGCTCCCTGAACAGGTTGTCAGTAGATTACAGCGCATACACGTAGCAAGAAAGTCATTCATGCTGACTTTCATACCTAGGAGAGATTCAGAGTGAACTTTTCACCCGTGCATCTTGTATTCGTAGTGTGGGAGGAAACACCCAGAGGGAACCCACACAGAAAGGCCCCAAGCTCTTCTAATCACTATATAACAATCTGCGCTGGTTCTGAATCGTCTGCTCCATCCCTCTGGTGTCTCAGACACGGACTAGTGAGAGTGTGGAAGAGTGAGCATGCAGCAGACATGTAATGAATACATTTCCTGGTTGGCAGAAAGAAATTTGAATAGTATTTCAAATGAGATACTCTCACTCACTGAGATCGCTCCTCAGCTGAAGTCTGAATAAACTACAGTTTCCCCCATTGACATAGTTAAAGATTTTTGAACAAATACCGCATGACAGTTTATTTGACAGTATATCAGTGGAAGGTGCTCAGACTTTACCTCAGAGTGATTCTGTTTCAGTTGAAAATATAGATGTTCCAGTCCGCTGGGAAGAAAATGATCACGTTTTTTTTTTTTAGACTGCACTGGAATTAAAAAGGGCATAAAAGGTGTGAATAATCTATTTCACCTTAAATTGGTATACACTATACTTTTTTTCTGTGTACGACTGATAATCATGGAATTGGCTGAGGGAATACATAGTCTTTGCATATGTATGCATATGTCGGTTTATGTCTGCATATGTTGGTTTATACATGCATATGTCGATTAATACCTTCATATGTCTGTTTATACCTGCATATGTCGGTTTATTTATTTATATAAAGGTTTATAGATGCATATGTACATAGTTTTGTACATTTATATGTCGGTTTGTACACGCATATGACAATTTATAAATGCATATATTGGATTATTCATTTATATATAGTTTTATGCATGTATAAACCCAAATATACATGTATGTCAGTTTATAAATGCGTATGTAGGATTATTCATTCATATGTCAGTTTATAAATGCTTATGTAGGATTATTCATTCATATGTCAGTTTTTACATGCATATGTCAGTTTATAAATGCATATGTAGATGAATCCATCAATATTTAGGTTTATAAATATATATGAAGGATTATTCAATGATATATATGTTTATAAATGCATATACACGTAGTTTTGTACATTTATATATCGGTTCATACATGCATATGCAGGTTTATGAAAGCTTATGTCGGTTCATGTAATTATGTATTATGTATACATATAATTAGTAAATGGACTGTACTTATATAGCGCTTTTCGGCTCGACCTCTCAGAGCACTTTTACGACACGATTCAGCACACACCCATTCACACAAACATTCATACAATGATGATAGAGGCCAACATGCGAGGCGCCGCATGCTCTTCAGGAGCAGCAACCATTCACGCCACAATTCAAACACCAATGGAACAGTCTTGGGTTGGGATTCAGTATCTTGCTCAAGGACACTGCGACATTCAGACTGCAGTGGCCGAGTCAACATCCATCTATACTTGTATAAGTAGATATGCATGAATATGTACATTCTAAAAAATGAATTAATGTGTTTGTGTTCTTCATTTGGCAGTAGGAATTGTAAATATATAGAAGTATTTACATAGTACCTAGCTGCAGCTCCCTTAATGCTACGGCGCATGCATGGCTGAATCGTGCGGTCCATCGACATCCAAACTCGAGTGTCGATGGAACTGCAGGCCGGTGGGGTAAGAGTGTGAATCTGTGTTGGGGAGTGAATAAGAGCCTGGGGTTCCAGCATGATGTCATACAGTCCATTTGCATGCTTTCTGGGCACATCCAGGAGAAATGCAATAACTATTCTTTCACTAAGAAAGTCTCCATTTCAAGGCATTTTAGTTACCTTGATGATTGGTAGTCTGTCGTTACCTGTAATTAAACAATGTTATTTATTTCTCCCTCAAACATACATTTGTTCCCCTTGTTTTCTACGTCCTTCTTTCTTTCTCTCCACCAGTATGCAGACACCAGGTCCATATTTGCAGCATGTTTGCATACACACACGTCACATTAATACATTTTTATTCCCTCGTCAGGTTATGCAGTCATCACTATCTTTGTCTGCCTTTAATTATAACTTCTAGTTTTTTATATAACACGGCTGACATTCCAACCCCATGCTGGTCTCACGCTATGAAGAAAAATTCTTACCACTTTCCCGTTTCCGTGACAACGCTTCACACGTATTCTTCACAAGAGTGAGGTAGCACATCTATTAAACTGTGTATTGTTTCTTGGTACCACTAGACAACCTTTATAAAGGATTTATAAATGGTTTATAATTATGTTATAAATTAAGTTGCAAACACTTTATAAGGTGACGTTTATAAACATCTTATAACATAGCTCTCAATTTATCAATGTGGATCACTATTTGGCAATATCAAGTTAGCAGTACGGATGACTGCACTCACTATTTGGCAAGTATCAGTTCTCTGATTCCGTTTATATTTGTGAAGTTATAGCAGCGTATTAATGATTTTTAAAGTTTTGGTAAATTGGTGAACAACATATAAGTCATCTATATATTTTCAATAGAGGGAGAGTTTTGGTAAAGTGGTACCTCTTTCTTTGACAAATCGATCATGCATACCATAAATCTATGACATACATCTTTTTACAATTTAGAATAACTCATATTCTTGTGTTTCCATGACAGCAATTCGTTTTTTATGAACATAATCCCAACTTTGTATTCTCTCTTTTATAGATTGCACATGTCTGCTACCCTGTTATGAACTGGTGACTCATCCTTGGTGTACCCCGCCTCTCGCCTCTCGCCGGGATAGGCTCCAGCCCCCCCCGTGATCTGAACAGGATAAGCAGTTGATAATGAATGAATGAATGAATGAAGGAACTTGTATACTAATGATGATACAAATGTATAGTTTGTAAATTACACATTATTATCACATTTATTACTTGTGTTTCCATGACAACAACGTCAACACTGATCATTAAAAAATATCAGGATTTGTATTTGTTTTTAATTGCTTTGGCAATTAAAATATTTATACCTGGAATTAGATAATATCTATCTTTTGTAATTTACAATGTGTTTCCATTCGTAACAAGTTAGAATTTTTTGTGAAGCATATATATTTCAATTTACGTATTCTTTGTTGATAAATTGCACTTATATATCAAACAAATGCTACAAAAGGTATTTTTTGTAATTAAAATTTTGTTATAGTACTCACTTTTTATGTTTCCATGACAACAACAACATTTTGTACAAAACCATCACAAAAGACTGAGATTTGTTTTTGAAGCATAGTTTATTATTTCTTTGACAAACTGAATAAGACTATCAGGAATTGTGTAAATTTAATATCTGATTACAATTTAGTACAATTTTCATTGTATATATTCCCCTGAAAAAAGACTTTGTTTGTATTGTTAGTATTAAAGAAGTTTATTTGGGAAAGAAATCCGTGTAATGATAAATTGCACTTATATACCGGTAATGAAACACTTCCCGGTATATAAGTGCAATTTTGAAAATGATAAATTATTATATTTTTCATTGTTTATGTTGGTAAAACAACTGTTTTTTTCATTCCCAACAAAGAAGAAGTTTAATGATGAATATAAAATTGTAATAATAATATAAATTGTGAATACATTTCTTTCCTTTGTTCTTTTGATCATATTTGATATTTTATACATTTATACCTTTACTTTTAGGATATATTTTTTACTCTTTTCTATCGTATTTTCTATTTGTGTGAAGGGAAACTACAAAAAAAGGAATTTCATTGCTCAGTGTGAACTAGGTTCCTTCTCTATGTGACAATAAAAATCTTGATTAATGTGATAAATGGTAATTATATACCATGTTCAATACAGAATTTCTCTTTTATAAATTACAAATTATTATATTATTCACTTTTTGTATTCCCCTGACAGCAACTACAACATTTTGTACACAACCTTAACAAAAGGAGAATGTTTTTTTTAAATTTTTGAGGTAAAGTATATTACTTTGACAAATTGAAAATGTATACCAAGAATTAAACAAATGTATCTTTTGCTTCTTACAAATTATTACAATCTTCATTGTTTGTGTCTTCATGACAACATTCTCCTTCCATTCTTAACACGTTGGTTTGATAAACATATCTTGTAAGCCATGTATTCTCTCTTTGATAAATTGCATTAACATACCAGGAAGGATACAAAACGTTATATATAATTATATAATATATCTATAATTCTATGTTTTTTGTATGTGTTTCAATGGCAACAATTCATGTTGGACTTGGCCTTTAAAGACGGTAAAGTGCGTCTCAAAGGCAAATTAGAGCATATCTCATAGTCTATATGTTTACCCTTTACAGATTTTTACATCTAGTTCTCATTATTAGGATTTTTCATATTTCCTTCTCACCGTCTGCAGAACTGACAGATCTTGTATTCATGCAAATATTCAGGGTTTGCATTTGCAGGGGGCCGGCGGGTGGTAGGGTAGGGAGGGGGGGGGGGCACTGATAGCTCTTTATTTCTAGGACTCTAGGATGTCAAACAATATTGTTCCAATCCCTCAACTGCGTGACAGGCCACGCTTCTGCACAATCACAACCCTAGGGGCAACTTCTGGCGACAGACAAATGAACAAATATTTACAACATTTTACAGATGCTTCTGTTCCATAAAAGAAATCAATGCTTGTCGCCTCCCCCTTCCCTCTTCCCTCCATCAGTCCGTCTGTCTGTCTGTCTGGATGATGAAATGCACAGCCGAGCTTGCAACCATAAACGCCGAACGACTTCTCCTCATGCAGATGTCTTCGGAAGACTTTGAGGTGTTTCCAGCTTTAAACTAATGGGCTCTGGGTCCTCTGGGTTCTGATCCATACTCTCCCAATCCAGGCCTCCCAGCTGGATGGACGCTTGAAGGGAGGGAGGGAGGAAGGGAGAGAAGGAAATATGTCTATATTGTCTACCCATGATCTTTAATTCGAATTATTCACATAAAGTTTAACCATTCACTTGTGTAACATAATTAAATGAAACACTAAATTCTTGACATAGGACAAAATCTTTTTTCTGTGAAACATGTGTGCCACAATAATTGGTACCCCAACGAAATCCTTAGGTCCAAAGGTAAAGGAAGCACATTTCCAGTCCTAGTTTATAATTTTTAAATATTTTATATATAATTTTAGGCTAACCCGTTTGCGTTGGAACTCTGAAGTGGTGCGCAGTGACGTCTTTTTTCACCGGGGTGTAAATATGAGGTGACACAGGCCTAATTGTCTTCAACGCTCTTCCAATGGGGAAGACCAGACAATACGGCAACAATGTCCGAAGAAAAGCTGTAAAGCTGCAAAAATCTGTCAATTGATTAAAGAGAATTCCAAACAGCTCAAAATGTCAGTCTCAACAGTTCAGATTAATCATGAAGAAGTAGAATAAGACTGGAGATTTAAAAAGTCAAACGGGAAAGGATTGTCTGCAAACTGACTTCCACACATTGTCAGGAGAAAGTTTCGACCGGCAATGAGACCCAGACTTCAGTTGAATCTTGGGGTCAGAAAGTTGCCCTAACCACCATCTGATTGCGCCTACACCCATACAAGCTGTTTGGGAGATCAGCGGAAAAAAAGACTGTTGTCGGCCACACACAAGCTAAAGCTCCTACAGTTTCACAAACACCACTGTGTGCAATTTCAGTGGAACAAGGTCAGAGGTCAAATGAGACCAAACAAGATCATTTTGGCAACAAACATCCAAGATGGGTGTGGTGTTGCAAGAAAGGAATCCATAGAGAAAAGCACATAACACCCACTGTGAAGTCTGGTGATGGATCTCCAATGCTGTGGGGCTGTTTTTCTTCCAATGACCCTGGACATCTTCTAAAGTACATGGTTCCATGGACTTCAAAAAATATTTGTGCTAAATTAACAATGCCACCTTTCTTTTAACTTTGTCACTGAAATTGAAAGTTGAATTTTTGAATAATTTCAACTAAAGTTCATGGATATTGAATATAAAGACAATCATCCATTTCATTTTACTGTACTTTTAAAAGATTCCAATAATTCTAGAAGGCACTGTAGATGGATGAATGGATAGCTGGATAAGTGGACGACAGAAAGAGGGATGGCTGGGATGGGTGAATGGATGGATGCTTAGCTGGATGGGAACGATGATGGATGGAGGAATGGATGGTGGAATGGATGGATGGATGGGTAGATGATGGATGGATTTGAAGATGGGTGATAAGCTGTACTGCTTGACGATGGAGGGTGGGTAGGATGAGCTGGATGGGTCGATGATGAAAGGGAGGGATGAATGGATGTTTAGCTTAACAAGTGGATGATGGATGGAGGGAGGGATGGATGGATGTTTGGCTGGATGGTTGGATGATAGAGGGAGGGATGAATGTGGGGGTGGATGGATAGCTGAGTGGATTGCTGGTTAGCTGGATTGGTTGATGATGGAGGGAGGGATGGGCGGATGATGGAGGGAGGGATGGATGGATGTTAAGTTTGAAACGTGGATGATGGATGGAGGGAGGGATGGATGGATTGATGGTTGGGTGGATGATAGAGGGAGGTTTGATTGGCGGATGGATGGATGGATGAATGGATGGATGGATGTGTAGCTGCATGGGTGGATGATGGAGGGAGGGAAGGATGAATAATGGAGGGAGGGATAGATCGATGGATGGATGTGAGGAAGGATATTTAGCTGCATGGGTGGATGATGGAGGGAGGGAAGGATGGATGTTTAGCAGGATGGGTGGATGATGAAAGGAGGGAAGGATGGAATTTTAGCTGTACGGGTGGATGATAGAGCAAAGGAAGGATGGAAGTTAAGCTGTATGGATAATGGAGGGACGGATTGATGGATGTTTATCTTGATGGGTGGATGATTGAGGGAGGTAAGGATGGATGATTGGATGTATGTTTAGCTGGATGGGTGGATGATGGAGGGCGGGAAGGATGGCTGTTTAGCTTTATGGGTGGACGATGGAGGGCTGGATGGGAGGACGATGGAGGGATGGATTGATGGGTAATGGAGGGAGGGATGGGTGGATGATGAAGGGAGGGAAGGATGGATGGATTATGGAGGAGGGATGGGTGGATGTGAGCTTGGCGACAGGCAGCACCTTCGCCCCTCTGCAGGAGGGCGTGTTGTCCAGAGCAGGTCCATCCGTCCGTCACTCAGCCTCACTCTGACATTCAATTCTTCACACATAATTAGGATTATGATGCTCTTGTTTCTCATTTATCCTGATCACCAGAGTGAAATAGTGCAAATATGACAGCTGCGGTGCGGTTGACTTGTCTTACAGCCATCAGCTTGCTCTCCTGTCAGCGGCGGACTCAAGGGGAATGTCCTCATTGTCTATTAGCTGCTGTTTGTCCACGTGTTTACTTGTGTGTGAAACATGTCCTGCTCCTGTCATCACTCACGTTCAGTCCAGCAGCAGCAGCAGCTTTGAGGGCAGCAGGCAGGCAGGGGTGAAAGAGGCAGGTTCCCTCAGTGTGTGTGTTTGTGTGTGTGTGTGTGTTTGTGTGTGTGTGTTTGTGTGTGTGTGTGTGTGTTTGAGGTCAGCTCATCACACACTGATGATTATCATGCCTGATGATGTCATGGTATCGATCGACAGGGCGTCTGTTGTGGGATTTGGTGTCAGTGTGTCTGGAGAGAGAGGAGGGGTTTGAATAGATAGATAGATGGATGGATGGATGGATGGATGGATGGATGGATGGATGGATGGATGGATGGATGGATGGATGGATGGATGGATGGATGGATGGATGGATAGATAGATAGATAGATAGATAGATAGATAGATAGATAGATAGATAGATAGATAGATAGATAGATAGATAGATAGATAGATAGATAGATGGATGGATGGATGGATGGATGGATGGATGGATGGATGATGGATGATGGATGGATGGATGGATGGATGGATGGATGATGGATGGATGGATGGATGGATGGATGGATGGATGGATGGATGGATGGATGGATGGATGGATGGATCATACTGTACAGTTTAGCTACAGTGGCTGCATCAGGGCTTCACATGCTGAGGGATGTAAAGAACAATGAAGGATAAAATACTTTTTCCTTCACCTCCGCCTCCTCTATCTCTGACTATCCACTTCCTGGAGCCTGCCCAAGCAATTGGATTTAGTATGTGTCTGTGTGCCTGGCTTTTCTCAAGCCTCTCTCTCCACCTCCCTCTTTACGGCCCTCCCAGGCTGGTCTGTGCATTCTAATTGGACCATAATGCAGCAAGTGTGGTCCGCCGCCTCAGCACGACATGACAGAGCAACAACAACGATGCTCCTTCACTTACACCGGTGAATCACGCCGTGTGTGTGGTATATATACTCTGTGTATGTGTACATATTTGTGAATGCAGAGTGTGAAGAACAGATCTGGTGTTAGAGACACTGTTTGTGTTTAGATAAGGGTGGAGAGATACACAGTTCATTGTTTACCTCCATCGATCGCACTCTCATCCTCACATTCACACTGAATGCATCCTAATCCAGCCATCCCAGTCCACCCACCCATCCATCCATCCATCCATCCATCCTTACATCCATCCAGCCATCCCAATCCCACCATTCACCCATCCATCCATCCATCCATCCATCCATCCATCCATCCATCCATCCATCCATCCATCCTTACATCCATCCATCCATCCATCCATCCATCCTTACATCCATCCATCCTTACATCCATCCATACATCCATCCATCCTTACATCCATACATACATCCATCAATAACATATATAGAAAGAACAGAGGGAGGATAGAAGAAAGGGAGAAGGGCGGATGAATGTATGGACAGAGATAACGATAGATAGATAGATAGATAGATAGATAGATAGATAGATAGATAGATAGATAGATAGATAGATAGATAGATAGATAGATAGATAGATAGATAGATAGATAGATAGATAGATAGATAGATAGATAGATAGATAGATAGATAGATAGATAGATAGATAGATTGATAGCATGGAGAGGGAAGGTTTGAAGGAGCCTCCTCTATCTCTCACTATCGACCTCCTGGAACCTAACCCAATGCAATTAGTCGCATTTAGTGTGACATGATGCGATGGATAGAAGGATGGAGCGATGGCTGGATGGATGGACCAACGGAAGGAGACAGGGATGCATGTATGCATGGATGAGGAAGGCTGGAGGGAAGATGGAAGGAAGGGAAGGATGTATGGATGATTGTACAGACAAAGATAAGGATTGATGGATGGATGGAACCTCCTTTACATCTGACCCTTGGCACACTCTTGGCGGCTCCTGCTGCCTTGAGCTGCTCCCTCTGTACTTGCTCCACGTTCTGCTCCACGTCATACTTCATGTTCCGCTCCACGTTCTGCTCCATGTTCTGCTCCACGTTCTGCTCCATGTTCTGCTCCACGTTCTGCTCCATGTTCTACTTCATGTTCTGCTCCATGTTCTACTTCATGTTCTGTTCCACGTTCTGCTCCATGTTCTGTTCCACGTTCTGCTCCATGTTCTGCTCCCTGTTCTACTTCATCTTCTGCTCCACGTCATACTTCATGTTCCGCTCCACGTTCTGCTCCATGTTCTGCTCCACGTTCTGCTCCATGTACTACTTCATGTTCTGCTCCCTGTTCTACTTCATGTTCTGCTCCACGTCATACTTCATGTTCCGCTCCACGTTCTGCTCCATGTTCTGCTCCATGTTCTACTTCATGTTCTGTTCCACATTCTGCTCCATGTTCTGCTCCCTGTTCTACTTCATGTTCTGCTCCACGTTCGGCTCCACGTTCTGCTCCATGTTCTGCTGACTGAGTAATGGCTGTAGAAACCGACTAATAACATTACAGCCGCCATGAGGGCAGGAAGGGGTCAGGTTGGGTGAAAAAAAAAGGGAGCTGGGAGGGGGCTATCTATACAGGGTGAAGGTTGTTGGGGGTCTAAGGGGTGGGAGCTGTGAAGGAGGGTGGGAGGAGGGGCAGGTGCATCACTAATGGCTTTTTAAAAAGGTTACAGCATGTCGCTCCCTCTTCATAATGGGGCCCTGGCTGTGCTGGAAATGCAATTTCCGGGACAGATAATGCAAAGAGTGAAAGGTTGTGTGTGTAGGGGGGTGTTGTCAAAGTTGGGGCGGGTTGTGGAGGGTGGATGGGTGGGCGTTGTGTACCTTAGGCTTATGTTCAAGTGAAGGAGTGAGAGAGATGAAAGGGGGAGAGCACAGACGTGGAATATAGCAGCAAGGTTGGAGGAGGTGTGCGAATCCATGCTGAAAAAAAAAAATCTATATAATTTACGGTAGAATACCAGCAGTAGCGTTTGGCCCAGTTCTACCGGAGTATATCAAACAAAATATGGGGACCATGTACAAGAGATAATGGTAAATTACAAGGAAAAAACAGATATGATGTCAACCTGTTTACGGTTTACAGGGACAGTACACTGTAAGAAATAAAAAATAAAGATTCAATATGATGTACGGTTAAATAACGGTCAGTCTGGTTTTCACTGTAAAAATGGTTTTCAAGACGTTCTGATTGGAAGATGACAAAGTCATTTAATGTTTCTTGATTGAGGGTTATTCACTCTACTGTTTTGAATTTTGGTATGTTTTATCAGTTGCCATCTGATGTTTTTTTGGCATAATGTTATAATACAAATTTTACAGTATTTACATATAAATTCACAGTGAATTTTTACTAATCTTAAAACCTTACAATTATTTCACCAATATATTTTTAGCATCTTGTTGGTTGATAATTTTTTCTCTAGTAGACATTTAAATGTCTTCCTACCGTAATTTCTACAGACTATTATTACGTAGTAGATTTTGGAGAAGGAGAAGATGAAGTCAGCGGAAGAGGAAGGTGGTGCAGAGGTGGTGCAGCTGTGTGTGAATGCATGAATAGTTAATGAAGCCATGATCTGCGGACGCCGCTGTCGTGGAACTAAGCAAACGTTATCCCTCAACCCCTCAACATCTTGCATGGTTGGTTAAATCCACGGCGACTAATTAACCCCGCTCCACCGCTGCAGAGCTGCCTCAACTTTGCCTGATAGAATCTCCCTGCTTTTCAATGGCTATCTGTAATTGCTCGTCATGTTAGAGGGACGATTTAAGTGTATACATTATGTTCCTGTCGCTGCTGCACACTTTGATGCTGTGGTAATACTTTCAATTTATTTCACACTCCCTGCACACAACACAAAATCAATAACTCACGGCTATGTGTAATTTCATTGAGTCAGCCTGTAGTTCTGCCTGAACAATTATAATTTAACTAAATTAATATTGAGCTGACATCTGGTAGCTGTGCATGTGAGCGTGTGTATGTGTGTGCGCGCGTGTGTTTGTGAGTGAGTGAGTGACTGAGAGAGAGAGAGAGAGAGACAGAGAGGGAGGGAGAGAGAGAGAGGGAGGGAGAGGGAGAGAGAGGAAAAAGAGAGAGAGGAGGAGTGTGTCTCTGCATTATTTTTCATGTAAAGAGGAAAGCGAGGAGAGGAAGAGGCAGAGAGGAAACATAATACGCTGCTGTACACCTGCTCTGTAGCTCATACACATTTAATAGCAGCTGAAAACACACATACACACAAAACCACACACACGCACTCACACACACTCACACATACACAAACACATACACAAACACACAGGCACACACATGAACACACTTACACTCATACACATACACATACACATACACATACACATATACATACACACACACACACACACACATACACACACACACAGGCATACACAAATACAGACACACACACGCACACACACTCATACACTTACACTCATACACACTAATAAACACGTGCATACACAGCATAGGATGCACGGTTGGAGGGACCGACAGAAAGAGAGACAGATAGACAGATGGATGGATGAATTGATACTCTACACCTGCTCTGTAGCTTATACACATTTAATACCAGCCACACACACACACACACACACACACACACACACACACACACACACACACACACACACACACACACACACACAAACACACACACACACAGACACATAGACCACAAAGACACACACACACAATCACACACACATACATATACATGCACACAAACACTCGCTCACACACTCTCAAACCAATACACGCACATGCACACCCACATGCACACCCACACACACAGAATGACACACACATACTTACACACACAAACACACACACACACACGAGTCCTCACACACACATACGTGCTCACAAACCTAGACGTATTAACACACATACACACGTACTCACACACACATACACTCACACATACACACGCGTCCTCACACTCACACACACGTACTGACACACACACACACTTGCTCACACACATACATACGTACTCACACACACAAATACTCACACGAACACAGGTACTCACACATACACACACACACTCACAAACACAGATGTACTCACACACACATATTCACACACATACACATGTACCCACACACGTACACACATGCTCACACACACACACGTACTCACATGCACACACACGCACTCACGCACACAAACACGCATACACACACATACTATCACACTTACACACGTACGCACGCACAAAAACATGCATGTTCACTAACGCACAAACACACACAAGCACGAAAACAAACACACACACACAAATGCACAAACACAAACACACATGCACAAAAACACACAAGCACACACAAGCATACAAACAAAGACAAACACACGCATGCACGAACACAAACACACACACACACACACACACACACACACACACACACACACGCACACACGTCCCATCATGACTCATCCGGTTCGTCTCTCCTCCACTTAACCATGATGATGACATGTTCCACTTCCTCAATGGAGCGCCTCCGCTGACTGCGCCTCGCCTCCTCAGACTCACAGCTCCCGCTTTCCAGAGACGGGACCCGCATTTCACCATCACACACACAAGACGAGCGGGAGGAGGATGGAATTTGAGATTCAAGAGGGAATGCCCCATTGTCTGGTTATTATAGATTTTCTGCTTTCCTCCTCATCTGCCACCTTCTCGCTCGCACAGATGTAAAAAGAAATCTTTCAAAGGACCGAGGATGAAAATCAAGGTCTGCAACTAAATATGAGAATGAAGATGAAGTTAAAAGTATTCTGTGGTACTTTTTTCACAGTACTACAGTGAACTTCGTCGATTTGGCGTATTTATTAGACCATAGTAACTTCCTACTTTGGCCAATGATCTCTGCATGAGCTCCAAATGCTTTCTCCTGCTCACACATCAAGACTTACGCCGTCGTCCCCGACAACAAGGGTGTATCCCCTAAAAGACCCCAGTCCCCCTGATTGAACATCTCAAACTAAATATAAACTCACCTCCAGAGGTCCGCCCCTTGAGTAAGAATACGAAATGTTAGAGTGAAACACGATGTATACAAGCTAGATTTCCTCATATGCCCAAAATTTGGACTATATTGGATCAACGGTTAAGAAATGATGGTCGTGAAAACTGGTCAAGATAAAGCTCCCCCTAGTATCAGAAATATACAACCCACCGCGCCTAAAATCAATCCAGTTCTTCCTCGCCCTAAGAGCTATGTGGGAATAAGATTTGATAATGATCCAGGAAAATAGTTTTTATGTTTGCATTAGAAGAATCTCCCCCTAGTGAGTTAAATATGAACTACTAGATGTACAAACGATAAATATTCTTGAGTCCATTGAGATCCACAAAGTATGGATGAAATCGGACTAACAGTTGAGAAGTTATGGCCTGAATTATTCTTGAAGATAAAGCTCACCTTATTGTTGGAAATATACAAGCGACTTTTGCAAAAATCAATCCAGTTCTTCCTTCCACTAAGAGTATGCAATTTGAAAATGATCCATGAAATGGTTATTTGAGTTATGAATATGATTAAAATCTAGTTAATCATCTGCAATTGTTATTTAAAATCCTTATTTAATATTTACATTCCCTTAACACTCTTCCGACCAAGGACGTACGATATCTGCCTGGGGCTAACGGCTGAAAAGAAAGAATGCATATGCAAATAGGGGAAATAAATTCATTAAGTGTTTCCAGAGGGCACCTAATAGTGAAGCACACAAATGGATGTGTTTGCTTTTGCCCCGGGTTGTGACTTACGTTCCTGGAGTCGGCGATCCGACAGCGGTGTTCAAAAGTGAGCCTCAATGAATCATCACGGTATCAAAATAAAACTAAAAATATCTTAGTGTGGATGTGTGCATCACTTCCTCTGGAAACACACGTTTGTGTTGTGGCTTTGGTAGCGCGTTTTCTTAATTTGTTGTGTTGTGGTATATGCCAAACACACACATTGTTGTTTTGTAGTTTTTGCAGCGGGTTTTCTTAAGGTGTTGTTTTATTTGTAGCGTGCTTTCTTAATGTGTAATGTTGTGGTATTTGCAGTTTGTTTTTCTTAATGTGTTGTGGTTTTTGCAGTGTGTTTTCTTAATGCTTTGTTTCATTGGCAGCGAGTTTTATTAAGGTGTTGAGCTATTTGCAGTGTGTTTTCTCAATGTGATGTGGTATTTGCGGATTTTGCACCCCGTTTTATTGTGTTGTGTCGTATGCAGCGCATCTTCTTAACGTTTTCTTAATGTGTTGCGCTGTGGTATTTGCGGTGCGTTTTCCTAATGTGTTGGATTGTTTGCAGCTCATTTTCTCATCCAATGCAGCACATGTTGTCATATTGATGGAAATGTTTTCTGAATTTGCTGGTGTGCTGTCTCTTTGCGTGTGTTTTTTTCTTACATTGCAGCATGGTTGCAGCTCTGGGCCACGGCGTGGACATCCTGTCAGGATCTCCATCAGAGCGGTGACAGCGGCTCTCCGCATGCAGAGGTGAGACTGAGAGCGTTAGATTTTACATCAGTCTTGGCGTGTTTGCAAAGAAAAACCCACGGGTTACGAGACAAACCTGCTTTCTTTAACAATGTGTTTATACTGTTGCCATGGGAACAAAAAAACACAAAGATTTCTAAATGGCAAATGGTAGAAGAGTATGGTTGATCTATTTACAGCAGTGACTTTCAAGTCTCAGGCAGGAAAGACTCAAACTCACCCAGGTTTTTTGTATCGACCCAGAATGAGAAACGGAATGGATTCTGTGTTTACTCAATTTGTTTTAGGTTCGAGTTTGTTTGAGGACCCCGCCACTTTTAAGGATCTGGGACTCCACAGATCCACCGTGATACATGTTATCTTCAAATAGAGAAGACCTAGAAAAATAGAGAACCTTCATAGAGGTGGACCACCTTCTAAAAATTCCTCTAAGAGCATGGAGGCGGTTCATTTTTGAAGTCATAGAAGATCCTAAGAAAATGGCCGGTCTAATTTTATCCACTCTGGACCTGAACCTTAATGAGATGCTGCGGTGGAACCAGAGAGGATCATTCAATGCCCACAAACCTGCCAAGAAGCATCAGCCTAAAAAGAAAAAATCCATCACAGTGACGTCAGAGATGCATCTCCAGTTATTAGAGTTTGGTTGCAGTTGTTTCTG
The DNA here is from genome assembly GCA_037951165.1 of Lophius americanus. NCBI lineage: Eukaryota > Metazoa > Chordata > Actinopteri > Lophiiformes > Lophiidae > Lophius > Lophius americanus. The sequence continues at coordinate 962,318 of JBBDHG010000215.1, read as the reverse complement.
CTAAAGGTGAGTTCACACTTTTTTAAGCTGGTGATGTAGCTATAAAATTTAAAAGCAATTTGTTAAAGCATGTGAGGATGCACTAAACAGAATTATTTATCTTGATGAAACACATAACATTCTAAAAAACATTCTTCACTGTTTAAATCTGAAAGATTTGTCATTTTTTGGTAAACTTTCAAGTATCTAAGATTTTAAATAAATGCCCCAAAGACATAAGATATGCAAAAATGTTTTTTTGTTCCATAGTTTGCTTCCGACATGGTTTAGTCTGAGATCCACTGGAGAAATCAGGAGGAGGTCCATTAAATCCTCCAGATTTAATGGTGTTTTGTGTCTCTCTTCCAAAAGGCTGCACCCAGAATCCAACCCTTAATGTCGCATATTTTCATTTTCATATCTTCCTCTTCGAGGCAGCCTACATGATTACACTCCCAGGACCGTCATTTATATTTATTCCTTCTGTGGCTTCTGCCTCTTAAATTCGGCCCGACTCTGTAAATCACTCGGCGCTGTGCTGCTATTCAAAAACATTTGATTATACTGATCACATTTCCTTTCAGAGCCGAATGAGCAGTGGGCTGGTTGAAAATAATTTTACCCAATATTACCAAAAAGAAAGAAAGAAAGAAGAAAATTTAAAAAAAAAAAAACAGAAAAAGGGGAAAGAACGTCTGTGACTGGAATGCAGGGCAGAAAAGTGTGGAATTAAAATCCCAGCCGGCTCTCAGTGGGGGCTGTGCCGCCCACACTAATGAGGCTTCTACGGGTAGGAAAAGATGCTGCAGGTGCGGGAAACGGCGTCATCCTTTGAACCCCTCCGACTGGGATGTTTAGCTCTAGTTTACATTCACTCATGCAGGGGCTTTTATTTTATTTTTTTTTGAAATTTTTGAAAGTAATTGCAGGTGCACTTACTCCAAACTCTGGAGGATTGTGCGCCGGCGGTAATTAGTGTCGGTTGTATTCTACGTTCTCTTTGATCAGATTTTTCAAGCCTGATTCTTGGACGGCGTTATCTGGGCTTTTTGGGGGTTTTTTTTGTTGCGTATGTGTGTGGGGGGATTTGTAAATTCTCAACAAAAAAAAAAGGAGTCCACTTGCTTTGGAATTCATGCGGAGTGACGGGGGGGCGGATACTGACGGGGGAGTCATTTCTTCCTTTCTGTCTGACATTAATAAAAGGGCTCTCATTACGTCTCGTGTGCGCACACAGGTGCAGATCCTCCCATCTACCTGCAGCCGTTGTTCCTTCTTATTTCATGACACAGCTTGAGGAGAGGAAGGTGTCCGAGGAGATGGTTGGAGTCTTCTCTCTGCAGCCGACACAGGGAAGTGTATGACGTGCATTGCCATCTTGCGGATTTTACCTGAAATGCATAACCACGTGAGCGAGCTGAAGTTATTCAGAGATCCTGACTGAGACACAAAGACACAATGGATCCTTGTCATCTTTAGCTTTCATTGGCATTTAGTTTCATGTTGTTATTCCATCGCTTGCAGGATTATAATTCCACAAACGTATTCAAAATCAAAATTCTGACATTTTTGAAAAAATCTCTCTCTATATTCCTGATGGATGAATCAATATCAACATGCAGATTCCCGTCAGCTGAGTGGCTGCTAGGACTCCATTAGACCACGTGATGGCAGCACTGAGCCTGGGTTTAGACGAGTTTAACTCTTTTGGTTCAGAGCTGTGAGCATTTAGAGTCTTTTCACAATTTCCGGCTCAGACTTGAGGTCAGTTTTCGAGTTCTTGGGTGGATTCACCCCTCGAGGACAGACGGAGGAGCCTGTCTGGGACAGTAACTTTGATGATGTCATTATGAAGTTTACAATTAATGGATCAAGGAGGGACGAAGGTCCCAAAACATTCCTGTGATTTTTGCAGCTTGATCCACTTCAGGTAAAACAGTCAGGCTATCTATGCTACCACTAGTCCGGCAGAGCTTCAACCGCGTTCCGAGGGTGGCGGGGGACATGAAAACTGAGTGGTCCATGTTCCGTGCTGCCATTGCCGATGCGGCTGCTGGGAGCTGCGGTCGCAAGGCTGCCGGTGCCAGTCTGCAGCCTGGCACCGGCAGATTTCAGATTGATTTGATGAAGATGTGATCTCTGACTATACTAGAAAAAACCTTCGACTAATGATTAAGAATGATCATAACTACATGATATTAATGAAATAGTTGTATTACAATTTCAATCAGAGACGACGAGATGTCGAACAGATGAATGATTTATTACGCCAGCAGTTGCGTGATATTCAGTTTATTAGAAAGTCCATGTCCCCTTTCTGGAGTCTGGATACTGGTGGTGGTGGCTGATGTCTCTGCTGAGGCGCATGGGTCTCTGAGGACCAGGTGGAGATGGGAAAAGTGGAGGTCTCGCAAACTCTCAGTATGCTAGAACTAGATGGTTGGAGAGAGAGTCGCATTTTGAGACAGCAGCTGATGGTGATGGGCGGGGCATGCAGGTGTGACAGTGAGCGGATGGATGAGGCTACCTGAATGGGTGCAGCTGTTATCAGTTAATGCCCCAGACCGCGAAGGAAGAAATTGATACCAAGCCTGAATGAGAGGCGAGGATAACATACCAGCTGCAGATGACAGTATGTACTGTTTGTGTTTATAGCTGCAGATGGCCGTGTGTACTGTTTGTGTTTATAGCTGCAGATGGCTGTGTGTAATGGTTGTGTTTATAGCTGCAGATGGCAGTGTTTAATGTCTGTGTTTATAGCTGCAGGTTATAGTGTGTACTGTCTTTGTTTATAGCTGCATAAAATAACAGTGTGTACTTTTTATGTTTATAGCAGTTGATAAGAGTGTGGTTTTGGCATAGAGCCAAAAACGGGCCCATTTTTTGGCTACTTACTCCAACATGAGAAATCAGGGTGAAAAGAGAAGCGGTAACCATGGAAACAACAACTGTCTGACAGCGTAAGAACCTTGTGCTTGTGCTAATACTGACTGTGTCGAACTCGGACAACAAAACAGAGGATCTGCCAGGTTCTGGCTGGGCTCAGTTACCAGTCCCTCTGACAGAAAAATGCAGCCTGGACGCGGCCCTGCAGCGTTGCAGCAGCGCGCCGACCTCCTGAACACGATAAAACAAATGAATGCAGCTTTGGATTTGCGTGGCAGAAATATTCTGATGTTGCATTTGGGGCTTGTTGGAGCCACCTTTCCTTTGAGAAGGAGAGAAGGAGCTCCGCTGAAAAGAACACACAAACCCACACACACGTCTTCTGACCACCTGTGTGTACACACTCATCACGCCAACGCACCGACAAACAGAGCGCACTGACTCAGGCGGCGTTTCCTACTGCAAATCCATTTATTGTTCTCATCACACAAATCTTTACAAATCAGACGGTTTTTTTTTTTCCGGCAGCAGATGAAAGGAAGTCTGATCTGAGGAGGTCGCTGCTTCATTCACACGTCAGTCACCTGTGGCGTGTTTACTCTTTGATTTACTGACTCTGCAGGAGGAGAAAAGAGTTTTCAAAGAGGAACCAGCAGAGAACAAAGTCTGACCCGAACACTGTTTATTCAGATGTAGTAAAGGATCTCTTACACTGACTCAATGATGAGAAATGAGAATTTAAAATAAAGTGTATTGTTGCTTCTGGGACACTATTGGAGGGAAATATAAAATATTCAACAGAAGAACGAGATGCAACTAGTCTATAACTCAGCAGTTATTTTGTTTATGCGCCAATGTTTTCTCAGTCATCAAACTTTATGTTGTCCAAAATCTTAAAAGTCCAGTAAACCTCTGATTCATTGTTCTGGTGAGTTTTTCTGGGTCAGAACTTTGGTGCCTGTAGCCCAAATAGTCTTCTCAAATTATGTTTCTAACAGGATTTTGAAGAGATTCTGAAGGATGTCTGGATCTAAATACTGTTTTGATGATATTTTTGTAGTTATTGTTGTCAAATCACCTGCACTGATGTCACCTGCATTAATATCACCTGTGCTAATGTCACCTGCATTAATATCACCTGCACTGATGTCACCTGCATTAATATCACCTGTGCTAGTGTCACCTGCATTAATATCACCTGCACTGATGTCACCTGCATTAATATCACCTGTGCTAATGTCACCTGCATTAATATCACCTGTACTGATGTCACCTGCATTAATATCACATGCACTGATGTCACCTGCATTAGTATCACTTGCGCTAATGTCACCTGCATTAATATCACCTGCACTGATGTCAGCTGCATTGATGTCACCTGCACTAATGTCACCTGACTTAAAAACGCCTGCACTAATATCACCTGCATTAATATCACCTGCACTGATGTCACCTGCATTAATATAACCTTCACTGATGTCACCTGCATTAATATCACCTGTACTAATGTCACCTGCATTAATATCACATGCATTGATGTCACCTACATTAATATAACCTGCACTGATGTCACCTACATTAATATAACCTGCACTGACGTCACCTGCACTGATGTCACCTGCATTAATATCACATGCATTGATGTCACCTGCATTAATATCACCTGCACTGACGTCACCTGCATTAATGTCACCTGCACTGACGTCACCTGCATTAATATAACCTGCACTGATGTCACCTACATTAATATAACCTGCACTGACGTCACCTGCATTAATATCACATGCACTGATGTCACCTGCATTAATGTCATCTTCACTGATGTCACCTGACTTAAAATCATCAGCACTGATGTCACCTGCATTATTATCACCTGCATTAAAATCACCTGCACTGATGTCACCTGCCCTGATGTCACCTGAATTTAAATCACCTGCACTGATGTCACCTGCATTAATGTCAACTGCACTGATGTCACCTGCATTAAAATCAACTGCACTGATGTCACATGCATTAATATCACCTGCTTTGATGTCACCTGCATTAATTTCACCTGCACTGATGTTGCCTGCATTGATATCACATGCATTGATGTCACCTGCATTAATATCACCTGCGCTGATGTCACTTGACTTAAAATCATCTGCACTGATGTCACCTACATTAATATCACCTGCTTTGATGTCACCTGCATTAATTTCACCTACACTGATGTTGTCTGCATTAATATCACATGCATTAATATCACCTGCATTAATTTCACCTGCACTGATGTCATCTGTATTAATATCACCTGCATCAATATCACCTGCATTAATTTCACCTGCACTGATGTCACCTGCATTAATATCACCTGCGCTAATGTCACCTGCATTAATATCACATGCATTGATGTCACCTGCATTAATATCACCTGCACTGATGTCACCTGAATTTAAATCACCTGTACTGATGTCACCTGCATTAATGTCACCTGCACTGATGTCACCTGACTTAAAATCATCTGCACTGATGTCACCTGCATTAATATCACATGCACTAATATCCCCTTCATTAAAATCACCTGCACTGATGTCACCTGCATTGATATCACCTGCACTGATGTCACCTGCATTAAAATCACCTGCACTGATGTCATATGCATTAATATCACCTGCTTTGATGTCACCTGCATTAATTTCACCTGCACTGATGTCACCTGCATTGATATCACCTGCACTGATGTCACCTGCATTAAAATCACCTGCACTGATGTCATATGCATTAATATCACCTGCACTGATGTCACCTGCATTAATTTCACCTGCACTGATGTCACCTGCATTAATATCACCTGCACTGATGTCACCTGCATTAAAATCACCTGCACTGATGTCATATGCATTAATATCACCTGCTTTGATGTCACCTGCATTAATTTTCACCTGCACTGATGTTGCCTGCATTGATATCACATGCATTGATGTCACCTGCATTAATATCACCTGCGCTGATGTCACTTGACTTAAAATCATCTGCACTGATGTCACTTGACTTAAAATCATCTGCACTGATGTCACCTGCATTAATATCACCTGCTTTGATGTCACGTGCATTAATTTCACCTACACTGATGTTGTCTGCATTAATATCACATGCATTAATATCACCTGCATTAATTTTACCTGCACTGATGTCACCTGTATTAATATCACCTGCATCAATATCACCTGCATTAATTTCACCTGCACTGATGTCATCTGTATTAATATCACCTGCATCAATATCACCTGCATTAATTTCACCTGCACTGATGTCACCTGCATTAATATCACCTGCGCTAATGTCACCTGCATTAATATCACATGCATTGATGTCACCTGCATTAATATCACCTGCACTGATGTCACCTGAATTTAAATCACCTGTACTGATGTCACCTGCATTAATATCACATGCATTGATGTAACCTGCATTAATGTCACCTGCACTGATGTCACCTGACTTAAAATCATCTGCACTGATGTCACCTGCATTAATATCACATGCACTAATATCCCCTTCATTCAAATCACCTGCACTGATGTCACCTGCATTGATATCACCTGCACTGATGTCACCTGCATTAAAATCACCTGCACTGATGTCATATGCATTAATATCACCTGCTTTGATGTCACCTGCATTAATTTCACCTGCACTGATGTCACCTGCATTGATATCACCTGCACTGATGTCACCTGCATTAAAATCACCTGCACTGATGTCATATGCATTAATATCATCTGCTTTGATGTCACCTGCATTAATTTCACCTGCACTGATGTCACCTGCATTAATATCACCTGCACTGATGTCACCTGCATTAAAATCACCTGCACTGATGTCATATGCATTAATATCACCTGCTTTGATGTCACCTGCATTAATTTCACCTGCACTGATGTCATATGCATTAATATCACCTGCTTTGATGTCACCTGCATTAATTTCACCTGCACTGATGTCACCTGCATTGATATCACCTGCACTGATGTCACCTGCATTAAAATCACCTGCACTGATGTCATATGCATTAATATCACCTGCACTGATGTCACCTGCATTAATTTCACCTGCTTTGATGTCACCTGCATTAATTTCACCTGCACTGATGTCACCTGCATTAATATCACCTGCACTGATGTCACCTGCATTAAAATCACCTGCACTGATGTCATATGCATTAATATCACCTGCTTTGATGTCACCTGCATTAATTTCACCTGCACTGATGTTGCCTGCATTGATATCACATGCATTGATGTCACCTGCATTAATATCACCTGCGCTGATGTCACTTGACTTAAAATCATCTGCACTGATGTCACCTGCATTAATATCACCTGCTTTGATGTCACGTGCATTAATTTCACCTACACTGATGTTGTCTGCATTAATATCACATGCATTAATATCACCTGCATTAATTTTACCTGCACTGATGTCACCTGTATTAATATCACCTGCATCAATATCACCTGCATTAATTTCACCTGCACTGATGTCATCTGTATTAATATCACCTGCATCAATATCACCTGCATTAATTTCACCTGCACTGATGTCACCTGCATTAATATCACCTGCGCTAATGTCACCTGCATTAATATCACATGCATTGATGTCACCTGCATTAATATCACCTGCACTGATGTCACCTGAATTTAAATCACCTGTACTGATGTCACCTGCATTAATATCACATGCATTGATGTAACCTGCATTAATGTCACCTGCACTGATGTCACCTGACTTAAAATCATCTGCACTGATGTCACCTGCATTAATATCACATGCACTAATATCCCCTTCATTCAAATCACCTGCACTGATGTCACCTGCATTGATATCACCTGCACTGATGTCACCTGCATTAAAATCACCTGCACTGATGTCATATGCATTAATATCACCTGCTTTGATGTCACCTGCATTAATTTCACCTGCACTGATGTCACCTGCATTGATATCACCTGCACTGATGTCACCTGCATTAAAATCACCTGCACTGATGTCATATGCATTAATATCATCTGCTTTGATGTCACCTGCATTAATTTCACCTGCACTGATGTCACCTGCATTAATATCACCTGCCCTGATGTCACCTGCATTAAAATCACCTGCACTGATGTCATATGCATTAATATCACCTGCTTTGATGTCACCTGCATTAATTTCACCTGCACTGATGTCACCTGCATTGATATCACCTGCACTGATGTCACCTGCATTAAAATCACCTGCACTGATGTCATATGCATTAATATCAACTGCTTTGATGTCACCTGCATTAATTTCACCTGCACTGATGTCACCTGCATTAATATCACCTGCACTGATGTCATCTGTATTAATATCACCTTTTCACCTGCACTGATGTCACCTGCATTAATATCACCTGCACTGATGTCATCTGTATTAATATCACCTGCTTTAATATCCCACTTATAATCCTTTGCTTTTAATCACACTGTTTAATTACCTGTGGTCAAGCAGTCCTGCAGAGCTCATTCTTTTGAATTACCGAACATCCGTTTCACTTTGCTCCATCTTGTATTCCCCTTCCTCCGTTCTTTCATTCTATTAAGCTTCTATTTTTAGTTTCTATAATTGTGTGATTGTGTATTTCCTGTACATCTGTGTTGCTGTAACGCTCTGATTTCCCCTAAAGGGGTTAATTCAGTTACATCTGATCCCCCCTCAGTTTAAAAGTCCACAAATAGGACAACATGGTTCCTAAAGCGCATTAATGATTGTTGGTCCTTTGAGTTCTGTGGAAGAAAACACCAGAACAACACATTAGGACTTTTTACATTTGTCATGGCTGATATCTTTTCTTCTTTCACAAGTCGGAACCATTCAGAAAAGTTCTGAAAACTTCCTCATTAAAAAACTACCAAAATGCAAGTTCTGTTCGGTGTGGGCCAGGACCTCATGTGATAGTTTGACCAAAGCCCAGGTTTTAGTCCGGGAGAAGTTTCACACCTGTTATTTTGGTCTGTATCAAAGTAGAACTTCTTCCTCACCCTTAGAAGAGGTTTCCCAAAGACTGTCAGGATGCTTTGGCGTAATCCTGCTAACAGAAACCGTGACACTCATAAAAGACCTATGTCGCCTCATAACTCCGGGAATGAAACTCTGTATTTGATGATAATATGTTAATACTGTGTTTGAAGATATAGTTTTTATAGAGTAAGCTCCGCCCACATGGAAAAGGAAGATGGGAAGGGTTAATGTAGAGGTCAACCTGAGAATAGGATTGCCCAGGTATGAAGTAAGTGACATACTGTAATAAGTGTTCTCTGAGAAGTGTTGGGCAGTAACTCAGTACATTTACTTAAGTACTGCATTAAAACCCTTAATGTCCTGCTTTGCTGTTTGGTTCAGCACATCTTGAGTCTCTATTTCTTATTGAAAAATGTGACTGAACCTATTTTAAAATGACACATTTTTTCCCAAACCTGTGATAATATGGTTAATTTAGAACGTCTATGATATTACAGTTACACAATAAATGTCACTTGTTCTTTTTCTTCCTTGAATAAAGGGTTCAGTAGACATTTGAGGAACTTGTACTTTATTTCTTTATTTCTATTTGATGCTTCTTTATACCTCTACTCCTTTACATCTTGTGGGTGACGGTGGCTCAGTTGGTAGAGCGGTTGTCCAGTTATCTGAAGGTCCTGGTTGGATCCCCGGCCACTGCAGTCCACATGTCGAAGCGTCCTTGAGCAAGATACTGAACCCCAAGATTCTCCCAATGGCTGTTCATTGGTGTGTGAATGATGGCGTGAATGGTTTCTCCTCTTGATGAGAATATGGCGCCTTGCATAGTAGCGTCTATCACCACTGTAATAATGTTTGTGTGAATGGATGAATGATGGATTTTTACTGATAATACTTTCATACTTTTACTTAACCCTTAACGTCCTCACCAAGAAGATTAGAATATTTAATTTCTTTGGGGTATCTTTAGAAACACTGAATTAACTATATAATTACAAATCATTTCATTTTTAAGCAGTTAAATCTCCAAAATCACACTAATTAAAAATAATTTCATGCTGAATTACTGGTTTTCATTGAAAACAGACACATTTGATTCGATTAGCTCAACCTTTTGGAAAGCATATATTTTGCCATTATTAGACTTTTTCTGGTTGTATGAAGTTACTCGATGCCTCCTCCTCGCGGCCCCTTTGATTCGTGGTGTGCCCCAGGCCGAAATCCTTGGCCCCTTTACTTTTTAGCAAACACAAGCTGCTAATGGATCATATTATAAACAGGTTGAGTCACATTTTTTAATCAAGTATTAGAGAGTCCAAATGTGTTTACCCGTACACTTGAGCAGGACAATAAAGGTTTGAGAAAGTTTTTGAATGCAGGGCTTTTACAGTGTTCTATAAGTATCTTTTCCATAAGTTAATCGGAAAAAAGGTCCCCAATCTCCTGGGTTTCACAAAAAATCCCCCTGGCTGAATTTCTCACATTAATTGTGCATATACTGTTTGTCTGTAAAACGTTTTTCATAAAAAGAAGCCCCCCCCTAGTGAGTAAAATGTGAACTGTTTTAGTAAGATATGACATTGTCTCATGGTGTTGATTCACATGTACCAAATCTGGACTAAATAGGACTAACGGTTACTCCCCCTAGTGAGCAAATGATTAACTACTAGAATAAATAAAAAAATATATATACATATATCTACTTTAGTAGATTCATATGCACCAAATTTAGACTCAATCAGCAATACGGTCAAGAAACTATGTAAGAAAAATATTGTTTTTCATAAAAACATACCACAAGTGAGTGAAATATGAACAACTAGGGATCAAAAATACAATTTACACAAGAAACATCTCCTCGATTCGATTCATATGCAGCAATAATTTTTTGAGATAAAGTTCCCCATAGTGTTAGAAATATCCAACCGATCTTTTCCAAAATCATTCCAGTTCTTCCTCGCACTAAGGTGTATTTGGATATAACATTTTAAATTGATCCATGAAATAGCTTTTGAGTTATCACATTAACATGAAGGATCAGCAGTGGAGGACGCGATTAAGATTCGATAATATCCGACGTTTCGGGGACATAATTATTTAAGCTCTGGCATATTTTTTGTTAGGTTCCTCTTTGCTAAATGTTTTGCTTCAGCATTTGGTTTTGTGAGGTAACACGACGCCATGAATGTGTCGGAACACTAATTTTCAAGCAGTCAAGCATTCTACATTCTACCGAATTCAAAACAGAACATACATAGAGTACATTATAAACCACAAGTAAACAGCTCTCCTAGTTTAACTGCCGTTCAGTGGGCGTGTCCTTTAATTCAAAGAGTGACCATTTCAGGTGTTTTCCAGCACCATTATACACACTGCTCTACTTTACCATCATAAGAACAATTATTAGTCGTTTTTTCCCCATCCCTACATGGCGTGTTGGTGATCCTCGTGTAAAAATCACACTCTCAATGCTCAATAAAAAAAGGTGTTATATACAACAACGTAGAAATGGGTTGAAGTGGTGGGAGGTGGACTAAAGGGCCATTTACACGACAACAGTTCTGACACAAAACGGTAAACTTTTGCTTCAATTACGCCTTTGGTTTACACGACAACAGACCTGAAAATGCAATCTTTTGAAAACACAACCGTTTCCATCTCTGTGTAAACTGGCTTACCACAATTAAAAATGGGGATGTCATTGCCCAACTTTGCATGTGGCTGTTGTGGTGGGTAGCCCTCACAGCATGAACGTTCTGGGATAGAACCTACCTCTGGTCTCTCGGTCAGGGGTTCGAATGGGTTCGCTGCAGCTTCCTGCCGCCATCTGAAAACATAGTACACTATAGTTCAACTGGTGGCTTTAAATTGCCCGTGGCTGTGATTGTGAGCATGAATGGTTGTTTGTCTTTACTTATCAGCCCTGACAGCTGGGATAGGCTCCACTCCGCCACGACCCAGAACAGGATAAGCGTGACAGGCACAACAGCCACATGCAGGCAGAACAACAATAAAAGAACGTTGGACCATGTACTCCAGACTCTGCTGAGTTTATTAACTCTCCTCCAGTAGACTGTGGCGTCACTGCGTAGCTGCAGTGACAAGCTCAGATTTTGTAGACTTCCTGGTTCTTCTTCTTCTTCTGTTGTGTTGCTTTTGAAAAGTTAACCGATCAACCTGCCTCCAGGATGCCTTCCTTTGGAGGTTTTCCATGCAACTGGTAGGAGTCCCCTGGGGGTAGACCCAGATCTCCCTGGAGGGCCGATATATCTCATCTGGGCTTACAATGCCTGGGGCTCCCCAAAGATGAGTCGGAGCGTGTTGCTGGGGGGAGGGACAACCTGAACTCAGCTTTCTCAGTCGCTTTTGGACAAGGGTTCTCATTTTCAACTTTTTTTTTTTAGCTAAACGTCATGTTAACAGGGCCAAAGGATAGGGGATGTGTAAAACAAAAAAAGAAATGGAAGCATGATTTAGTATGTGTGTGCTTTTGAATATGTACTATGTGCTCTTTCAAACAGATGTGTGTGTGTGTGTGTGTGCGCGCGTTTGTGTGTCTTCCTGCAGAGGGAATCATTTCATAGCACAGTGATGCCATTTCAGTCTAGGTACCTCCAAAAACAGTAATGTTTTTAGCGGAACAATGTGTTGAGTGGGAAAGAGGAGGGAGAATAACTTAAAATGCATGTCGAGGGGTGTGCAAATCAAATTTCAGCAAAACTGTCACGCCACATGGAGCGCTTTTGGCAACGGCACTGTACGTATATACATGTCAATAAATAAATCTGTTCATAAAACCATAGAAATGAATCACAATAATTACACGAACTGGGCAGTCTGTGGCAAATCTTCTCAGGATTCCGGTTTGAGTTGAGTTGAGAAATGCTGCTTCTTGCTGCTTAGCGATATCTCTTCTATCGTGCTTGTATTCCAGTCCAGTTTCTGGTGAAGACGCAAACCATCTGAGAGGGAAAAAAAAACCCATGACGAAAGCAAAAGCGAAGATTCTTGCGCTTTCATCCGATGTTGTCTGCTGCTGAGAGATACGGGACGGATTCTTTTGATCCGCGGAGCTCATGGGGTTGTGCGAGTTTGAATGGTATAACGGAGGGAGGGAGGGTGAGGGAAAAAGTGTGTGTGTGTGTGTGTTTGTGTGTATGGCTTGCTAAACGGGTGTTTAACAAGAACATCTGAGATTCACACGTGTCTTTCAGCGGGCCACTTTGGTCCAACATGGCAGCGGCCCTGACAGCTCACATCAGAGCGACATCTTGGGAGTTACCCGCCACGTTCCACTTCCTTCCCTCGTAGCGTGGTGAAAGAAGATTTCTCTGTGGAGATTTGTTTCCCCCTACAAAGCACACAGCTGAGGGTTGATGATATCTCCACGTGAAAAAGAAAGTATTTCATTTTTACACTGGAAAACAGAGACGGACCTCTGTTCTGAATGTTCTGATCTTCTTCAGAGCGTCTTATGAAGATTTTCCTATCGGTTCCCCGGGGATTTAAAGGGCAGCAGGTTCAGGTGAGTAAAAGGGGAGGTCTAGACCTGTGTGGAATAAGAGCGATGTAACGTCGCAAGCCGCCGGTCCGGATGGGCGGCGCATTGTGGCGAGTGCTGCTCCGGCTGGTCTAGACTTCGCTGGAAATGGAGCGAGACGGTATGAGGACATCGGGGGTGGCGGGGAACCGATAGGGCTGATGGTCATGTGATGTCGGTGAACGCTGATCCCCGCGGAGTCTGCAGGGGAAAGAGAGGAGTGAGAAAAAGAGAGAGAGAGAGAAAATGGGGCAGAGAGAGAAAGAAAGAGAGAGGGCGAAGGAGAGAGAAAAGTGAAGAAAAAAATAATCAAGAACAATGCACGGGGGGGGTGGGGGGGTTGAGGGAGAAACCGGATGCATTGAGGCGAAACAGAAATAAGGCAACAGATGTCGGGAGAGCGAAGGGTGGCAATGACGGGCGAGAAAGACTTAGAGTTGGTTAGAATGGTTGGACATAGGTGCTGTAAGGCGGGGAGGAGGACGAGAGTGCAGGGTGCTGGAGGAGAGTGAGGGAGCAGATTTAGAAGAGAGAGGCAAGGTGGGAGACAGAAGGAGAAGAGGTCAGGGCAGGGTTAGTGACGGTGATAGACCACACGGGGTGCAAGACATTTTCCTAAATCCCAGGAGGCAGACTCGTGCTGAGACGCTGTGCCAGCCCTCAGAGGAAAATGCTGAAATTGTTGCAGAGAAGCTCCAACTTCTCTGCAAGCAACGTTGAAGTATATCCCTGTAGCCGCTGATAAATTCATAGTTTTCCTCCAGCAAACTGCTTTCGGTGCTGATTCAGCATTATGGGATAGTTGTTTCTAAATCCCCCATAATGAGGAAATGTCTAAGAGTTTAAGGAGTAAGGGTGAGCCTTTTTTCTTCTCAGCTCGGCTCTTATCGGGCCGGCGACAAAGATCAGAGGTTTAAAGGATGTGTTTTCCACGACTGGGGGTGCAAATGGGACTTAGAGTGTGCAGGTTTGGGGGGTGATTTTCTTCTCTTTGTCAACAGAAGAGGAACAACGGATTCAGGTAAGAGACGAGGGATTGTATTTCAGCCCCTCCTTTGTGAGTGCCTCACACCCACCCCCGGCCCTTACCTGAGGACCACTTAACTTTTCGAGTGGACTCTCCACACAGGGCAGCGTCACCATGGGCATGCCCAGCACTGACTCCGGGCGCTGGGGTCGTGGTGGAGGAGGACTGGGCTGCAGCTGCTGGAAGTTGTTGATCACACAAGTCACCTAAAGAAGGAAAAATAGAGTGAAGTATACATCCTTTTGTTAAGAAATACCAGTGGTGGATAGTGACTAAGTACTTTTACTCAAGTAGTGTACCTATCCCTTAGGTAACTGTTTGGTTTGAGCATATTTTGAGTCACTTCTCCGTACTGAAAAATGTGGGCTGCTCAACAGAAACTGTTTTTAATATGAACCATTGGCAGCATGTATATGCTAGAGAAAAAGGGGCCAACGATGGAGCCCTGGGGGACACCACAGGTCAAATGGGCCAATGACGAGGAGGCATTAACCATGGCTATTGAAAAAGTCCTATTTGACAAGTACGATAGTTTTTTTTGGCATATTAAAGCATGTGAGGACTTACTGAAGAGCGATGTAACATCACATCTTTACATCTGTAAAGAGATGTAACTTGATACAACCAAAAAAGTCTATCAAGGGGTCAAATAGTTTCCTAAAAAACATACTTCACCTTAAAGGTCCAGCTTATCTAATTAAAATTGACTATTTTCCATGAAATACAAAAGAAGAACATTAATATATATTTTTTACAGTTTAAAAACACACTTGATCCAATATTATGCTAATTTTATTAAATCAATAAATGGCGAAAAGAAATAAAATAGGCAAAAACAAAATGTTTCAATTGTATTTCCATTTTATGCTACTTCATACTTTTACTCGACTACATTTGTCCAGCTGATTAGGATAGTAGTTGTTTTGCACAATCCATCTTCTCTTATCCTTCTTGTCAAGCTAAAACCAAAATTTGTGTCAGAAGTGATGTTTGGAAATGTTTGTGTCTTTATGGGTGCAGGAAAAAACAGGATTTTTAAACTCGTTCCGTCCCGTTGGAGCTTGACCAAAGATTAACCAAACTTTAAGCATCTACAGGAGACACATAGGTGTACAGCAGTAATACCCACAACTCCACAATGTGTACTTGATGGTAACAGCTTACATACTTTTACTTGAATGAATAAACAGTTTTAGTACTTTTACTCAAGTAAAGGATCTGAATACTTCATCCATCTCTGATAAATACTCATTAAAGAATAGATAGATAGAAACTTTATTAATCCCCAGACCGGAAATTTAGTTACAGCAGCTCCACACACCAACATTCTCATTAATTATGAGTAAACTTAGACATCATTGTCTTCTTAGTGTAGTTCCTTCTCACCAGAAAGACCGCGATGGCTCCCCCGGTAAAAGATCCTGCCAGCACGTCGGCCCAGTGGTTCCGGTACTCAGCCACCCGGACCACGCCTACCAGCAAGGCCAGACAGAGTACCGTGAGGCTGATGGTGGGTTTGGTGAGCCTTGTGCCTTTGGTCCTGAACACTAGTGTCACGTACATCTGCAGAGAGGCAAAGAGGACGGCGCGCACAGTAGGAAGCCACACAAGACGTACAAGCATGTAGGCATTACTACTACCGAGATGAAGACAAACATGGCGTTGGTTGGTTGATGCTCTGACCTACCACAGTGTAGACTGCCGAGTAAACGCTGAGCGCCGCATCCTTCGATGGGAAGGATTTCCGCGCTGACATGACAATCAGTGGGTTTCCGGTGCACGCACGGCGCTCCGCGATATAATGCATGGTGGACTGGCAACCCAACGCTGTGTAGTTTGGCCGACAGGCGGACAGGAAGTGAGGCGTCTGGTTTCCTGTCACCACCTGGCCGGCGTTGGCGAAGATGGTGGTTGTGAATAGGCCGAAGGCATAAACACCTGAGAAGGAGATGAGATCAAGGGAAAGATGGGAAGATGTCAAGAAGAGATGGAGAAGATGCAAAACTTACGTGATTGGAAATCAATTGGAAAGGTCGAGTGCATATTTCCAACACTAGGGGAATTATCTCCATTTTTGCATTATCTCCAATATGTACAAGATGAAATGTGGTACATATTGGATCCAGAATCCAGTAATAATATTTCATATTTAACTCACTGAGGGAGCTTTATTTCCAGAAAAAAAACGGGTTTTCAGATCTGACTTCGTCTAATAAAATATTATGCACTTTATTCCTTCATTCTAATGAACGTTTGTATTTTATTTATTCATTTTCTTATTTATTAATTTCTGTTCTGTGTTTGTATGTATATCCAAGGTGTGTGGAGCTGCTGTAACTAAATTTCCCGTGTGGGGATTAATAAAGTTTCTATCTATCTATCTTTGGTATAGACTCTTGATGTCAGGGACGACAGTGCAGGTCCAGATTCCTCGGACTACTTTGGTACTAATAACTGCAAACCCCTAACAAACCACAAGACCTGCGGTTCAGGAGATGCACGTCACAATTTAGTCCTTGTAAAAGCTTCTCTGATCCTTTTTCACTGCTTCCAACAGATCCTCTATGAAAAGAGCTGCCTTATTAAGCTCGGAACCTCAGCCTGTCTGAACTTGAAAAACAGGCAGGTGACGATGAAGAAGTAGCATGTGAGCCGGAGTGTGACACAGGAGTGTGACATCTGTGTCCGATGCACCAGAGCTGGCAGCTCCGTAACGACACACTTAGAAACAACTGTTTTTTCCCCTTTTTTCTCCATAAATAGGGACGGTACATTATTACCAGCCGAGGTGTGGAATTGCACCAGAAGCTTGAACCTTTGCTGATTCAGCTCAAGATGTAAATTTGAAGCCCACTTAATATTCGCGAATCTCTTTCCGCGCCGCTCCTGAAAGTGTTTGTCCCGAGATCAGATGTGTTTTACAGTTTCACTGCGTGATCCATCTGGGGTTAACGATCTCTCGGGAGCAGCAGGTCACGTTCTCAAAAGTCAAACTTTTCTTTCAGCTCGTCTTTATCTTCTTCACGCCTGTCCCCGTGAAAGCCAAGAAACTACAGAAGAGGACATGAAGACGTCCTGTAAAACCAAACGGCGTGGTCACCTAGGAAGCGGATAATGCGTCTCAGCAGGGGGTTGAAGTAGCAACAGTCAGCAGTAACGATCGTCTTCTCCTGGGTTCCTTCTGCTTTCGTGAAGAAGGCACACAGCTCGCCGGCAAGAATCTGTGCAACACACACACGAAAAACAGAAAAATGCTAACTTCCAACACCTGTTCACAGGAAAGCTTTCAAAAGTTATTTGTTTAGAAATAATTGAAGAAAAAGACAGACAAGACATTTTAAGGTGTCAGAAAAAGGAACGTTTGAAAAGCGCGTCTGTGTGAACTGCTATAACACAATGGTGAAAAAGGTGACGTCACAGCATCATTTCTCTTTTAAGATTTCAGACGAATAGCCACGCCCACAAAGAACAACAACAAAAACAATATCGGAACCATCGGGTTTTGTATTGCTGCAGAATCTGGTTTTATGAACGCTCTTCGTCATCTACACGTCTTCTTCTGTGGTGTCGGTTTTAAAGAGTCACGCCAACTTCCAGCCTGCCATGTAAAATACAGTCCTTGCTGTCATTTGCGTATGTGCAGATTTTGAAAATCTGCACATACGAAGATTGTTTTTACAATATTTTCCGTTTTCAGCTTAAACAGTTTTCACTCAGGTCCTCCATCTTGTGGTGTTGTATCACTTTTCTGAGGGCCAACCAGGAACTTGAAACTCTTTCTCTATTAATGTATAGTGCGGGAAGGGGGGGGCGGGATAGTCCTGCTTCTTTCTGAATCGATGGCTCAAAATTCTGGTGTCGTATTTTAACAGGCTTTTTAAAACCTTGTGTATATTTATATCGCTGAAAGGTCTGCGGTATTACGGAATCGTCAGATTAGTTACGTAACTCATAAACTCTTTCATGGATAATTTTCAAATTTTACACCCCCATGGACCCTAGTAGAGGGAAGAACTGGATGGATTTTCGGAAAGGTCGCTTTTATGTTTTCGACATAAGGGGGACTTTTCGGGCCATCAATTCTCAACCATTAGTTGGATTTAGTTTTTTTAATCACACATTTTTTTCCGAACTTCTTATTTGATTTTAGGAGTTCAGTCAGAGAGGTTGATTGTGCAACGCAGTGGAATGGGGGCTTTGCGGGGCTAGACCCTTGCTGTCGTGACAACGGCATACGCCTTGTAAGCCATTCTAGCCGTCTCCGGTGTTTAGCCTCATGGTCCACAATTTGAGAGAAATATCTCAACAAATGTTGAACGTATTGCAGTAAAATGTCGTACTTACGTTTACGTTCCTGTTCCCACTGAGAATGAACCGTAATAGCTTGAATGATTTTCTTACCAATGTTTTCCGCACAGCATGATAATCTGCTCATGTTTACAATGCTTTTGCTTTACTGTTTGAAAGCGCTAGCATGCCAACACCATGTGGTGAGTATGGTTAAGATTACATAATAGCTGGTGAACATCAGTTTGCTTCGCCACTGAAAGCATGTTTACATCATGTTCATTGGTGGCTTGGATCATTGATGAGACTCATGACAGCCGCTGTTCATATTAACTGTTCATCTCACTGGCAATTATTCCTGTAGATCATGATAACATTCCAGTTAAGTAGGTTATTCACAGTGATGTGGGAATGCAGAAGCAACATTTCCTACACAGTCAAACATGTTGAGGCTGATTAATATTTGAACCGCTTATAAATAACAAAACCGAGAGTGAGCATATCAAATCTTCATGATTGCAACTTAATGAGCAGAAAAAATCTGAGAGTAAAAAACACAACTCTACCCGTCAGCTATGGGGAGTCAGCCGAAACATCTGTCTGCATTTGGAACGTAAAAATCCCAAAACTACATTTTTATGTGCATTAATAAGGAAGCTGATGGTTCGGGACTGCACCTTTACTAGATGAAGAAACATTCATTTATATTATGAGTGCCTTAAGGATTCATAGAGTGAAACAGTCCAGGTTCATAGAGTGAAACAGTCCAGGTTCATAGAGTGAAACAGTCCAGGCTCATAGAGTGAAACAGTCAAGATTCATATAGTGAAACAGTCCAGGTTCATATAGTGAAACAGTCCAGGTTCATATAGTGAAACAGTCCAGGTTCATATAGTGAAACAGTCCAGGTTCATATAGTGAAACAGTCCAGGTTCATAGAGTGAAGCAGTCCAGGGTCATACATGAGCTTCAAGTTTACCAGCAGGCATAAATTCTATTTATGAAATCAAATGAAAATTTCATTTTCAAGAATGACCAATCCAAGAGAGCAGATTAGAAGTTTGTTACGACAATAAATAACAAAATAAAAT
This sequence comes from Lophius americanus, assembly GCA_037951165.1. Classification (NCBI taxonomy): domain Eukaryota; kingdom Metazoa; phylum Chordata; class Actinopteri; order Lophiiformes; family Lophiidae; genus Lophius; species Lophius americanus. Next base: position 942,478 of record JBBDHG010000215.1, on the reverse strand, counting down.
AAATTAAAAGGAATTACAGCCCTAATACAAATGAATGAATACGATGAGTCAAAGAGTCAAGAACTAATTAAATCAAATCCAAACTGATAGATTAGGAGTTACCCGATCTACCAAAACACATTAAATGTACCCCAAAGAAAAGAGTTTGAAAGTTATGCTTCCATTTGTTGATTAAGCCAGGAAGAAGGGGGCTGGACATTTGTGAAAGATTTTTTTCTTTCCAAATCAGTTTTCTAAAGAGAAAAAATAAAAACTAAATGAATTTAAAAAGTCTAAATTCCACATTGCAATGGCAGGAATGGTCTTTGAAAACCACTAGCATAAGCTGCTACCTGTTGACCTTCACTGCGCGCATTCAATGATTCGCTTCTGATGATGATCCCGTATCTACGAACAAAAGCTGTTAGAATACGAATCTGCAACGGATTTTTTCTGTTAATCTGAAAAGCACATTCTTAAGTTTCCTGTTGCTGTACATTTTAAGTGCTCTTATTTTGAAAGATCGCAGTGGAAGTAATGTTGTGGTCTGTATTCGCGGTGTGTTTGGTATGCTTTAACAGTAAATTATCTTAATTATCAACAAGATAATTAATGGATAAGATATCTTTTTTTTTATAAGTAAGTTATATCGAGCATTTGAGATATTTTCAAGGTTCGTCGGGTTCTTATCCTATCTCAGTCTGATGTTACTCATTAAGTGCCTGAACTTTTTTCGGTGCAGCGAGATTTTATAAGAGGAAATCAGACAAATATGTACGATATGTATCTCTGCATTAATCCACATCCACTCACTGAAATCTGTGAGTGTGTATGCGTGGAGATATTTCCTGCATAGAAGCATCACCTCTGATTAAGTGTGTGTGTGTGTGTGTAGGTGTGTGAGTGTGTGTGTGTGTTGCCCTCTGGACAATACCCGTATTTTCTTGTTATTATTATCGAGTGGTTCCTGCACTCACAGCTTCCAGCCAATAGTCAGAGCCAGGATGTGAAGTTGGTTTATAGGTGTTTGTATTGACCAGGTTACATCACCGTATCCGCTTCTCATTTCTCCTTTGTCCGTGCAGAGGGCCGCAGCAGTGAGGATGAGTTCCGTGATGAGACTGAATCCATGCAGGATTGCGTGGAGGTTTGTATTGATCTATATATTTCCTGGGACGTTGGTGGTCATTGCGCTCGATCTCAGACATGAGTAAACCTGCAGGAGCCAAATTTTCACAAGGAGCTGGGAGGAAGTGTTCCTTCGTACTGCGCCCTGATATTTTCTCCAGCAGAAGTTCGTCCGCTGAGACGGCCCGTCACGATAAATACCGGTTTTGCAATAATCACATTAAAAGATGAAAAAGTAAATATCATGTAGATAATCCACCCACAATATAATCTTATTTTTAACATGAAAGATGGCACTTTTAAACCACCGGGTTTTTAGCGCTCAAATCTTGGTCATATTTTCTCTGTGACTCCCCACAGAGTCACAACGTAAGTAACTGCGCGCACATGGTGTGGGATATCAAAGACCCTTGCAGAGCGCATGAACCTACAGTTCTATGCGAAGGTGGCAACACTACACATCTTTCTACTCACCCTCACATTCAGCGACTTAATAATCTTAAATAGACGCTATGTATTGCAGCATTAAACAAATAATTAAAATAATAATGTTTAAAAACAGTTTTGGAGCAGTCACGCAGCATGGCGGAGAAAGTGATGCCTTGAAAGTCTGATTACGAAATTTTGACATCTTTATTTTTCATAGCTGGGCAAACCGACATTTAGAGCCTCTACAGACGTTATTTTGCCCATGTTAGTTGTATCTTTTTTTAATTGTTATTTCTATTACTTTTCCCGCTGTGTGCGTTTATGTACTGTCCCTTTAACAACATACCGACGCCTGTTTAGTCACATGACTCTACACCGTCCAATACTCTCAACACCGAGCCAATCGTGTATATGGTAAATGGACTGTACTTATATAGCGATTTTGTAGTCTGCTCAACCACTCAAATCGTTTTTACGATTACTTACGATTTACGAGCATTCAACCGTTCACACAAACATTCATACAGTGATGATGGCGGCCGCCAACCAAGGCACCACATGCTCATCAGGAGCAATAACCATTCCCGACTGTTCGCCATCATTTAAGCACCGAAGGAAGGATTTTTTTTTTTTCATTCTTACAGTTGTTAATTCATTCAACTGACTATAGATGTGAGTGTGACCAGCTAGTTCCTATTGCAGGCCCATCATTGAGCTTCTCCCTTATTTTTGCTTTTCTTTTTTTTTCACTGTGCGCAAAGCCAGATTTTGAGAAAGGATTGTTTTATAACACACAGCCTAATGTTGTTTTTTGCACATTAAGATCCCCTGAGTGGAAATAAGAGGTATTTTGCAGTCAAAATCCAATTTTTGGCACCTTTTGGGTCCATTATCTTCCCAGCTGGTCCAAAAGACGACTTCCTTCCTGTGCCATACTACAGAATGACATTGTCTTTTTTGGACTATTTCACTGAATAATCCTGGACTGTTTTACTGTATGAACCTGGACTGTTTTACTGTATGAACCTGGACTACTCTACTGTATGAGCTTGGACTGTTTAACTGTATCAACCAGGGTTGATTTACTGTATGAACCTGGACACTCCAGTTTTTGTTTTATATGGAATTTGAAATCAATCCCTCTGATGCACTTGTTTCTGATGTTCAGGTTGATATTTTGTCTGAAGGCTGCTAGATAGCCCGAGTCTCTGGTAGAATGTCATGACATCATAAGAATAAGACTCTGCAGCTGTGTCTGAAATACAAGATTTCAATATGAGAATCGCATCTGAGCTGCTGTGAAACATATTTCAATAAGACGGAGGAGCACAGGGTGACATAACAGCGGATGCGGGGGCACATAAGTGGACTACATCTTATTCAGAAGATGTAATTTGAAAAAGGTCGGAGATTGCGAGGAGGTGATGGGAGAACTTAGCCGCACAGCATAGAAAAGTAGTATGTAGGATGACTCTGGTCATACAAAACAGGAAAGACAAAACGGATAGCAGAGGACCAAAAAGTGGAAGGCGAAGCAGGAAGGCTGCTGGGTGAAATTCGGGGAGGAGTTGAGACGGGCACTGGGTGGTAGAAAAGAACTGCCGGATGACTGGGTAACTACGGAAAGGTACTTGGTTTGTCATCTGGACAGAGGAAAGCAGAAAAAGGGACTTCTGGAGAGTATAAACAGGATGGGATGGACGAAGACTGAGGTGTCAAAGGCTAAATGAGAGGCGGTTGATGAGTTGTATGAGAAGTTGGAAACTAAGGAGGGAAAAAAGGACTTGGCGAGTCAGAGGGGTCGGGTTGGGAAGAATATCTAGCACGTTAGGCTGATTAATGACGGAGAGATGTACAAACAATGGCAGAAAGGCAAGGGAGACTGATGAAGAAAAATCTTGTCCTCTGATCATTGGAGGAAGAAGACCGAACTGGAGGATTCTCTGTTGTGTCTCTTAGACATATAGGTTTATTACAGACAGATCTGTTATAACGATGAAGATCCCAGCGCGCTCAGGTACGAGTCTCGACCCTGAAAATTGCTACATTAGATCCAGCAGGACCATTATATGCTTAAAATGTCAGAGCCGATCTGCCAGGTCAGGCTGTCTTATGTCCTTCAGACAGAACAGTGACATATCATAATGTAAGACTCTAGAAACAAGTATTTGTATTTGCTTATCAAAGACTCAAGTGGCGTGTGAAGTATGTTGGAGGGGTACAGGATATGTATGAGACCCGTAGGAGTGATGGATGGGTTCATCGACTCTGAGGCCCTTCTTGTTTGCTAAAAAAGGTTATGAAAAGGAAAGGGAGGCAGGTGGAGCAGTGAGGATGAAGGAGTAGAGGTGGAAACGGTGCAGGAGCTTATGTACTTGGGATCAGGGGGGGGGAGGACAGGACTACAAAGGACCCCATCAGAGGGACAGCCCAGGTTAGACAGACGTCTTGGAGACAAAGTCAGAGAGGGCAGATTTAGATGTTTGGACACTTGAAGAGGAGGGATAGTGGGTAGTCTGGTAGAAGGATTCTAGATGGTGCTGCTAGGCGGAGAAAAAGGGAAGTTAAAAGAAGAGAAATAGATGTGGCGGGAGATGACATGCAGTTGGTTGGTGTGACAGAGGTAGATGCAGAGGACAGGGCAAGATGACAAAACAGATGATCTGATGATGATGAAGCTTCACATAAAAGAATCATCTGACCAACAACTCTCCAGCAGGAGTGGCTTCTGTACTTCTTAGAGTTCTCAAACTTTATGTGTGAATACAAACAGAAGTCATTAGACACCATGATCACCATGTGTTTTATGAGAAGCCTGTGATCACACACAGAAGTCTCTGTTCCTCTTTCTTGTCCTCAGGCTAGTGGAAGAGGTTTGATTTGGCTCTCCAGGCTGGTCCTTCCTCAGTTGATTACAACTGAGGGACTTTTTCATCAGATCTGACAACACTCAAAAGTTGTGGGCACACACTAAAACGTAGTGATGATCTGAGAGGTTCTTCAGTCTGACTGGAGATTATAATTATAATTATAATTATAATTATCCAGAGAAAAGCAAAGGGAAAGACAGCGAGAGAGAGGCTCATTCCTCTTTTGATCTCAGAGCAGGTCCAGGCCAGATCGAATGAGTTAATTGCATACAGGGGTCCAGTCAGTGTGGCCGTCCTGTGGAGAGCATGACCTGCCAAGTGTATTCTTCCATTATTGAAACTGGGCGCTCCATGGCAACGCTGTAACCAGTAAGACGAGCATGAATTCAAAGCTGAGGGGGTTTAATCAGTCGCTGAAAAGCAGAGATGTCAGGGGCAACATCACACTGTGGAAAACTGTGTCTGGGGGCAGTTAGAGGACAGCATGGCGGCTGTTTCCATGGGGACGGTTGTACTGAGGCGCGTTTGAGCATTTGTGCTGCACAAGATAAAAGACATAATGCTGGAGAGTTGTCACTCATGGAGAAGGGCACTCCAACACGCTGCCCCAGGCAAAGCTGTCAAACAGTGGGTGGTGGATCTGTCTGGAATCATGTAGGAGTAGTAGTAGTAGTAGTACTAGTAGTAATGGCAGTAGAGGTAATAGTACTGGTAGTAGTAGTAGTAGTACTAGTAGTAATGGCAGTAGAGGTAATAGTACTGGTAGTAGTAGTAGCACTAGTAGTAATGGCAGTAGAGGTAATAGTACTGGTAGTAGTAGTAGCACTAGTAGTAGTAGTAATAATAGTGGTTGTAGTAGCAGTGGTAGCATTAGTAGTGGTTGTAGTAGTAGTAGTAGTACTAGTAGTAATGGCAGTAGGGGTAATAGTACCGGTAGTAGTAGTAGTAGTACAAGTACTAGTAGTAGTGGTAGTAATAGTGGTAGTAGTAGCAGTGATAATAGTAGTAGTGGTAGCATTAGTAGTGGTTATAGTGGTAGTGGTAGTAGTATTATTTGTAGTAATATTGGTAGTAGTAGCAGTAGAGGTAGTAGTGGTAGTATTAGTAGTATTTGTAGTAGTAGTGGTAGCATTAGTAGATGTATAACCTTGAGTCCATCACCTTGAGTGATGCTGAAAAGCTGGTTCACGCGTTCGTCTCCTCACGACTGGATTACTGTAACTCACTTCTCATCGGGATCCCTGATAAAAGTCTTCAAAGACTGCAGTATGTTCAAAACAGTGCTGCAAGGATCCTGATGAGAGTGCGTAAACACGAACACATCACCCCTATTCTTCATTCCCTTCATTGGCTTCCCATCTCCACCAGGATTGATTATAAGATCTCTCTCCTCACTCACCAGTGTATCCATGGTAACGCACCCCCCTACCTGAAAGAACTACTCACCCCACTGACCTCGACACGATCCCTCCGTTCTACCCAGTCATACCGCCTCCTCCTTCCCCGGACTAAGCTCAGCACCATGGGAGATCGGGCCTTCTGTTCTGCTGCCCCTCGTCTGTGGAATGCCCTCCCTGACCATCTGAGGGCTCCACAGATGACTGACACATTTAAAAAAGGACTTAAAACTTTCCTTTTTAGCAGAACCTATAACTGTAATTAACATTAATGCTTTTGGTCACGTTTTTGTATAGTTATTATTATTATTTATTTATTTATTTTTTATTGATGCTTTTATCTGCTTTTGCCTTGTAGCACTTTGAGATTTGATCCAAATGTAAAGTGCATTATAAATTAAATGTATTATTATTATTATTAGTAACAGTCTTCTTAATAGTAGTAGCAGTAGTAATAGTAGCAGTGGTAGTAGTAGTGGTGGTAGTAGAAGTATTAGTATTAGTAGTGGTAGTAGTGATAGTGGTTGTAGTGTCAGTAGTGATAGTGGTTGTAGTGTCAGTAGTTATAGTAATAGTGACTGTATCTTTAGTCTATTCGACCACTCAAAGCGCATTTAAAACACGAGTCAGCATTCACACAAATATTCACACAGTGATAAAAGAGGCTGCCATGAAGGCCCCACCTGCTCTTCAGGAGCAGTAACCATCATTCACACCATCATTCACACCATCATTCACGACATCATTCACACCATCATTCACACCATCATTCACACCATCATTCACACCATCATTCACGACATCATTCACACCATCATTCACACCATCATTCACACCATCATTCACACCATCATTCACGACATCATTCACACCATCATTCACACCATCATTCACGACATCATTCCCGACATCATTCACGACATCATTCACACCATCATTCACACCATCATTCACACCATCATTCACGACATCATTCACGACATCATTCACGACATCATTCACACCATCATTCACAGCATCATTCACACCATCATTCACACCATCATTCACACCATCATTCAAACCACCATTCACACCATCATTCACACCATCATTTACACCATCATTCACACTATCATTCACGACATCATTCACGACATCATTCACGACATCATTCACACCATCATTCACACCATCATTCACACATGAATGGAACATCCATTGGGAGCAAGTTGTGGTTCAGTATCTTGCTCAAGGACACTTTGACACTAGGACTGCAATGGCCAGGGATCGACAACCGCTTTACCAACTGAGCCACCGTCGCACAAAAGTCTGAACTATTATATACAAGTTAGATCTCCTCTGGTTCGATCGTAAAAACACGTGGTTGAAAGAAATGGTTTTAAAATTGATGCATCGAAAGTTTTGAAGATAAAGCGCCACCTAGTGTTATAAATATTTAACCAACCTTTTCCAAAACCACTCTGGGTAATGTAACTCAAAGTAGTTTTTGGGTTATCGCATTAACACGAAGGATCTGGGAACGCGATGATTGCGTAACATCCCTTTTTTCGGGAAAATATTTAGAAGTATTATTTTTTCTGAAGCAATCAAAATGTTTTTTCGGTGGGTTGGATACTTGGTTGGATACTTTTTCTTGCTCTGCTTCATCCTCGGATCACTTCTTTTGTCTAAGCCCGGCTTCTAACTCTGCCGGCATTGTGTACACACGCGATCAGCTGATCGCCCAGCGGCTGACTATTGCACTCCGAGGAAGTTTGACAACCATTTGTAACAATGTGGGTCCTCAAAGTTATCAGGCAGTGACCCATAAAAAATCTTCTTTGATGGTTTTTTTAGAAGCAAAATTTTTCTTCATCGTCTTTCTGCCTCTTCATCCTAAAAATGGGACAACCCGTCTGTAGGGCAGGGTCAAAAAAGTTTGGGATATTGTGGAATCGTCTTCGCCAGCGTCCCGAGATCCTTTATTGACAACTCAAAATCTATAACATGGCTCATCTTTGAAATTCTGTACAAGCGTAGAACTTTTGTGGGGAAGAGCTGGATGAGTTTTTGGGAAAAGTCGGTTGTTTATTTCCACCCACTAGGGGGAGATCTCCAGAAGCTTTTCAGCCATCATTCCTGAACGGAATGATTCAGTCCAAAGATGTTGAAATAAATCAAATTTTTTTGAAGTTCAATTGCGGGGATTAATTGTACAACGCAGGGGATTTCGGGGCTTTTCTTCTGGAGTAACCCCTTGCTGTGGACGACAGCGTAGGCTTGGTTTGAAAGAACGTAAGTACAGTGGGAGAGTTGAAGAGTGAGGCTGGAGGAGAGGCGCGTTCTGGGTGGAGCAGCGTGGTGAGGGGGTTATGGGTGATACTGCAGGAATGGATCAATCACCCACCGATGGTAACACTTTAATCACCAAATGCGTTATTTTGACCTACATTTATAATTTATCTCTGGTCCACCGTGTAGTTCTCTCCAGCCCCCTGCTCCTGCACCCACAGCTCCTCCAAGGATATTCAGTCACATCTGACAAGGTTGTCGCTGCGGTTCAGACACGAGGGGAGAATAACTCCTCCAGCCTACCGGCTGACGAAGCAGAAACGCAACGCTGAGACGCGTTCGTAAATGTGCCGTTTCAGGAAGCGTGGCGATTTTCTAGAAATTGGGACGCACACATGAGGGATTACGAATCGAGCACCGACTCCATCATGAGCACAGGACCCATCCTCGTTCACACGAGTAGGCAAGAGGATTCTGCTCCGTGTGTGGAAGTAATCAGATCTTGATTTGTGTCGGTGGGTATTAGTCAAATGTGCACTTCCGCTCAGAGTGGCCCGTTTCGTGAAGACGTGTCTATTACACTGGGCTTATTTGACATTCTGAGTAATGAGAGGAAGGAATAGGATTGTGCAGGAGCATCTGTCGTTCATCTAATTCTGTCTTTCCTTTTCCATTAGATCTTTATTCTCATTGGGAAATCTTCTATTCCACTTTCATGCCCTTTTCTGACGACTTCTTTGTTGCATTCCTTACTAAACAGTGGGACTGCAGACTTTTTTTTTATGTCTCATTGTGTTTCATTCATTCAGTTTTAACCCTTTCCTTCTTGCACAAAACCCTTTCCTCGTCATCAAGCTGAGGGTGGATGGAGCCGAATACTTCCTCAGTAATAAACTGTTAAATGGAAAGAATTAATAGGAGATTCTTCATACAGAATTCCCCCTTTTTCTTTCTGCATGAATGAGTCCTTGTTGATCCGTGAGCACTTGTTTATTCTCAAAACAGACGAATATAAAATAAATCCCATTCTCCAAACTCACATTTATAATCATTTTTTTGTTTGGTTTGAAATCGATTAAATCTTGTTTTTGGTACTCACGACATTTTTTTCATTAGAAACCAAGTATAGTATTAAATTGAGGTCAACCCTCCCTATAATAAAAACAATATCTAATATTAATATCTAAAAATATGTAAATGTGCCTTTTACATGATAAATACAAAGAAAATGACCCAGATACTGATCAGCCATAACATTAAAACAAACCTGACTAATATTTTGTCTGTTCCCTGTTTTGCCGCCAAATCGCTCTTGAATGTCAGCGTGTGTTTAGACAACTTTCTATAAGATAATAAGTTTTTTTCAGCTAATTGTTCTACAGTGGTTCGTCAGTTGGATCAGACAACAAGGGTTAGCCTCCAGTCCCCACCAGCATTAATGAGCATTTGGCAACCACTTTGGTTTTTCGACTGGATGACATCATGATTTTTATTTTTTATTTATATATTATTATATGACTAAGGACAGATCCAGGCTGTACATACAAACCTGACGATTTAACTCCTCAAATTTAAACGTGGAGTTATGTTCGAAAAACATTCATAAAAAAGCTCCCCCTAGTGCTGAACGTATACAACTGACATTTCCCAAAATCAATCCAGTTCTTCCTCGCACCTAGTTGTGAGGTAGTCCTGTTGTCCTAAACAAAACAAATTAACAAAAATTCCGACTTCAAATTGGTTAAACCAGGGCAAAAAATTGGAAGTCTGTTCTGTGTTCAACGACACAAAGACACTGTTAAGTCTTTATAAAATGTGTTTTAGGCGATCGGGTCACAAGTTGACAGCGAGACACATCGTTAAATGCAAGCATAAACGACCACCTGGGAACAGATCACGCATTGTGATCTGGTCACGCAAACCATCTGCTGAGGAGATCTGGGACAAATTTGATCACGTCTTTTTTCAAACGCTAATGTGTCCGACAAGGACTGAACAGGTAACACGCTATCAGTGCTGGACATAGTGTCTCTTTTGGTAGAAGGGCGCAACTCTTAAAGAGAGGAAATACTTTGTCCTGTCAGTCTCAAAAGTTGGACTAGTCCCTAAACTTATATTAGCTCTAGAAACATCTTAAAGTTGTTAGCTAGACCGTGCTAGCTAGCTAAACCAATCTGCCACTTGACTGATGTAACTGTTAACTATTTCGTAGGCAACAACAAAATCTGAACCCAAGTGCTCATTTGGACCCGTTCAGAGACGCCTGATAGACACGGCTGTAAACGGCGAAGTGTTTCGCTGTTAGCTTGTGACCCGATCGTCCAAAGCCCCTTTTAGAACCGAGTCTAAACTGGCACGCACAAACATAGTCGAGATTGACCCTTTTCATAGTCAAATGAATGGTCGTGGTGAATGCTGACGCTGCAATACTTGAAGGCCCTGCGGTCACCTAGTCTGACATGGTCAATGTTGAAAGATTGGACAGTCCGAACCCGGAATTAAAGATATTCTGGAGACCACCTGCGTGGGTCGATGGATGTAACAATAGAGGGCGGCAAGCTGGGATGCCTCCCTGTTGTGAATGCAGATTGCTCACTGGCATTCATCGGAGATCTCTGAGGCACTGAGTGAAGTATGGCGGTCTACCAGCCACTCAGGACCCCTGCGGTGTCTCTCCGCTCGGCCTGACTGAAAAAATATATTAAGGCAAGGGGGCAGAAATGACGACAACTGTTCAGTCTAATGTCACCTTACAGGAATGAAATTTTGTCAGAACCACTAAGTAGGCAACACTGGGGCAAGAACCCTCCCCCTCTCTCAAGGGTGGTGGAACACAGAGCAGCAGCTACAACTACAGAGAGAGAGAGGAACTTCTTCAGGTGACAAAGATAAGACCCCCCGAGGAAACAAGGAGACTGTTTGATGATGCAAACATAAAAAATAATCTGGTTATGCATTCCTGCACGGGCTTGAAGGGAGCAATTACCATCAGGAGCAGTTAGATCGGAGCTGTGATCCGGTTCCAAGCAGCAAATCCTACTTATGCACGGATTTTAGCAGGGGAGATAGTTAAAACAAATAGTGGCGGTTAAATCCGCCGTGAAGGAAACAGGCAACTCGTCCTTCCATAAAGAGACTCCCTATCAGTGTCTCTCTCATCAGTAAAAAACTCTTATCGTTCGTTTTCCTCATTTCCTGTTTCCATCCCTGCAATATTGATAACAGAAGTTCAAGCTCAGAGGGCTGAGAACCTTCCCTCAACAGTGGCCCCGTCTCCCATCATGGAGCCCTTCCTGCCATCTGTCTCATTAACCCGGGTTGGCAGCATCCTGGACCGGACCTGCTTATCTGCGATACACGGCAGACAGTTCAGTAGAAGATGGGCATTGATCCATGTCTGAGCAATGCTGCATGAACTTAAGAGCTCATTTGGGCGGCGAGTTTAAGGTCACTTCTCCTTGGGGTGAAGCAAAGTGCATTTTAATGTCACTGAAAATTGTGGTATAAAATAAATTTATTTATACCCTATACTCGTGATTTTTGATTGATTGAAATCTAACATTTATCTCAAATAATATAATTAAAATAAACATTACTCACTTAACATAAAAAATATATTTTCCCTAAAACATGTATGCCAAAGTTCTTTAATATTCTATGCGCTCCTCTTTTGCCACAACAACAGGCGTGAACCTCCTTCTGCAGTATGTGATGAAGTCTGATAACAAATGGAAACGGTCCAAGACCGTTCCTCAGTTAAGAAACTTTCCAACGCCTACAGATTCTGAGGGCCACGCTTGTGGACTGTCCTCTGTAGAACACCCCACAGATGTTCTGTGGGGTTAAGGTCAGGTGACTGAGAAAATCTTTATTCTTGGGGTATGTTGACGTGATCTTCAGATCGTCGTCCTGCTGGAAGGTCTAACCACGGCCCACTTTAAGGCCCCTGATTGAGGCTTTTAGGTCTTCATCAAGTATCTGCTGGTGTTTGATGGAGTCAATGGAACCGTGTCTTGGAACAAGTTGTCCACAGCATCAGACATCCACCACCATAGTCCCAGTGTGTGGGGTCAGTTTGCACATACGTCCTCTTCCAGAATGATTTTTGACTCCAGTCTCTTTAAACTTCTTAATTTTTCTTCAAATGGATATTTCGAACTGTTGGCAGATTTATTTGAATCCATTGCCAGAATTGTGCAGCTCTTAAACTTTTCGTTGCACATCATTGCTGTGTTCTCTGCTCTTTCCTACTGTGTCAGCTCTTATTTACCCCGCAGTAAAGCAGGAAATAATCATCCTACTCCAACAGGTGAACCTGAAGATATGAAATAGGACTGGACATAAGCTTCATTTATCTCTTAATTGAAGCATTTCCTAGGGTGGCAACAAATCTGGCACACATGTTTTAAACAAATATATGATTTGTTCTACATCAAGAATGTAATGTTTGTTAATCATTTTGTTAGTTTAATATAAAATAATAATAAAACAGAGTCCGGACCAGCTGTTGAGCAGAAAACGTTTTTTTTTTATCTTTAACAGCCAGGATAAATAAGCCGCTGTCATGCAGCTGTGGAAACACACTTAACAACAAACTACAACTCCCATGATCCCCCACATCACAGGCACCCAATGTCCTTAAGGCCACTTCCTTAAGGCGTCAGGCATGCTCGTAGCAGCGAGTTGGAGTTTTACCCATGGCTTTTTTTCCCTCTCATGTGACACTAGGTGGAACACTTTGTGTAGCCGTTTATGTTATGAATTAAAAGGATGTAGAGTTGTTGTACTTAAGAGATGAACTCGCATATACGTCTGAATCTATATCACAATCTACAGTTCATTGAACATTATATGCCACGTATAACCAAAGATATAGAACTAAATATTACAGACTGCACCTTTAAAGGATGGAGATTGAGCTGACATTTTTTCCCGCTGAGGGCTCATCACGTTCATTGTATGCCCATATCTCAGAATGACATTAGCGACATTCAAGAACACCTCCTCTCCATCTGAGGGGAAAGAACAGGAAGTGGGGCGGAGGAAGAGAATTCCCATCTTTGATTTGTTCCGTTTAATTATCACTCAATTGTTGAGCAGACCATCTGAGGCGTTCCTCTCTTTCACAGAAACGACAGGGTAATTGCGGGGTGAGGCAAACAACAGATGTGGGCAGAGGTCAGAAAGGGTGAGGCGTGTCGAGGAGGCTCAAGTGGCGGCGAGGAAGGAGGACTGCTGATGAATAGATCTAGAAGGCATGAAGGCTGGAATGGAGGAGAAGGTTGTGTTGTGGAGAGAGGACACGCAAACGAGGTTAAGAGAGAGCGAGAGGAAAGATGAGAAACATCACTGATCAAAGGAAGGATTTGGAATCCCCGCCTGCACTCACACACTGTCAGAGGGAGTCTGTGCGAGATAAGTTAATTCATCCTGGACTTAACGGGCTTACGGGCTTCATTAGTCAAACTTTCGAGATGCCCTTGAAACGGCAGCGTTGATCCAGATTCAACTGTTTCCTGTGTGACATTAAATAGTATTCTTCCAGCATGAATGTATTCAAATGGAGGTAAAGGAGTGTCCAGGGTCTCGGGTTTTTCTCCTCAGAACCAAGTACGACTATAAAGAATCCAGCTGAGAAGCTGTTCTTGTCTGATGTAGGAGACACATCGCTGTAGAGACGATGAAGGGTGAGACACATGGACTCAACATGGACACACTGGTACAGTGGACGAGGAGCTTCCTCCTGTCTGTAGAACCTTTCTAGAATCACTGCTAGGTCACTTTTTACTGTTTTAGCTCCGTTTACCACCATCTGTCATTTAATATGTGGACCTCATAGAGACAATAGAAAACTAGATTTTTAATGTGCGTCTGATGGTCAATTTAAACGCCTCTAAGAACCTGGACTGTTTCACCATATGAACCTGGAATATTTCACTGGATGAACCGGAACAGTTTCACTGTGTGAACCTGGACTCTTTCCCTGAAGATGGACTGTTTCACTGGGTTAACCTGGACAGTTTTACCTTATAAACCTAAACTGTTTCACTCTGTGAACCTGGACTGTTTGAGTTTCGGTACTCAGTGAGGCTGAGCCTGAAGCTCTTGCCACGTTGCCTTGGTTATATATTGGTATGAATAGTTTAGAATTATCATTAATTGCACTATAGCATTTTAACGTTGAAATAATTACGCCAGAACAGATTAGAAATAAGATCCAAACGAAGGATTTCAGTTTGATCAATATGATCACTTCATACTGAAATAAACACAATTAATCACGTTGGAATTGCTTTGATGCTTGTTTCTTTTTAGTTACTTCAAAGAGATATCATTTTGAGTCATTTTGAGTTATTAATATTTTCTAGACAGTACTTCATCCCATCCTATATTAACCAGAGAGACTGATATGAATGTGGAGTACATAATCTAAGAAACAACTCTATATGGCATCAAAAGTCAACTGCGCAACAAACTATAGTTGCTGAAATGATGAACACTCTGAATGGCGCACTAGCCTGAATGATCTAGAATGAATACATTCAGTGGAGGAGCAGAAAGACGCACAAACTGCAGACTCAGGTGGAAAGATGTTGGGTCTCAACCAAAGCAGTGGATTTTCCTCCAGTGCTGCGACTTCAAAAGGTGATTGATGACTTTAATTAGATGTTTTGGGGCCCTGCTGGGAGCCTTACAGGCCTTCTTTGGACTTTGGGGAGTTTGGCTCTGACCCAAAAAGTGGTTGCTGATCACCTGCAGTCAGGCACATTTAATATGCACCATCTAATAATAATAAGTCCAACCTCTAATTGGCATTAAATATACGTTTAGTACCATGCCTGGCTTGTTGGGTTGTGTAAAGAGAGACTTGCTGAAAATCAAGTCAAATGAAAGTCTCTGGGTACCAAAATGCTCTGATGGATCCAAACCCCTCCAAATTGAAACCATTTAAAAGGTCACAGATCTCGTTCTGCTAATGATGGCTGGCTTTTTTGCCCTTCAAACACTTTATCAAAACACAGTAAGCTCTTATCTGCTGCTGCACTAGAGAAAAGCAGACCAGCCTATTTCCACCAGACTGGCGCCATCTTCACCAGTTCCTGCGGGGCTTCGCGTTGCTGCTTGCAGCAAGCGCCAGAACCTCTGTCAGCGCAGGTTAGGGCAGATTAGGTGGTGTAATCATGCGTGCTGACCCGGATACACTTACAGAGTCTGTTAGCCTCAGCTGAGCAGCTGGAGAGTGCGGCTGGTTTTGGATTGAAACAGTCATAAGCAATAACTAGATTATAACTCAAGAAAATGAAACGTGTGCCGGAATGTCGAACCGAAGCACTTGAATGAACCTGGACTGTTCCACTTTGTGAACCTGGACTTATTTTACTGTATGAACCTGCACGGTTTCTCTGGATGAACCTGGACTGTTTTACTGTATTGACCTGCACTGTTTCTCTGGATGAACCTGGACTGTTTTACTGTATGGACCTGGACTGTTTCTCTGGATGAACCTGGACTCTATCACTGATTAAAGACTTTTTTAAATAAATTAACCCGGACTGTTTTACTGGTTGAACCGGGACTGTTTCACTGGATGAACCTGGACTATTTCACTGTATGAACCTGGATTGTTTCTCACTGTTCTTTTGGCAATCAGGAACATGGAATGAAGGTGATGGAGCAACCTGAGCCCAAGGAGTTTAAGACTGAGGAGAGAATCTTGTCCAGGTTCAAACAAGACATGATGTTCCTCAGACACTCAACACGGGTGGTCCCGGCACGACCCCAACATCTCAACACCAATTAACTACTCCGTAGTAGGGAAGTGAAAGAAAATATGTATCAGGTGAGCATCATCAACTCCGTTGGTGCCAAAAAAGGCGACCAGAGGTTTCAGGTTTCAGGCTGAGATTGAGGATTCCAGTCTAGTAAACGTCCCTCCGGTAATTATCGGGACAACAGCAAAACACATGAAATGTAGCTTGTGCCCTGCTAAATATGATTCATTAAGTTTTTTCATACTGTTACGTGTGCCCTCCACCTCCATCTCCATCTCCACCCAGTCCACAAGATCCATCAGCTTCACCATTAATTATTATTATTAATTATCAGCCACCACCACAACCACCAGTACACCAAACTACAAAAGGGGCTCGGGGCAGATTACACTCCTCCCGATATCTCATAACAAAATTATAATAAATGTCAAACAACAAAACTCAATCCTCACAAAAAAGGTTGATCACAACAATCGAAATTAACTCTCGTTATGAGGTGAATCTGTTGCACTACTATTTGTAAACATTTTTTGATCACACTTTCTTCCTCGCTGTGTGTTGTGGCTGAGAGACTAACTGCGAAGCAGTCCTGAATTATATAAGCCACAAGCCTCCTGCTGCACACAATCAGCGTCCGCTGTGTTCTGCTTGTAGGAGATATTTCGGTCTTTGCAGAGGTTCTGTCATGTGTGTGTAATCCGGTCGGGATATTTGTCTGCTCTGTGTTGTTGATAAAGGCTGGTTGTGTCTTTTGTGTTCTCTGGGATGTAAGCTGTTCATGTTTGTGTCGGGGCTCCGGGCGCCAGGTGTTGTGCATTTTTCTTACGCTCGCTACTTTGCATCTCACCTGGGGCTCATTGTCTCCTTCTCTCACCTATCCTCTCCAGCTTTTCTTTGCAGACATCTGCTGCCTGTCATCGCCGCTCTGTTGTCACTCCAAATGATTTCTGTTGCCTACTCTAACTGTCTGAGTCTCCTCTGTCTCGCTCTTCCTCTAACAAATTATTAAATCTGTGTTGACCTACTTGATTCTTGCCTCTCTTTCGACACACACCTGCCTGTCAAACATGTTAGGGGTTAACACCCTACAGTCTGCCAATTGCTCACTATATCGGCGATGCAGCCCGCAGAGAGAGAGCTGATTCATTGCAGGACTGCAAAAAACTCAAATGTGAAAGCGCACAAGACCCAGCGACCATCCAAACTCCACAACTTTCATATACAGACACTCAAACACGCTTCCACCTCTGCCTCTCTACTTCAATGGGCTCTTACCGTTATGGTTGGGATGGCTGTGACGAGCGAGTAGATGAGCACAGGGGGGATCTTGCTGGTGTCATCCGGACCGGGGTAAGGCTTGGAGAAAGTCTTGTCGTAGCAGAAGAAGCCCTGGATGTGCACGGGGAAGGTGTCGGTGTACTCAAAGTAGTAAGCCATCAGCACCGTCCCAGCCATGATCACCAGCTGGAAATAGAACATGATCCCCTGGTTAGGAAGTGAGAGGAGAACGAGAGGTGGAGAAGTAGAAGAAAGCAGAGAGGCGGAGGGGGAAGATGAGAGGAAGAGGGGAGAGCCAAGTCCCTGCTCCTCTCTGCCACTGGAAGATGCATAGGAGGTCTGGACCGAGAGAGAGACACAGTGAGAGAGGTTTGGGATAACAAGAAAGAAAATCTGCAGGAGGAGGCTTCTCTCTAAAAAAAGAATGAAAAAAAAAAGGGTTCTGTGGCAGCAGAAGCAGCAAAAACAAAGAATAGCACAGGGAGCCAGCTGGAGACTGAGAGAGAGAGAGAGAGGGAGAGAGGGAGAGAGGGAGAGAGAGAGAGAGAGGCAGAGAGAGGAGGGGAGGGATGGAGGTGGGAGGGAGAAGAGATTGGACCAGCCTTGATGCTGCCAGCAATCATGAGATCTACTACTGCTCTGTTTTCGGACGTGTGATTCCCTCCATTAACTTCTCAAAAGTTGTTCCCTCACAATCACTTGCAAACATGCAACAGATTTTTGGCCATTTACACATTTCAATTTGTGCTAAGTGCCCTAAAGAGAGGGGATAACGAATGGGAAGGTGTTGTTAAATATAGAAGCAGGACACTTCTCTCGCTGAGTTTTCCACTATCGGGCGGAGATTGTGGAGCTTTTAGCAGCTGAAGAGCCTTTCATGGATGTGAGGAGATGATGGAGGTTCATAAATATTCAGCTTGTGATCACCGAGTGGACACAGATACGATGCGGCGTTAATGTCTCTGCAGGATGTGTTAATGTTCACTATGGGGTGAATCAGAGTTGCTGAACTCTTACATTTCGCTTTGCAAACCTCAAACAGTCATCGCAATTTAGTTTACGATACAAACACACTGATTTGAAGAAATAAAGGCATTTATGTGCAATATGTAAGCGGGGGGTGAGTGGTGGTGACGTCCTCGCCTCATTAGAGCCCAACCTTCGTCCATGAACTTTCCAATGCTGACCCAGAGCAGGTTGTGCTTGACTGTTAGAATAAAAAAATAAAAAATCTAATTTATTTTTCACGAAAGGTGTTGTCTCAAGGAGCTTTTTTTAGACCAAACTCTTTATTCATTCTCCTACAGTGATGCAACACTTGCCTTCTTGAGCAACACTTCCTCCATGACCGGTTAGGTTCGAAGAGGTCGGAGACAGACTTTGACTTTAATACACCATTACTTAGTGAACTCTTAACATCAACAAGGTGAGAGAGAAAAGTATGAGAGAACGAAGGTCAGGGTTTTTGTTCACACTCATGACTCTGACATGACTTAAATAAAGCTAAAAGTTCAGGACCAAAGATTTGTCTCTTTCCAGAGAGCAGATGTAATTTTTGACAACCCACACTGCTGTGAAGGCAGCCATGTTGTAAAACAATCTGTGGAATGTGTGTTCCACTCTCAATTTGCCTGCAATCAACCCTTTAAATAAGGGCAGACGATCAGGACTCAGGTTTCTTTCTGCTCTCCCATTTTCAGCTTGGCACAGGCAGAGAATAAATTTTTCAAGAAACAGAGAGAGACAGAGAGGGAGGGCGAGGGAATGTTGGAGAGAGGGGGATAGCAAAAAAGAGATGGAGAGGTTGAAGGAGAGGTCAAGAGAGACGATATAGGGGAGAAAGGGAGATGGTGAGGAAGTGTGGGATACTGAGAAAGTGTGACAGAGATAGAGCGAGTGAAAAAAAAGGTGTAGGGGGTGGGTTTGCAGGGGAAATGTATACAGACGGGGTTGCCCATAGATGAGGAGCTGTCCCACCGACACCACAACAATTTGTTGAGTTTTCCTGGTCTACAGTGGTTTATACCTACTAAAGTGGTCCAAGGACAACCGGTGACAAGTAACGGGTCATGGGAGTCCATGTTGTCCGATCCCACAGATGATCTGCTGATACCAATACCTTGCCGATATGTTTGCCGGTCGTCAAGACTAGCATCAATATTAAACCGGTCGGTGCAGAAAAAAAAAGTCGGGGACCCTTTGATAAATCGTTCAGTAGAAGAAGAAGAAAGAGAAGAAGAAGCCTGCCCATTCCAAGCATAGGGACAGCTGATGTCTGGAAACTTTTCTTTATCTGTGTCTCCATGCTGGCGACATTCTTTGTTATCGTTGTCATGGTGAAGAATTGACTGACCAACATTCCAACAGTACTTGCATTTATCCATTAATGTACACAACTCTTGTGTACATGTGTTTTGAAGGTGAGGTTGTAAACAAGCCCGATAGGACTTAGAGCCTAGTTGCTTTGACGATGGGGGGGGGGTCTGATAAGTGAGTCATGAAGCCTTCCCTTGTTTTCCTGTTGGATAGAGCAGATTTTATCCGACATATTGTGAGAGACTCTGACTCATGCTGGTGCGTACAACGCTGCCTTCAAATCAGCAGCATCCTCACGGTTCAGCCTCCGTAATTCTCTCTGGGATCCTTGAAAAGGGCAAAGCATGTGAAAAGGACCTGATGTGTTTTTTGCCCGGAGCTCCTGCAAATCCTCAGGTTAGAGTTCAAAGTAGTGAACTAAAACCTTTAAAGCTATTTGTCCACTTCATCGAAGCGTTGCTTTTATTCTGCTGTGTCTGACGACATTTTGGGACCGAAAGTGTAAACTAAAACTCAGTGCACCATAATAACGTGTGCAGTTAGAGCCATAACATTAAAACCATCTGCCTTATATTGTACAGGGTCGATCTTTTTCGATCAAAGACTTCTGTTAGAACAAGCATTCACTTTTTCAACAATTTGTACTACAGTAGCTCTTCATCAGACAACTGTTTACCAGGAAAAGTTCTGGAGATGTTCAGGCCCAGTCGTCTAGTCATCTCTATTTGGTCCTGGTCAAAGGTGTTCGGATCTTCATTCTTGACTATTTTTCCTGCTTCCAAGAACAATTTCCGGACAAAATGTTCACTGGTTGTACCATGGTAACGAGATAATAAATGTAATTCTGACTTTTATGTCTCAATCAATCAATAAATCAATCAATGAATCCGTCAAACCTTCTATATATAGCAGGTTTAATACATAAAAAGTTACATAACACAATACATAACACAAAGTTACTCGGTAAAATTTTTTTTCCCTTAGCGGCCCCCCTTACCGACAACATCCAGACACAAGGCAAACATGGAACAGATAGTTGAGTGAAGCAGGAACTATAAAAACATTATATGCATTAAATACTCCAACTCCAGCATACTACCAGATAATAGACCGTGAAACCATCCGTTATGGTCTGCACACTCGACTGGCAACAAACTGGAGTTAGCGCCACACTGGAGTTAGCCAGCCATTGAACTTTTGGAACAAGTTGGAGTTAGCGCCACTCTTGAGCTAACCACAGCTTGGAGTTAGTGATGGACTGGACTTAGCGACAGATTGGTCTAGTGATACATTCAACTTGGCCACACACTGAGCTTGGCGATAGACTGGCCTTAGTGACAAACTGGACCTAGCCTTATCGATGCACTGGAGACACAGTCTGGACTTTCCTGCACACTTTGCTACAGACCGGAAAACCCAGCTCACCTGGCAGGTCACTAAACCTAAAGACTTCCCTGAACACTGATCAGAAGCGGACTAAAATGTAAAAACGTAATAATTATAAGAACATAATGAAATAAAATGAAAGAATATAATAGAAATGTTGAAAAACATTTTTATTATACTATACATTTTATTATATAGAAAATGCTGAAATTGAAACTGACTAAAATGTAGAAACAAACAATGATTATACTAATAAGACTTACCAATAAATAAATGAATGGATTTAATTAAAAGCCTGAGTAAAGACATACGTTATGAGTTTGCTTTTAAAAACATCGCCATGCCCTACCGCCATCAGTTCTTCAGGAAGACGTGGACCGAAGTAAAACCAAAAAAATAATGCTTCACTGTCCCTTGCTCTTGCCCCTCCCCTCAGCTTAGATCCCCACCTGTCTCCACCCCCCCAGCTGTCCATCCAGCTCTTTCAGTTCACGATCCGGCTGCAGTTTGGCTGTCATCCAACCCCCCCAACACACAGCCCCCCTGCACCAGTCTGTCCCTCACAACACTCCAGGTGAGGAATCAGCTAAGGAAGATCAAGGTGAGGAAGGCCACGGGCCCGGACGGCATCAGCCCCAGGCTCCTGAAGACCTGCGCAGACCAGCTGTGTGGGATTTTGAAGCACGTCTTCAATTTGAGCCTGAAGCTGGGGAAGGTACCACTCCTGTGGAAAACCTCCTGTGTGGTACCTGTCCCCAAGACGCCGCACCCGAAGGACTTCAACAGCTACAGGCCGGTGGCATTAACATCCCACCTGATGAAGACTCTAGAGCGACTGGTCCTTGGTCATCTCCGCCCGGTGGTCAGCCTGTCGATGGACCCCCTTCAGTTCGCCTACCAGTCTAAGACCGGGGTGGACGACGCCATCATCTTCCTTCTTCACCGAGCTCTCTCTCACCTGGAGAAGCCTGGAAGCACCGTGAGGATCACATTCTTCGATTTCTCCAGTGCTTTCAACACCATCCAGCCCACGCTTCTGAGGGACAAACTGGAACTGACCGGAGTGGATGAGCACCTCGCATCCTGGATCCTGGACTACCTGACCAACCGTCCCCAGTATGTGAGGACTCGGGACTGTGTGTCGGACGTGGTTGTCTGCAGTACGGGGGCCCCACAGGGAACGGTCCTGGCTCCGTTCCTCTTCACCCTCTACACTGCAGACTTCTCCTACAACACACCCACGTGTCACCTGCAGAAGTTCTCTGATGACTCTGCAATCGTCGGTCTCATCACAGACGGGGACGACAAGGAGTACAGAGGACTGACGCAGGACTTCACGCACTGGTGCCAGTGGAACCACCTCCAGATCAACGCGGGTAAGACCAAGGAACTGGTGGTGGACTTCCGAAGGCACACACCCCCCCACACACCGGTGAACATCCAGGGAATGGACGTTGAGATGGTCACGTCCTACAAGTACCTTGGTGTTCACCTGAACAACAAACTGGACTGGACCCACAACTCAACGGCACTCTTTAAAAGGGGTCAGAGCCGACTGTATCTGCTGAGGAGACTGAGGTCTTTTGGAGTGCAGGGGGCGCTCCTGAAGACCTTCTTTGACTCTGCAGTCGCCTCAGCCATCTTTTATGGAGTGGTCTGCTGGGGCAGCAGCATCTCAGCTGCTGACAGGAGGAAACTGGACAAACTAATCAGGAAGGCCAGTTCGGTCCTGGGATGTCCTCTTGACTCGGTGCAGGAGGTGGGAGACCGGAGAATGATGGCCAATCTGTCATCTCTCCGGGACAACGTCTCCCACCCCATGCAGGAAACCATCTCTGCACTGGAGAGCTCCTTCAGCGATAGGCTCCTTCACCCCAAGTGTGTGAAGGAGCGATATCGCCGATCGTTCCTTCCTGCAGCAGTCAGACTCCACAACCAGCACTGTTAGCAACACACACACAACTACACAACTACACACACACTTACACACACATCTACCTTTTAATTTATTTTAATTGCACATAACGTTTAATTTTAATTTAATTTATTTTAATTTATTTTAATTGCACATAACACGATGTTATTCTTACTCTGTGTTATTCTTACTCTGTAACATGCTCTGCTGCTGTAATATTGCAATTTCCCCATTGTGGGACTAATAAAGGCTATCTATCTATCTATCTATCTATGTTCCTCCTCGGCGGCGCCATCGGGGTCCCTTTCCAGGCCGTCTTCGGCCCTCACAGCGGTTCTCTCAGGCTCTGTTCTGTCTCCACATTTTGGCCTTATTATTCAGGTTGTAGGCCACCTTTCGCCCCCTGTCAGCTGGGATAGGCTCCTCCAAACAAACTCTTCAAACTCCAAATTGTGGAGGATGGCCAACTATATATTCAGCCTATATGTGGGTGACATCATCTCTTTCACACACTGACAGCTTCCGTATGCCCTTACATCCTTTTAGCACTCCTTCACACTCTTCTACCTATAGAAAACCCTTTCCTTTGTTCTTCTGCTCCTTCTTGCCCTTCCTGTAACTTCTCATCAAGGAGATCAGCTAATAATTGAAAAGGTGAAGGGTTTCAGAGTAAAGACCCCATCCCAGTCTGACAGTTTAGCATGGATAATGAAAGAACTTTAACGGGACAAAATACCTTATGGAGATGAGGTCCATTAGTTCCTGAGCTGTAGCAGGAAAACAACCTAAGATTAAATGTTAGAAGCATGAACAGTGTGTGACGAATGGCAATGTTCCTCTTTTATCCTTCTTAAGATATCTTAGAATCGATTCATTGAATATATTATTGACACTTTATCTAGAATATTCTGATGGAGCTTCAGTTCCTGCAACAAGATGCAGATACGTGCAACAGAACATATCCAGCGTGGATCACACAATGAAATAGTTCACAACGTGAAACAGTCCAGGTTTGTCTACTGATACCGCCAAATGCTCGTACTGTCAAACAGTCCTGGTTCACATCCTCTGTTCCTGCTGGTTGTCACTTTCAATAAATTAAAACTTATTGGAGAAATAGGACTGGGCATTGGCCTCCTTTCTAATGAAAATTAACTTATAATGGAACTGAAACGCACTGGTGTCCTCTACGATCGTGGTATTGGACTATTTTTTAAAGAAAGAGAGGAGGACAGACTTTATCTTCAGATGAGGGTCAATTTCGGTTAGTGTCATTTTTCAGTATCTTTAATATGTGTTTATCATGGCTTGCTGTAGATGGTTGCTGGCGTTGTGGTGTGGATGAAGTCCAGATTCAGTGGTCTGGCAGTGCCGGTACACCTGATGGCACATATTTTATGCTTCCAGAAACATTGTTCAATTCCTCTTAAACACTCGACTCGACATTCCCTCCTCCTCCGTTACAATTACACCTCCCAAACATCCTCCACCTGGGTCTCAGCTGCCTCTTTCATTCATCCCTCAAACACCTCCTCCACGAAGCTGCGAGCGTTTACAACAGCAGTGACATCAAGATGACTGGAAACACAGCACAGATGGATGGAGAGCACTTTGAGAACACCATGAGACAGAGGCAGGGAACAGTAAAAGCCGACGGGGTGTGAAGGAGTTACTGCGGCGAGCTCAGAGCAAAAATATGAAAAATGCTCTCGTCCATCAACCTGGATAGAAAAAAAGCTGCCACCCGTGCGCAAATGCCTTAACCTCTTTTTTCACAAACAAGAAGAGACAGCTTTACAAGGTTAGCCATACTTAATGACCCATATAAATACTTCATTAATGTAAGAGTCGATTCAGTGCTGAAGCCTCTAAATATAGTGCTGCCTCCACCCCGGTGAGGTCAGTGTAACTCTTACATGATCCGGTGTTGAAACTTACTTACTTCTGCTCAATGGTTATTTTAGGTTAAGCACATTTACTCAAGTACTGTTTTTTAAGCACTAATATGAGCTATTCAGTCCAGGTTCATATAGTGAAACAATCCAGGCTCACACAATGAAAGAGTCCAAGTTCATGCTGTGAATTTGTCCAGGTTCATATAGTGAAAAATTCCAGGTTTACACAGTCAAACAGTTCGGGTTCATATGTTGAAACCGTCCAGGTCCATACAGTAAAACAGTCCAGGTTCATACAGTGAAAGAATCCAGGTCCATACAGTAAAACAGTCCAGGTTCATACAGTGAAACAGTCCAGGTTCATACAGTAAAACAGTCCAGATTCATACAGTGAAAAGGTCCAGGTTCATACAGTAAAACAGTCCAGGTTCATACAGTAAAACAGTCCAGGTTCATACAGTAAAACAGTCCAGGTTCATACAGTAAAACAGTCCAGGTTCATACAGTGAAACAGTCCAGGTTCATACAGTGAAACAGTCCAGGTTCATACAATAAAACAGTCCAGGTTCATACAGTAAAACAGTCCTGGTTCATTGGGTAAATATGGTAAACAATACATTTTTTTTGTTATCTTAATGTAATAATACACATCAATCTTAATTTACTATCTTGTGGACTTTATGCAAACACCGGATGGAGGCATCATCAGTCTAGTACGTAGAGAGTGAGAGTTCCAGAGGTTTACGGAGGCAGATTAAAAACAGAGCAATCAAAACGGATTGACTGATTGACTCCTGGGCATCAAGCTGAAAAAAACTTTTCTGCTTCTCCTTGCAGAAAAAGATGTTTGCCTCCTTTCTTTGGCATTCATGGATGCGTCTCTGCTGAAACGCAGAGAATAATCATTTCTGAGGGGTAATTTCCCATCAGCCCTTTCACACCTCCACCATCAAGCCCTGGTGGATTATTCAGAGGTTTTTGTGCAGCGCTGCCCTCCTTCTGTTTGGAGCCGTTTAACATCTCCAGAAGAGCTGAAAGGGCCACAGAGCTCTAAAGGGGGTCCCTACGTGTGTCCGTCCGACCCTGTTCTCTGTCTCCGGAGGTTCTCTCTTGTCCCCGGATGCCGATGCAGCCATGTTGCCCGAAAGAGCAGTTTTGTGTTTCATGGAGGAAGGGGGGGGGGCGGTGATGCACGGGGTTACGCCATCAGACACATGCTGTCCATTAAGAGGCCTGCCATCAACCCACGCTTCAACGCACCTAGCCGGCATCACGGGGGTCCTGGGGGAGGCCGGGGAACTCCAGAGGACGTCAGATAGAAGGAGTGGATTTTGAAAAGAACAGAAATAAGGAGGTTGAAGCGGGAAGGGGAAAGGAGGAGGGGAAAGAAGAATATGACCACTAAGATGTGGGGGAGATCCTCCTGTCTTCTGGTCACACTGTCTCTCAACCATAAAGCAGAGCTGCTCTCAACACCATCTTGGAAACCCCTTCACTCCTGTTGCTACTCTTCTGTCACAGATAACTCCTGATACTCTTCTCCATCCACTCCACCCTGCCTGCACTCACTTCTTCAAATATTTTCAACACTCAATGTTGCTTTGAACAGTTGACCCCAAGTCATTTAAATCCTGCACTGTCTCCACCTCTACTCCTTCATCATCACCATTCAACCTGCGTCCCTTTCATTCACACAAATGTGGGTCTTGCTACGACTGACCTTCATTCCTC
Organism: Lophius americanus; assembly: GCA_037951165.1. Lineage (NCBI taxonomy): Eukaryota > Metazoa > Chordata > Actinopteri > Lophiiformes > Lophiidae > Lophius > Lophius americanus. The sequence goes on along the minus strand of JBBDHG010000215.1, from coordinate 916,108 downwards.
TTCCATCAAGCACATACCTCCACCTCTCCAGCTCTCCAATTGCTCCCTGCTCTCACTACAGATCTCAATGTCATCCACCAACATCATAATCCATTGAGACTCCTGCCTGACCTCATCTGTCGGCCTGTCAATCACCATAGAAAACATGAAGGGGTTCAGAGCCGATGAACGGATGGGTTCACCTCAACCTTGAACCCATCCGTCAGGCCTAATGCACACACTCATACATATCCTGTACCACGCTAACATTGTTCTCTGTCACTCCAGACTTCCTCATGCGGCCCCACAATTCCTCCCTTGGTGCTCTGTCGTACAGTTCTCTAAATACACAAAATGCCCACAGTTTAGCTTGTAACGGCTTGGCGGGCACGCCGCAACCGGACTACGCGGCAGGCGGATGGTCGTCTGAACGAAAAATCTTCAGGAAATGCTGAACTTATTTTAAAGTCCATTTCATTGATCTCTTGATTAAAATAGTTTAATTTCATTCATCATAGTATTTTTGATAGAATTATAAGGTTTTTAAAATAATCTTATTTAACTTAGTAAAAGTACGCAATTTCAGAGATTCCTCTGCGCACCACTAGAGGGAGCCTGTGTACGATTAGCGGTACCATAGTTTGAGACCCACTGCCATAGAGCTTGGTGTGAGGAAGAACTGGATTGATTTAAAATATATATATATATTTGGGAATATGAATCGAGTGGAGGAGATCCGTCTCGATGATATTTTACCCATATTTTAAATCTAATCGTCATATTTTCTAATCGACTATTTTCTTTTCTAAAAAAACATTTGGACATAATTCCATATTTAATTTGAGGAGTTCAATCAGAGGGATTGATTGTACAGCGCAGGGGATTGGGGCCTTTTCAGGGACATACCTTTGCCCTTGCGGGCGACAGCGTTAGTCTAGTTATAATCCCACATGAGGGTTTGATGGCGAAGGCAAACATCTGGCTGATGTTCAGTTTTGAGCGGCTGCTGGTGTCGTTATATACGTAGCGTGTGCACGTTCATACACAAGAGAGTGCGATGCAAACCCAGAACACAGCTGAACATGACAACAAAGCTCCACAAAGTTCTTCGGTGTCAGAGCATAGAGCAGAGGTAGGGACACGCTCTGTAGAAAAACACCATCTATTATTCAACATGTACTTTCCTCTGCTACATACCCCACAAAGACACGTTTGATCTCCACACACTGTGACCTCGTATTGTTTTACACAGAGCTGATTTCACGCCAAAATCCTCTTACCAACCAACGCCGTGCCGACAGATCCACCAACCCTTCCACACACGCACTGGTAACTCCCACACTCCTCTTCTTTTGTGTCGTTTCTCTTCTTTAAATCACACTTAAACAAACAAAAATCCTGCCAAAGATTTAACAAACAAAATTCTGTCATCTTAATACGGGTTATTTTGAGCGAGCTATAAAGTTGCGTCGCTAATTAAAGCCTCGCAGCAGGAGTTGGAGGAGATCAGTGGTCTGGACTTATCCCCAGTCAGTCTCTCTAAATACAGGAGAGGCTCCCCGCTGGATCTGGGACTCGAACAACGGTACAAATGAAAGTTGTCCGAGGAAACGCTGCAGGAAAAAGTCCATTTCCGTCTCACAACTCACGATTAGGATGATGATGATTACAGCAGGGGAGCAGTTTGGCGTCTAAAGTGCAACCTCATCACTCCCCGAAGATTTTTTTACCTACAGGTTTAAAATAGAATAGAATACACTTTGACAACGGCTCTAACATTTTTAAAGTGAGAGGATGAGGTAGAAAATGTGTAAAATACAGATGAAGACTAAAATAATATTATAAGACATATATAGCTATATATGTGCATATATATTACACACATACACACATACATATGTCTGTATATATATATATACATGCAAAAAATATACAAACACATACATATATACATAGATATAAACACACATATACACTCATCTACACATACATATATAAATACTACTATATATATTTATATACACATACACATACACACACATATATATACCTCTCCACTTATACTTGATATAAGTGACGGTGATAGATGAAGGGAGCGTTTTGGGTCCACTGACTGGGATCTCGGGACATAGCAAGGACAGGAGAGGAGAGATGATGGAACTACTGAACTCTTTTAATAAACACCCTCACAGTCACCCAGTGTTTATTTGGGGACCACTGCAAAAGTGTTCAAATGATCAATTTGAGAAGTTTAGAAGAAAATTTGAACATTTTTTAACACTAGGACAGTCTGACACTGTCACTAAACTAACTCAACACGGCACCAAGGCCAGATTCTTGAACTCCTCCGTTTGAGGCATTAAGTAAACACCAACCTGGAGTACGTAATATTTACGTAATACGTAATAGATGTTTCATTCCTCTTATATTATTGTTCATTATACTGATTTCAATGAATGAGCCTGTCGAAGCACTTTAACCCACCCTGACTGTCTCTCTATTAGGTGTCGCATGAATTACAAGTGACCTGTATTGAGCTCTAAGGTGAACCAATCTGTCCATTGAGACGGTTGTCATGGAGATCATGCTGGTTTGAGTACAGCTCATAGTATTCACAGTGAAATTGACACTCTAGTACCAAATGTATGAATGCCATTTTGCTCTGGAGTACATCTAACCATGTCACAATCTGCATTGTTGTCGCCATCCTTCCTCTCGGGGCTTTTCATTTCACTGCTCTGTCGGATGATGGCAGCAGCGATCATCTCGTGTCTTGACAGCTCTGGCTATTGACAGTTGTCAATAACCAGAGCGAACCACACGGCAGTTGTATTATCTTGTTTTGCAAGTATGGTTTAAGCACTCAAGTGGGGGCAGGATGATTGGACCGTACATCACAGATGATTTATTCTTACAGTAGGTGTTGGAACCTGACCAGATTACCACAAATAAAAGTGACTCATGTCAGATTTGTACCTTTTAAAGACAAAAAAATCAGAATTGAGACTTCATCCTGTTCCGAGCCAGAAAGGCTCATGTGGCCATCTGAATTTGTTGCAGTTTTGTTTCATTTTATAAAAAAAAAGTTCCTGTCAGGGAATCCTGTTTGCAATTAGGGTTGCCCAAATTTTGTAAACCCATCAATGTCCTGCTCGTCTGTTTGGTTTAGCACATTTCGAGTCATATTTCTTATTGAAAACTGTGACTGAACCTGTTAATAATATCACCAGGTGACTGCATGTCTATGGTAAAGAGTAAGGGTCCAAGGGTGGAGCCCTGGGGAACACCACAGGTAAAAGGGGCCATCGAAGAGGAGGCATTAAGCACGGCTATAGAGTAATTCCTGTTCTATAAGCATGATTTGTTTTGGCGTATTAAAGCATGCGAGGAGTCACTAAACAGAATTATGTAATGTGATAGAACCAGGAAAAGTCTAATAGGGGTAAATATGGTCAATAGTGGATGCTAATCTGGATCCAATGTTTTGATTGCAGGACAGGAGCCACTGCAAGATGTTTGCTTCTACCTTCGGTTTTGACACCGATCTGATCCCAGACATGATGCCGAGAGTTTTGAACTCTGTATGCTTTTCAGTTAAAAATATAATAGATGTAATACGTGGAATATCATGACGATCCATCAACACAGCCAAAGTTACTGCTCAGTCCACTCCCTCATTCACACCTTAAGTAGAAAATACCGCTTTCACGGTCTCGGGTATCACTGACATCAGCTGTGCTCATTCTGCCAGCCACACCCGTCACTAAAAGGGTTTATATGGACAGCCTAGTTCCGATTAGATTTTGGAAAAGACGTCTGATTGGAAAGAAAATGCTGTATGTAAACTTTTCCGAATTAGATTTCATTCCTTTGCAAGGAGGTAGTCTAAATCCTTTCGGAAAAATTTTCCCATAGCCAGTCGCTGCACTTAAACGCTGTAGTGGAAAGCTTTCTGTTTGAGTTGTATCTGCGCATACATCGGATAAATGATTTATTCATCCAAAAAGTGACCTCTGTGCATGTCCTCTTTGTCATATTATTCTTCTGGGCGCTTGTTGGCGGTCAGCATCCAACTCACTGAAGCATTATCGCCACCTTACGAACGGGAATGTGGGTCGCCTGCCCATGTGTGAAAGCATTCGTAAAGGAAAAACGTGTCCCACGTAAACCCAACTACTGTAACATACCTTCATCATCATCCTATAGTTTCTTCGTACTGCTGGTACCAAAACTCTCCACCTCCAGATCTTTGCCTCACAAATCCATAAAATAAATCATTCATTCATTTTCAGCAGAGTCATCAGCCGCCACCACCACCAGACTCCAAAAGGGGATATACCAGATGCTGCTGTCGGGGTGAATGCCATACAGTCACTCTCCCTGAAGGATCTGTGCACCAAAGACTTTATGACATTCTCTGTTGTTTCTACTGATTAAAATATACTTAGATATGCCCCGATGGAGCCTGGGTACTGGTTGTGGTGGCTGATGACTCTGCTGAGGCTGAATGATGAAAATTAATGGATCTGTGAGGACCGGGTGGAACTGATGAGGTGGAGGATGCACATAAGAGCAGTATGAAGGTGAGATGAATGGAAAGGCTAACCATGAAGATATCACTTCGGTCTTGCTGACCAAAACTTCACTAGTGCCGTAAACAAACACTTCCGACTCCCCTCCTCTGTCCTTGGCGCTCAACTCAGAGCCTTTTTTGTTCCTCCTGAAGATCTTTTAAGCTGCATCGAGCGATATATGTATTAGTGCGAGCTAAAGACTTTTTCCTGGGGTGTTAGTGAAGGCTAAAAGGAGAGTGAATATTGAACCTCCATTCATCAGCGGCGGCAGATCTGCAGGATGTGAAAATAGGCTTACTTTATGTAAGAACATGTGAGACAGGCTTATTGAGCTTGTTTTATTTCTCTGTAGTGGCTCAAACCCCCTGTTTGCTTGGATTTATGAGCCCAGACCTGTCAATCAGTCTCTGCTCCACTGGGCCACGTCTAAAACATCGAGGCAGTCGGGTTTATGGTTAACAATGGAGTTAATACTGGATTCATTCACTTATAGAATGTGAGTGTGTAAAGATTAGACAGGTCAGACGTTGATTTGAGACTTGAATTACGAATCGAGTAAAATACGCTTGTCTGGGGTCCAGCCTCGGTGGCGGGCGGCTAAGAAGGGATTTCAAGACATTCCTCTGGACTGCAAAACTATCCAGCTCAATCTGGGGAACCAGAGGCGTTCCCAGGCCATATGAGATCTACAGTCAGTCCAGCAGGTTCATGGTCTACCTCAGGGTCTCCTCCCAGTTGGACGTACCTGAAAAACCTCAAGAGGGAGGCGTCCTTGAGGAATCCTGATCAGATGCCAGAACCACCTCAACTGGCTCCTTTCGACGCGAAGGAACAGCGGCTCTGCCTCGACTCTACCTCACGTAAGGTCATGAGATCTGGGTTGGGGACTGAGAGAACTAGGTCGAGGATACAAGCTGCTGAAATGAGCTTCCATCTTAGGGAGGTCTGGGCTCAGCCTTTGAGATAAGGAGCGGATCTCCAACATCCGGAGGAGAGTCTGAGTGGAGCTGCTGCTCTTTCACACCTAAAGGAGCCTTCTTCCAGGCATGTTCACCTGGGAGGAGAACCAGAACAAACTGGATGGACTGTATCTCTCATCTGGCCCGGGAACGCCTCGGGATCCGACAGGATGAGCCGGAGAGGGTTGCTGAGGAGAGTAACGTCTGGAATACCCTTGTAAGCCTGCAGCTTCTGCGGCCCGACCCGGAAAATGAATGAACGACGTCGTCGTCGTCAATAACCAATCTCTTATTGTGACATCATCCATGAGTCAGGAGGTCACACACAAACATCACGACTTGGCGGCGTTCAGGAGACAACTGGCCGGTAGCACTTTAATGTGCATGCACAGGGTTTCCCTGCGGTGCCGTGTGCACGGCAGGGCTGGTAGCTGACCCATGGACACATGCGGAGGAGAGCATCCCTGACTGTGTGGTATTATTATGCCGTCTTATCAAGCGTGGCTGGCAGGTAATGAAATGAGAGCAGCATGAGAGCTGTTTTTTAAGTGGGATGATTAAACCAACGTTCTCTTTACTCATTGTTCCCCGCGGACTCCCCCTCTCCCCCCAGACCTCTTTCTCATTAAGCCAGTCCAAAAACTCTCTCTCTCTTCCTTTCCTCCCATTGCCACGCCTGCGCTCACTTCACCTACCCAGAAAAACGTATTCTGCTGCATGTGGGCCACATGACTTCAAGCCATCTCCTCCACTTCCTTCCTTCTTCACACCATCTTACCCATCGAACACCTTTTCTTCTTCCTTTCATTCCCCCTCACCTCCGGGATTACAAGTACGCTAATGGTTCTGCTGCTTTATTCGAACTCCCTTCCCATCATGCTTTTTTTTATATTTAAGTACTCCATCTAAAGTTTTATGGACTATAAAATAATCTTTCTCTCGCTCTCTTCCTCCTCTGTATCTCTCTCCTTCTCTCTCTCTCTTTCTGTCTCTAGCTCCCTTCTCTCTCTCTCTCTCTCTAGTTCGCTTTGTCTCTCTCTCTATCTCTTCCTCTCTCTCTGTCTCTCCCTCTAGCTCTCCCACTCTTTCTCGCTCTCTCCCTCTTAAAATTTTTGTGTCTGTGACTTCCCCTCTCTATCTCATTTATTCTGTCTCTCCCTCTCTCTTTAGCTCTTTTCCTCTCTCTCTCGCTCTATTCCTCTCTCTCTCTCGCTGTCTTCCCCATCACTCTCTTCCCCTATCTCTCCTTCTCTCTCTCTCTTTCTGTCTCTAGCTCCCTTCTCTCTCTCTCTCTCTAGTTCGCTTTGTCTCTCTCTCTATCTCTTCCTCTCTCTCTGTCTCTCCCTCTAGCTCTCCCACTCTTTCTCGCTCTCTCCCTCTTAAAATTTTTGTGTCTGTGACTTCCCCTCTCTATCTCATTTATTCTGTCTCTCCCTCTCTCTTTAGCTCTTTTCCTCTCTCTCTCGCTCTATTCCTCTCTCTCTCTCGCTGTCTTCCCCATCACTCTCTTCCCCTATCTCTCCTTCTCTCTTTAGCTCTCTTCCACGTTCTCTCTTGCGCTCCAGCCTCTCTCTCTCTTCATTACTTTCACTCTCTCTCTCTGTCTCTCTACCCCTCTCTTCCTTTCTCTCGCTCTCTCTCTCTGTCATTCTAGGGAATTTGCAAACAACTGACAAGCCTCTCTGGGTCATATCCTTGTAAAAGCCATTTACTCAGCACTAAAAGTCTATTTATCATGTTGTCCTCTGTCAAAACATGAATATCTCTCGGCCAGCGCCCAACATTATTATTCTAATGTGACTATTTGTCACGATTTGAGCAATAAATCTACAGAGAGAGCGATGATGCATGTTTGAAAGGGTTGTTGGGAGGACTGGTTTGAAGCAGACAACAAATGCATTGATGATCTTTTTGAGGGTCACGGGGTCAGGAGGCGGGGCTGACGTCTCAGTTGACGTTGTTGCTCACGAGGCTGACATCATTCATTTATTCGTCCTCTTAAATGGTGGGGTAATCTGATTACATGCTGTTTGGTTGTTGGATTGACACTTTCTCAGGCTTTTTTCAACTTTGTGACCATCTCCCAGATAAGATGAATTAAGTTGTTCATGTGATTTTCACTGGACTGGAGCGGATAAAACCTAAAATCCAAACTATTTCACTATATGAACCTGGACTGTTTTCATGTATGAACATGGACTGTTTCACTGTATGAACATAGACTGTATCATGGTATAATTCTGGACCTGGATAGTTTTTCAGACAAAATGTATTATAGTTCATAGCTTCATACCAAAAATTATAAAGTGGCTTCTCATTTTTTACTTAATGATCTTGAGTAACTGGACTTGATATCATTTTTACAGTGTTTGTGTGCCAGTCTCAGTACTGGATGTTCAGCGCATGTGTATTTGTGTGAGGGGAGCTTTTGTTTGCTAGAATAAGAAGACTTCTTGTGATATGTGTGAAGATCCCAGCGTGTCACCCACTGTTAAACACAGCGGTTTATTTATAAAGATGGAGCGGAGGCAGCCATCGCCACACATAGCTCAGGTGTTAATGAGGCTTTGTGTATTTTTTTCTTTATATGTCGTTATGAATTAAGTGAGGAACGATACGCAATGATAAAACGTAGTGATGTTTCTTTCAGAACTTCTACATCAAGTTCAAAATGTCACCGAAATCTGAGGAGGAGGTCCAGCTCCGATGCAACAGTGCCCCCTGGTGGAAAAATCACGCCATCTTTTTATCCGCTTTATACCCCTATATAGTGCAAAATCCTTCACTTTACAAAAAGACAGAGAAAGATCGGAAAGATAGAAACAATTATAAAATAATATAAATACATAACAAAATCGAGAGATAAAAATAAATTAATCAAACAAATAAACCAAACAGTTTGCAAACATTCAGAGTTCTGATTGCTTTTGTGTTTCAGAAGATATAATAATAATAATAATAATAATAATAATAGATTTAATGTATAATGCACTTTACATTTTGATCAAATATCAAAGTGCTACAAAGTAGTGAAAATATAAAGTTCAATTTATTTTAAGAAGTGCGTTTTACTTTTTAAAATTCACACTTTGGTATTTCATACTAAATAATCAAATTGAATAAATAACGTAACCAGCATTCCCATTGTTATCATTACAAAACAAAAGGGCAAAAATAATAGTCGTTAAAAAAAGAGAGAAGTTACATACGTGTGACCTAAAAAAAAAAATTGACATTTTGAACTACAGGATCAGAATTAGTGAAAAACAAGTTTCGGGATATGATTTACAGAAAGAGCAGCTGACACCAATGTCACTTTTGAACCGTCTTAAGATGTTAAAATTACTCCTATAAAAGGTTTTTCTGCAGGAATAGAGACCAAATCAATCACGAGCGAAGCCCTTATTGTAGAGGTCAGCCTCTTCTAAAGCAGAGACGGAGTTTCCCACTGACTGAGAAGCATCTGTTACACCAGACAAGCGTTCTGCCTCAGTGAGAAGAACTCAGAGACAAGCCTCTTTTCAAACAGCCATTTTGGCCATTAGTGGGAGCTTTATCTGCAAAAGGTTTTTGGCCATTACTTCTCAATCGTTGGTCTGATTTAGTCCGGTATGAAACTGGATCCTTTCACTGCATGAAGCTAAATTCTTTCACTGTATAAACCAGGACTGTTTCACTTTTTGAACCGGGACTGTTTCACTGTATAAACCTGGACTGTTTCACTGTATGAACCTGAACCTGGACTGGTGTATTAAATGCATAGGGCCATCATTGAATGAATTTTCATTGTTCTTGAAAATGATTTTTTTGAAAATAGTTTTGTGTATTGCTCCTAGAACAGAGAGCAGACTTGTCCTGATCGGGACGGGCTACACCCTGGACAAACTTCCAGTTCATCTCAGACAACCGTTCTCTCCGGTATTGCATGTTTTTGGGTGGGTACCTGCGGGGATACAGGGAGAACATGTAAACTCCACTCAGAGAGGATGTGACATCACGCAGCTCACAATGGTTCCCAGTGGCTCCATCCCACAGATGAAGAAGAGGGCGGAATGCAGCTTTATGTTGAATAAAATCCGAATTTGCAAGGCTGCGTTATTCATTAGCACCCGTCACTGATACACATAGCAGACTAGCTCTAATCAAAAATTACTCTTGAAAACCAAATAGGGTTGTGAGACCCCAGACGGCTCCGAATAATTATTTTGTTCAAGGCATCGTCTGAACAACACCCAGACAACTATCAGCAATACATAAATAAAAGAGAGGCACCGCTGAAAGGGCTAGATGATTCATCTTGTTGTATCAGAATCTGATTAGAAGAAGATGGGAGAGGATGATATAGATCTCTGCAGCAGTGCTCGTCACGGATGAGTCGATATCTGTGCTAAATGAGAAATGAACACCAAATCCCCCCTCCTCAAAAAAAAAAATCATGACCGGCGGGAGAGAATCACTCTGAGATTGACAGGAATGATGGAGGGAAGAGCAGGTAAGAGGAAAGAATGTGCCTCGTGAAGAGGACATGCAGGATTAAAAGATTCAGCAGAAAGAGATGGGGAATGAGTCTGGCTGATTGGTTTCCATGACAACAGCTTATGAGGTGTGGGGCTACATAAAAGACCAGGGTCTTCTGGTTTAGTGAGGACAGCCTGTCACAGCTTTCACACCTATTGAATGTTGAAGGCGTGATCCACGCCTTCAACATTCAATCTGATAGACACAGAGCACCTCCGTACTCTTTGTTATTTAATAATAATAATAATAATACATTTAATGTATAATGCACTTTACATTTGGATCAAATCTCAAAGTGCTACAAGGCAAAAGCAGATAAAAGCATCAATAAAAAAAATAAAATAAATAATAATAATAATAACTATACAAAGACGTGACCAAAAGCATTAATGTTAATTACAGTTATAGGTTCTGCTAAAAAGGAAAGTTTTAAGTCCTTTTTTAAATGTGTCAGTCGTCTGTGGAGCCCTCAGATGGTCAGGGAGGGCATTCCACAGACGAGGGGCAGCAGAACAGAAGGCCCGATCTCCCATGGTGCTGAGCTTAGTCCGGGGAAGGAGGAGGCGGTATGACTGGGTAGAACGGAGGGATCGTGTCGAGGTCAGTGGGGTGAGTAGTTCTTTCAGGTAGGGGGGTTCGTTACCATGGATGCACTGGTGAGTGAGGAGAGAGATCTTATAATCAATCCTGGTGGAGATGGGACGCCAATGAAGGGAATGAAGAACAGGGGTGATGTGTTCGTGTTTACGCACTCTCATCAGGATCCTTGCAGCACTGTTTTGAACATACTGAAGTCTTTGAAGACTTTTATCAGGGATCCCGATGAGAAGTGAGTTACAGTAATCCAGTCGGGAGGAAACGAACGTGTGAACCAGCTTTTCAGCATCACTCAAGGTTAGTGACGAACGGAGTTTGGAAATATTTCGGAGATGGTGAAAGGAGATCTTGCAGATGTGTTTGATGTGGGATTCAAAAGTGAGTTGAGGGTCGAATCTCACGCCGAGGTTGGTGACTGATGAAGAGAGGGGAATGTCGTGACCAGAGAAGGTAATACTGGTTATGGAGTTAGACTGGGTCTGATGAGGGGTGCCAATTAAAATGGCTTCGGTTTTGGAGCTGTTCAACTGGAGAAAGTTGTTTTTCATCCACACCTTTATCTCCTCCAGACAAGTGCGGAGAGTTGACAGGGGAGATGATGAAGATGAGGATGGAGAGGCTGAGGAGGAACATGTCTCAGTTTTTATGTAGATTTGCGTGTCATCAGCGTAACAATGGAATGAGAGTCCATATCGACTGATGACACGGCCAAGGGGGAGCATGTATAGTATGAAGAGAATGGGGCCAAGGACTGATCCCTGGGGGACTCCACAGGTGACGGTGTGTGTCCGGGACTTTGAACTTCCAAGGGAAATGTATTCTGTTCTGTCGGTGAAGTAGGATTGAAACCAGTTTAGGGCGGTGGCAGCGAGTCCAGTGGTGTGATGTAGGCGGTGTAGGAGTATTCCAGGGTCAACTGTGTCGAAGGCAGCAGATAAATCAAGGAGAATCAGGAGGGAAGGTGAACCAGCATCTGCTGCCATCCGTAGGTCATTTGTGACTCTAAGCAGAGCTGTTTCTGTGCTGTGGGCGGAGCGGAAACCAGACTGAAAGGTTTCAAAGAGGTTGTTGTATTTGAGGTGGTCCTGGAGGTGGGCAGCAACTACTTTTTCCAGAACTTTGGAGAGGAATGGGAGTTTGGAAATGGGCCTGTAATTAGCAAAAAGTTCTGGATCGAGAGTAGGTTTTTTGAGGAGTGGTCTGATTATGGCGGCTTTTAGGGCAGATGGAACAGAGCCGGCCTGGAGGGATTGATTTATAACATCGGTGATCAGGGGACTGATGGAAGAGATGTTAGTTTTCACCAGGGCTGTAGGAAAGGGGTCGAGGGCGCAGGTGGAGGATTTCATTGTCCTGATGATAACCTCAACCTCCTGCTGTGAGATTTCTGGGAAACATCTTAGAGGCTGGGAGACCTCAAACTGAAAGTAAGCAGACTGGATAGGTAGAGAGGAGGAAAGAACAGAACGGATTGAGTAAATTTTTGATTTGAAGAAAGCCATGAAATTATTACAGTGCTCTTCTGTAATTTCTGTAAGAGGGAGAGTTTGTGGTTTAAGAAGATGATTGATAGTGGAAAACAGCTGCTTAGAATTTCCAGGACTAGTTTTGATGATGTTGGAGTAGAACAGTGACCAAGCCTCTCTAAGGGACTTTGAGTAGGCCTTTTGGTGTTCCCGAAAGGCTATCTTGTGGACAGTAAGACCTGAAGCCTTGTAACGCCGCTCAAGGACACGCCCAGCTGCCTTCATTTTCCGTAGCTCGCTCGTGAACCAGGGGGCTGAGCGGGAGAAGGTGACTGTTCTAGTTTTTACAGGGGCGTGACGATCCAGGATGCTACTCAGGGATTTATTGTAGAAATCTACTGAGTCATTTGCTGATACAAAGTTGGCAGAAAGAAGATGCTGGAGGTCGACTCTCATGGTTTCTGGGTTGATGTTTTTCAAATTCCTGAAGTAGATTTGACGTTTAGGCTTAGTGAGGGGGGAGACAAGTGACAATTCCATGGAAACGGCCTTGTGGTCGGACACACCCAGATCGTACACAAGAAGATTGCTGAGAGGAGCAGAGTCAGTGATGACTAGATCCAGAGTGTGCCCCTTGATGTGGGTGGGGACATCGACAAGTTGCCTGAGATTAAAACAATCCAGTAGTTGGAGAAATTCGGAAGCAAAACGACATGCAGGGGAGTCGACGTGAATGTTCATATCTCCAAGAACTAAAATATTGGCAGAGGTTGTGTAAAATGTCGACAAAAGGTTGTACATCTCAGAGACGAAGGCCTGGTTTTGTTTGGGAGGCCGGTAGATTAGAAGTATGGTCATGGAGAAAGGGGGTTTACAATTAAATGCCAGGCATTCAAAAGAAGAGATCCCTGGCAACGGCAGTGGAGACAAGTCCAAATCACTGCGGTAGATGACAGACAGACCACCACCACGACCAGTGCTGCGGGCTTTCTGGAGGTAAGAGTAACCGGCGGGACAGGTTTCATACAGGACAGAAAAATCATCTGGTTGTTGCCAGGTTTCTGTAAGGCACATAACGCCCAGACATTTCTCCAGGATGTGGTCATATATGAGGCATGATTTGTTTGTGAGAGATTGTGAATTAAAGAGTTCGATTTTAATACTAGATGGAGCAGGGAGTCTCTGTATTGGCCGAAGAAGACTAAAATCCACTCCACGTTTTCTAACCCGCACAGTGGATGATTGTAACAAGGAACGTCCATTGACATTAATGGGAAAGGCTGCAGCATTCTGATGACGTGTCAAAGACGCGATAGTGCGCACGTCAGAGCAAAAGGACGGAATGGAGTTATCTGAGCGGGAGCGGGAGTAAACAAACTTAGAACGGCAACTTCTGTGAATGTAACGGGGCCGGTGAAGGAGTCCAAGTTGTTTAATAACCGATATGCACAACGGAGTGTTGTAGTTGTTGTATTTCATCAGTTGGGTGACGGAATAATTCATCATCATGCCACTCGTGGAGACTAGCCCGTTATTAGCCGTTTGCTTTGGACGAGACGCACAGAGGACGTTAGTAGCCGTTATATTCATGGAAATGATGCCGAGAAAAAGCTATCAAACACAGAAAATGATCAACAGCAGCTATTGATGAAAGTGTCACGGGGGCAGTGATGAAGAAGACGGATAAACAAACTGATATCAACGATGAGCAAACAGAAACGGACATAAACGATGAAACAAACAGATACAGAAGTCTCCGGGTGATGCTACACCTGCAGCAACAGGTAGGCGGACCGTCACCAGACTCGGTAGAATACTTACAAATACAAATACAGAAAAACAGATACAAATATGGATATATATCCAAAAGGTTTGCCAGTGACCAACAATAAAAGGTATACTTGTCGGTTAATAGTATTGCAGGCTGTAGAACTCTGATGGAAAAGCGGCGAACAGACAACGCCAGCGTCCTCTCCTTTCAGCGTCCAGACTGCAACTTGTACTTAAACTTGTATTTAAAGGAATAGTTCCACATTTTAGTGACGAAGGACATTAGCTTCTTGTTAGATTCATTAAAAAAAAACAGGAATATCGGAGGCTTGACCTCCTGGTCAAATCTGAGTTACTGAGTGTTCTCCAAATGTGTCGGCACATACTCCCTCAGACGTTGTGCAACTCTGACAGAGACCCAAGCAAAGCTTTTCAAGGCAGCAATCCAGCTCACAAAAAATACTGACGGATATTCCATTTTCAAGCAGACTACCATGGGAGCATTGTAAGAACTAGACTCCCCGGGTTACGTGTTACCAGTCGGACTACTAGGGGCACTTATTATGGGTTAGACTACCATGGGGAGCCCTTTACCAATAAGACTACCAGGGGCAACTTCTACACATCAGACTACCAGGTGCTCGTGTTACTGTTTGGACTGCATAGTAAAGTTACCCATGGAGTTCCACAGGGATCTGTGCCTGGACCACTTTTATTCACATTGGACATGCTTACTTTATGCAACATTATCAGGAAACACTCCATAAACTTTCACTGTTATGCAGATGACACAAAATTGTACTTGTCACTGAAACCAGGTGAATCTAATCAGTTATCCAAACTGGAGATGGTCTCAAAGACATCAAAGCCTGGATAATCTGCCATTTTCTATTATTAAATTCAGATAAAACTGAAGTGATTGCGCTGGGATCCAAGCACCTTAGAAATACTTCAACCCGAAAATATTACCATTCTGGATGGCATTACCTAGCCCCCCAGCAGTACCTTGGCCTCCAGTAGCACTGTGAGGAACCCGTGAGTTACCTTTGATCAGGGTATGTCCTCTGACTCCCATGTAAAACAGATTTTTAGGACCGCCTTTTATCATCTATGTAATATTTCTAACATACGGCACATTCTGTCGCAAAAATATAGAAAATGAGTTCATGCATTTTTTACTTTCAGGCTGGATTACTACAAGCAGGCGGTCCCAATAAGTTTCTGAAGCCTCGCCAGCTAATCCAAATCCACTGCTGCACGTGTGCTGACCAGAACCAGGTCAGTACAGAGCAGAACCAGAGAATTTATCTCTCCTTTTGTAGCTTCCCTGCATTGGCTCTGTATTTAAGAGTGGACTTTAAACCTTCCTTTACGATAAATCTTATAATTAAGGCTGGGCTAAGCTAGCTCTTGGCTATGTTGCCATAGGTTTAGACTGCTAGGGGATCTCCCATGAAGCACTGAGCTTCTCTCTCTTCCTCTCTTCCTCTCTTCCTCTCCGTCTTTATACATCCCTCTCACTTTATTGCATGTCACTGGATTATTGCATGTCACTAACTTGACTTCTCCCCTGGACGCTTTGTGCTTTTTCACCCTGCAGGGTCGGGTGGATGGAGGCTTGATCTGCTGCTGTGGACTTGCTTGATGCCCGCCGATCACAACATGATCAGGATAATTACAATTATTATTGTTGTTATTATAATTATTATTATAGTATACTATTTTACCGTATGCTATTGCTAAATGTTATCACACTTTTATTATTGTTATTATCATTCTGGGATCCCGGCTGCCGCCATGGCCCGACCCTGGAGAGGCGGAAGAAAGTGGATTACCATAGCTGATATCATTGCTGCCCGTTAAAAGGGAGTTTTGTTCTCGCCACTGTGACCCGGCGCTGCTCATGGAGGAATTTGCTGGGTCTCTGTAGGATAGTGAATAAAGATTTCAGTCTCGACCTGCTCCTTTTGGAAAGCAACTTGAGACAACAGTTGTGAATTAGTGCTATATAAATAAAAAATGGATTGATTGATTGATTGATTGATTGATTGACTACCAAGCGCTCGTGTTGCCGTTTGGACTACCAGGGACACAGTTGCTTGGCGGTCACGGCTAGTGGTATATATTCCTGAAGAAGGTGTTTAGGTTCAGGTGCAAAGATTCAACTGGAAGCTCAGGCCCCCCAAGGTAGAAACCAGGATATTCATAATCTTACTTCACAAATAATGTTAACCTTTAGAAATATAATATATAATAAAATACGTTCTTATTATTATGTGCATGGTATTTTTAAGATGTTGTATTTGGACAGGTTCGTAAAATTAAATATCTTATTAGGACAAACGTTATAAAACCCTCTTTGAAGAAGCAGGAGGACGGGTGTAGCTGAGATGCATGTGATGTGGATCCCCTCAATCTCACTGGGAGTGGGATGATGGAGGTCTTTGTTTCTATTTCTGCAGACTGGGAATCCCATCCAGGCTGTTTCCATGTGGGTGGATGTTGGATGACTGTGGGGGTGTGCATGAGAAGTAGGCTGTTGGTGTAAAATAGCGTGGAAGAAAAAAACCTCATGAAGCAAAAAAAACCCAAACAGCTCAGTTTATTTATCAGGGTGGATGTAGGCGAATCACCACAGAATATTCCAGGGGAGCAGGTCCACCAAAATAAAGAGATGCTGGTCGTTTTCGTGTTTCAGGTATAAAACAGAAATTATTTTTATTTCCAATTTATGTTTAAACACCTACTTCCTCATTTGGCAGCTACTGAAAAGCTGTAATCTGCCAGACTCATCATGAAACATAACTAAAAATCAGTGTAAATAGTCTGTTTTCTCCAGTTTAGAGGATAAATGTAGAATGCCATGATGCCAGAAAAGAAATGATGCTTTTAAAAAGGAGCCACAGAGAGAGAGAGAGAGAGAGAGAGAGACAGAGACAGAGAGCAGAGAGAGAGAGAGAGAGAGAGACATAGAGAAACACAGAGAGAGGCAGATAGAGAGATATAGAGAAACACAGAGAGAGGCAGAGAGAAAGACACAGACAGAGAGAGAGAGAGAGACAGAGACAGAGAGACAGACATAGAGAAACACAGAGAGAGGCAGAGAGAGAGAGAGAGAGAGAGACATAGAGAAACACAGAGAGAGGCAGAGAGAAAGACACAGACAGAGAGAGAGAGAGGGAGACAGAGAGATAGAGAAAAACACAGAGAAAGACAGAGAGAGAGGCAGAGAGAAAGACAGACAGAGAGAAAGAGAGTGAGAGAGAGAGAGAGAGGGAGAGAGCGAAAGAGAGCGGCAAAGAGAGAAAGAGAGGGAGACAGAGAGAAATAGACAGACAGAGAGAGAGTGGGAGACAAAGAGAGGGAGACAGACAGAGAAAGAGAGGGAGACAGACAGAGAAAGAGAGGGAGACAGAGAGACAGCAAGACCGAGGGAGAGAGAGATACGAAGAGAGACACATTGAGAAAGAGACAGAAAGAGAAACAGACAGAGACAGAGAGAGAGACAGAGGGAGGGGGGTGTCTGTGATGATACCGTCTGCTTAGCAACAGCATCAGTAATGAGATCAATTCGTCCAAATGTGAAACATCCTCTGACTGATTGGTCTGAACTCCAGCTGCATCAACATTACCTGACAGATTATAGATTATAGATCAGGACTGATTTAGCCTGATATTAAAATGTGTGTGAATTTGTGTTTTTGTGTGTGTGTGTGTGTGTGTTTGTGTGTGTACAGTAAAGTGCATTATCCTCCCTGCAGAGTCCGTATTGTTGCCAAAAACAAAAACGTACCCTCATAGATTTCATAGAAAGAAAGATGTAGTGTTTTCATTTTAATGCTAGAAGAAAGAACGTTTTATACTATGAAGTCTTTGTTACTTTTTATATCCCCAAAAAGTCGTCCACCGCATCACCGCAGATCCTTGAACGATAACTCAAAAACTGTTTCATGGATCAGCCTCAGATTTTATACCCATATCGACCTTAGTGGGAGGAAATGGACTGATTTTGGGAAAGATTGGTTGATAATTTCTGGCACTAGGGGGAGCTTTATCTCCAAACGATTCAAAGCCAAAATGTCACAACCGTTTTTTTCTACAAACACTGTTTTTCAGAAATTAATTCTCAACAGTTGATTCAAATTTGTCTTTGAAAATCGTCTAGATGCGATTTATCTTGCTGTATCACATTTTATACAAACAGTTTATATTAAAAATAAATAAATACTGTAGACAAAATTCAAATCTAGTCGGAGGAGTACAATCAGGGGGATTGGTCGACTTCTTGGGGATACACCCTCGTTGTCGGGGACAACAGTTTAAGCCTAGTTTATAGCCCCAAAAGAAACAAACCCCTGCATTGTACAAACAAGATTGAATTCTTCTTATTAATTTATGTCAGAGAACTATGGATCCTAGTTTGCATATTTAAATGTGGACAGGGTCTGAGTGAGACCACAGATTAGTGCAAACTGCAAAAGAGGCAAAGCACCACATTATTTCCCAAAAAAAGTCTTGGGTTTTATGGAATTTCCATCGCCGCCGTGTCCGCCGCAGATCCTTCGCGTTAAAGCGATATTTCAAAAACTGTATCGTGGATGATTTTCAAATTTAAGACCCAATTAGATGTACGGTGTAGGAAAAGTGAGGTGTTGTTGGGAAATATCGGTTGTATATTTCTGACACTAGGGGTAGCTTTATCTCGAGATGTTTTTGGCCCGTAATAACTCGACTGTGGGTCCAATTTAGTCCAATTTGGATTCATTTGAATTGACTCTATCTTATATAAATTGTTTTTACTCATTACACGGAACTTCTTTCAAAAAAAACACTGTTTTTCGCAAATAACTTCCTAACCTTTGGTCCCACTAGTCCAAATTTGGTGAAAATACTCAACTGGAGGAGATCAATTTAGTAAATATCATATCTTGCTCACTAGGGCTTGCGTTCCTTTTTTAACAAAAAAAATTCAGACACAGCTCATCATGACTATTTTATGGATTTTTTTTTTGATTTTATTAAGTCCCTAAAAAAGCTATACTCCAAAAATTTTCGGACCATTAATTCTGAATGATTGGTCCAATTCATTCCAAATTAGGTGCATATGAATCAACTGGGGGGGATTTATCTTATATATATATATATATATATATCCTATTTTACTGTTATAGTTAATATTTTGATCCCTAGGGGGAGATTCTTTTTTTAAATACTGTAAATATAACTTTTTAACCACATTTAATCTGAGGAGTTCAATCTCTGGATATGTTTGTACAATGCAGGGGATTGGGGACTTTTCAGGGATATACCCTTACCTGGGTTTGGTTTTAGTTATGTTATGTTATGTTTTTGTTATGTTTATGTTATAACCAATCAAAAAAAAATACTGAATGGAAAATTGCTAAATATCAGCCAATAATATATCAATCTAGAGCTGGATCAAATCTGATGGTGTCAAACCCAATGTCACCCAAGGTCAGAATCTTTCACTGGCAGTCAGTTATTTTCATGTTCTAACAGGGTGTGTGTGCGTGGCGGAGAAACGGCTCTGGGTGTGTTCGCTGTCTTCCATTCCAGGTAACAGTTGTGTGCCTCCACGATCCTGACTACTTGCTGGGGTTTTATATCAAATGGATAAGAAATCCCATCCCTTTTTCAAACACACGTATACACACACACACACGCACGCACACACACTCACGCACATACACACACATAGATGTAGAGCGAGCGAAGGGATTGACTGACACCTGAGGGCTGATGTGTACGGCGAAGGGCCTAATGGAGAGCGTATCAAAAACCAAAGGGACCAGCGTGTCACACAGACAGTCACAGACAGTCTCGCGTATATAGGGCGGGTCAGTTGTATTATGGTCTGTCCATTATGGGTGTGGGCAGAGGTGAACTGTGTAAGAGGTGAGATGTTTGATACATCAGCATCAATTTGTCCAACACTATTAAGAGCACGGCTCCCCGATTAGTTTTCTCCAAGGGGCCCAATCCACCACCAGTACTCCCCCGCCACAACCGCCACAACCGCCACAACCGCCACAACCGCCA
The DNA here is from genome assembly GCA_037951165.1 of Lophius americanus. Lineage (NCBI taxonomy): Eukaryota > Metazoa > Chordata > Actinopteri > Lophiiformes > Lophiidae > Lophius > Lophius americanus. Next base: position 896,185 of record JBBDHG010000215.1, on the reverse strand, counting down.
CAACTGCCACAACCGCAACAACCGCTACAACCGCTACAACCGCTACAACCGCTACACTCCTCTTGTTGCTGTTTTCAACAACAGTGACTCCTGCTTTAAGAGCTAACAATTCCAGCTGAGGTTTTAATCAAAATGCTTTCAGGAAGTAATCAGGCTCCTTCAATTATATCACATTTCATTATGTTGCACCCTTTATGCTAAAATCATTTGGATTTATGACTCCCCTCATCAATTTCCCCTCCATACCTCATAATAACAGAGCAAAAACAGAATTTTAGACATTTAAACGAATTCAGAGCATTAGGTACGACATTTGAAATCGAAGCCAAGGTTCTATTCTGTTCCACCATTACGGTATCGGTCTAATTACACTAATACAAATAAATCTGTCGAAGAAGAAATGAAGAAGAGGATTTAGGCCACATATGGCCATATATATAAAAAAAATGAAATCTTGGCTTTACACTCAGACTTCTGACTTTAATCTCAGAAGTCTGACTTTAATCCCAGAATTCTGACTTTTATTGCAGAATTCTGTCTTTAAACTGCAAATTCTGACTTTATCTCAGAATTTGGCTTTAATCTCTGAATTCTGACTTTAATCGCAGAATTCCAGCTTTAATCTAGGAGTTCTGGCTTTAATGTCAGAAATCTGACTTAATCTCAGAATTTTGGCTTTAATCTCTGAATCCTGATTTAAATCTCAAAATTCTGGCTTTAATCCCTGTATTCTGCTTTTAATCTCTGAATTCTGACTATAATCTGTGATTATGACTTCTCAGAATTTTCAGGTCAGGCTAAATGCACTTACACATAAAAACCTCTTACCCAGGCTCTAAGAGGGTTATTGCAGGTTGACGAGTCTCTCTGAAGAGAGAGAGCAGATGTTTTCTTAATGCCACTAAACCAAGCAGTTTAGAAACTGCTTGGTTTGTCTTTTCTGATTACTTCACCCATTCATTCTCTTCTCCACCTCCGTTTGAATTTGGAAAAGGTCCGTGGACTTTCATTGCCCTCTGAGTCATCCGTCTGACTCTCTCACAATGTCAAGCATGCTTTCCACAGAGAGGAAGTGGTGTGTGTGTGTGTGTGTGTGTGTGTCGCCGAAGCTCACAGCACGGCTGCTGGAAACCCACTCCATGGGCTGTCACATCCACAAACGCCTCCATCAATAATTCAACTTACAAATATGCTGAAAAACGCTCAACGTGTCTCAAAGCAAACACTTTACAAAAAGCCCCAGCTGCCCCCCGGTGCTCCAACAGGCCCTGATGTGTGACACTGAGATGGGATGTCGGAAAGCGTTCCCAAACTTTGCCATGTAACATTCACCTCTGAGGGTGAGATGGTCCAGATTTGACGGGAAGAGAGGAGAGGAGGAGAGGAAGATTGGAGAGTCAGAGATTAGCGACAGGTTTCTCCAACCAGCAGATGATGGTTCTGGATTCAGTGGTCGTGGATTAGAATCTTTGCATATCGTGAAATGCAAATGTGAGTTCTCAATTCTTGGTGTAAAGATTCACAATACAAGCATTTACATTACATTAAATAAGCTTTCACAACAGTTTTTACTTTGAAAGTGCGTTTTAACCTGTGAGAATGTGTGACATGCTGCCTGTCACCTTCTGTCCTGAGGCGGGACTCAGGAACAGCCAGCAGAGCTCCGTCTGAAGGGCTGAGACTGGGCCCGGGCTCAGAGGGGCGGTGCAGCCCTGCGATGTAGCTGGGAGTCAAGCCGTGAGGGGAAGTGGTGTGTGAATCGATTTTCAAATTAAAATATCGATATTTACAAGCATTAATCTGTGGCAAAAGCATCATTTTATTCTCACCAGGGACACGTTAGAAAGTAATGAGCATAATCACCGGAATTTAGAACCAGCCGGAACCGCTTCTCTTAGCCATGATCCTTTCATTCTTTTAACCAATCACATTTCAAATCTGTGATTTCGGGGATGTGTTCTGGCTCTGAGCAGTTCTGACTCTGTCGAGCGTTAATTTTCAGCAAAGGAAATAAAGACTCATCTTGAAGTACGAAAAAAATCAGGACTGACCTTCATGTCAGAGGAAGAGGATCTTGTGATGGAGCTGAAGGGCAGCGGTGTCCTAATCGACAGTGTCATTCATTCATTGGTTATCCGTAACGCTCATCTATGTGTCGGCTCTATGAAGAACCGGAGACTCGTCCAGTGGCAACCCCGGGCTATTCAGATATTTTTTTTACGAAAGTCGGGATGATGGACCTTTTCTTACAGTTTTGGTTCGTTTAATGGATTTTGATTTATCTTAAAAAATTGTTGATTATTGCTGTCTTCAGAGGGTCGCTGCTGTTAATGAGGTCCCGACAGGCATGAAAGTCATTATATATCACTTATTCTTATTATTCTTATTATGAGAAATGTATTATGAATAGTTGTGATATTTATATTTGCATATATTCATTCTGTCATTGTCTATCCAGTGAGCATATATCCTTCAAAGGCGTTGATCCTCGCCTTAACCACTACTTAACCAACACTAGATAAACAATGTCTCTTTGACTCTCATGTCGCCATTCTGACAACAGCCTGTAGTCATAGTATCGCAGAGAAGTTACTTGAAGGCAGCTTAATTTCAGGAGTTTAGCGCTGGAGGCCCAAAGCCCGCCACTGATCACATATCATTATGGATATCATAAGAAATAGAATAATTTATTTCCCTTTTTCTAAAAAAATCTCAAGCTTTTTGGACAAAGTGTCGGTATCGGCAATACTAAACTGTTTTACTTTGGTACTGGATCGGAGAGAAAATCGGTGCTACTGCACACCAGTGATGAAGGGCTTTAAAAAAAACAGCAGGAACCTCAAATCAACTCTAAAACTAACTGGTAACCAGTAAAGAGAGGCTGAAAAGGGTCTGATGTGGTCTGGTCTTCTGCTGTTGGTTAAAACCCAAAACTGGAGGCATGAAAGTTCTCTTTGGCATGTAGGCATGGGTGACCTTCTCCAGATCCGAGCTAAAGAGGAAGGACTTTTTCTCAGAAATAGCCCTTCTTTAATAAAAAAACAACATTAAACAATGTAAGGTATTTGTGTGCGTCAAAAGAAAGGTCACCGTCAAACATCCCACCCAGGTTTCTGGCTGCAGATTTGACATATGAGGTCAGGGGACCAAGACGGTTCTGTACGATGGAGTTCGGGACAGTGAAGATAATTATTTCTGACTAGCTTTCATTAAGTTTCAGAAAGCTGAGAGACATCCAGCATTTTATCTCAGACAGACAAATAAGACTATTAAAATAAAAATAGAGGTCGCCCTGTTGACCGGTTTATAAATGGAACATAGATCAGTGTATCATCGTCATAACAGTGATACCAGACTTTGTGTTTGTTAATAATATGACCCAGTGGAGGCATTTATATGATAAACAGTAGGGGTTAGGGTCAGCGCCCTGGAGGACACCACAGGACAGCGGGGCCACTGAGGAGGGGACGACGCCCTTGGCTAAAGACAAAATCCTATTTGATACGTAGGATTCGAACCGTTGTCAAGCAGTTCCTCTAAAGCCCGTCCACTTTTAAAGCCTAGCCTATTGGATTGTAATATCTACTGTACCAAAAGCTGACTGTCTCTACTTTAGAGTGGAGGCAGGAGAATTAACAGTTGACCTTTAATCAAGCGATCTGTAAATCAATCAGTCAAATTGTATTTATATAGCGCCATTCACAGCAACTGTTGTCTCAAGGGGCTTTCGAAAAAGAGCAGTTCTGGACCAAAGTCTTTATGTAATAATCTTACTGAGACCCAATAAATTCCTTCCGGAGCAGTTGGTGACAGTGGTGAGAAAAAAAATGTCTTTTAACAGGCAGAAACCTCAAGTAGATCCAAGACTCAGGGTGGACGGCCCACTGCCATGACCAGTTTAGTTTTAAAATAGAGAGAGAGAGAGAGAGAGAGAGAGAGAGAGAGAGAGAGAGACAAATGGAGAGAGAGAGAGACAAAGGGCAGCGAGGGAGTGCGTAAGATGGGGAGCAGGTGAAGGAGAGAGGGCAAGAGAGAAAAGTAAGTTTTTTTAACTTAGATTAGGGAAATCAATCGAATCTTTACCCATTTTGCATCCCGACAATGTGGGCAACAAGGATGCTAATCGAGCCACGGCTAGCACATTTCAAAGCCGCGAGCTGAGAATGTTAACAACTATCAGATAACATGGAATTGTTCTGAATTGAAGTTTTCGTTCCTGAATCGTAACGCAGATGTTTCTACCTACGCACCTAACTGTCCAGTTTTTAGGTGATGGTGATGGTCCGCAGTACGACGGCCCATTCGTGCTCCTTACCTCCACAAACAGGAAGCAGGGGACGATGGAGCTGCTGCTCTTCACTCCTGGCTTCTCATCTGCTGCCATCTCTCTCGGTTCCGGTGAGCAGCCCTCGGTCCAGCTCTGTCTCCGTACCCTGCAGCAGAGAGGGATGATCAGGTTAGTCCACCGAGCTTTAATGGGATCAAGCCCAGAGAGACGTGGAATCCAATCAAGAGAAAAAAGCTGAGGATCGATATCTGGCGTCCCCTGTTGTCTGATGTCATGCAACAGTTGTTATTTCCTTCAGCACAGCACACATTTGAAATGTTTACTCATATGACTCATCTGGGAAGTGTTCCTTCGTGGCCTCTCTATGGCCATCTACTGGTTGGGTTCATTATCGCACTCCTTTTCTTGCTGTTTCTGTGTTTACGGTGGTATTTGTTTTCTGTTGAATTGCTGTTTTATTTGATATTTTATGTGTTTTTATGTGGCTTTATTTTGGTTTTATTTTAGGACCCCCTTGAAAATGAGCTGCTTCATCTCAAAGGGGTTATCCTACCGATTAAAATGAAATAAAAACTTCAGGGAAGTATTTGATAAGTGCAGGACAACTAAACACTCAACGCTTTGGGTTAATATTATTTTTATTTTCAATTTTTTCCTTTGTATCCACAATAACGCTTTCTTTGAAATAGGAGTCTGCAAAACCTGCAGAATGGACCTTAAGGAAAGTGGTGTGAAAGCTGTATAAAAGTGGTGTGAATGCTGTAGGAATGTGGTGTGAATGCTGTATAAAAGTGGTGTGAATAATGTATATATTTGTTGCTAATGCTGTATGATTGTAGTGTTATTGCTGCACAAAATGTTTTGTGAAAACTGTATGAATATGATGTTATTGCTATATGGAAGTAGTGTGAATCCTCTATATATTTGTTTGAATGCTGTGTGATTATGATGTTATTGCTATATAAATGTGGTTTGAATTGGCTTTAAAACTCTACAGTCTAATGCAATAAGTTGCCCCAAGATTTCAAGTTGTCCTTCATTTGTCTTTTTTTACAGGTTGTATGATTGTTTTTTTTTGTTTGTTGTAAAGCACTTTGAGTGGTTGAGCAGGAAGGAAGGTTTAAACTCAATAAACGTATTGAACTCAAATTTTACGTTTTTATACACATCGAAGATAAATTGTCTGAACAAAGCAATAGGTTGTTTCAACTTTAAGGGATTTTCTTCAAAACGTAACAGTGCATTGTAACGTCTTCGTAACGTCATCTGTGTTTTTGCAACACTGTTTACGTGTGGCTGCCAATCTGGACCAAGAATCATCTTGTTAAAGTAGATTTCTAATCTCAAGGAGACTTTTCCAGAGTAATGAAAGGTGAAATAATCAAAAAGTTCTTCCCGAGCCTGTCAGGGTTTATCTCGGTGTCTGTGTTCAGCTCGGCTTCCCGCTGAACTTTGCACTCAGCAGAGACTCCAATTATTTCCCTCCTGCACCTTTTTCATCCTCAGCAGAGACAAAGAGAGACTAATTACCCTCACCCACACTAAACTGGGTCCCTGCTGTAGACAGGATGAGAAAGAAGAGACCAAATATATCTACTATAAAACCTGAACGTTAATAAAGTCAACTCTCAGCTCCTTGAATAAAAAAATGACAAGAACCTAAAAAGATTTAAACAAGTCGAACTTGAAACAAAACATACAATTATTACAGGAAAATAAATGATTGTCCTTGAATATCTTTCATTGATATTTATCCACTGTTGATACAAAACAATATAAATGAATATATCATAAATATTTGATAACAATTGCAGGATAGCAAATAGATATTAAATTTCAAGCTTCTCCCTTGGACTCATTTTTTGGTTAAAAAAAAAAAAAAGCCCCCCTAGTGGGTAAAATATAAACTATTTAACTACAATGCGATGTAAACAAGAGAGATATCTTACAGTCGGTTCATAGTACCAAATTTGGACTAAATCAGACCAACGGTGCAGAAATTATGGCTTGAAAACTTTTGAAGATGAAGCTCCCCCAAGTGTCAGAAATATACAACTGACTTTTCCCAAAATCACCACAGGTCTTCCTCACATAAAGGTCTATCTGGGTATAACGTTTGAAAATTCTTCTTTTGGCTTATCACTTTCGGGGTCCCCACAAAGGATAATCTGTTTCCATCCTGCCCTGTTCTCTACATCTTGCTCTGTTACACCAACCAAGTCCATGTCCTCTCTCCCCACATCCAGAAACCTCCTCTTTGCTCTTCCTCTTCTTCTTCAGTCTGGCAACTCCATCTCCAGCATCTTCCTACTCGCAGATCCAATATCCCTCCTCCAAACGTGTCCAAACCATCTCAATCTCTCCTCTCTGAGTTTTTTCTCTAAGACGTCCAACCTGAGCTGTCCCTCTGATTTGCTCCTTTCTAATCCTGTCCTTCCTCATTACTCCCAGAGAACATCTTCACATCTTCAGCTCTGCCTCCTGTCTTCTGGTCAGAGCCGCCGTCTCCCATCCTTACAGAAGGGCCGCTCTCACCACCATCTTGGAAACCTTTACCTCCACACCTACCGCTACTCATCTGTCACAGAAAGCTCCTGACACTCTTCTCCAACCACTCCACCCTGCCTGCATTTGCTTCTTCACCTGTTTTCCACACTCCCCGTTGCTCTGAACAGTTGACCCCAAGTCCTTAAACTCCTGCACCTTCTGCACGTCTACTCCTTCATTCTCATTGCTCCAGCTTCGTCTTTTTCGGTCACACACATGCATTCTGTCCTGCTGCCACTGGCATTCATTCTACTTTCTCCAGGGCATACCTCCGCCTCTCCAGGTTTTCCTCCACCTGTCAGTCTGTCCCTCACCATAGCAAACAAGAAGGGGCTCAGGGCCAATCCTTGAAGCAGTCCCCCTCCACCTTGAACCCATCCATCACTCCTACTGTACACCCCACCGCTGTCGTGCTGCTCTCATACATTGCTGTACAACTATAAACATACTTCTCTGTCACTTCAGACTTCAACAATTCCTCCCTCGGCACTCCGTCGTACGCGTTCCCTTGAATCCACAAAGACACAATTTAGCTCCTACTGACCTTCTCTGTACTCTGATTTACTACTACACTTTTTCCTCCATTCCTCAGGCATCCTCCTCATCTCAAAGATAGGGTTGAAAAATCTCGTTATATACTCCACTCCTTTGTGTCCTGGCCCAAATTCCTCCACCGGTATGTCATGAGGACCAAACCTTTCCATTCTTTATTCTCTTCAAAGCTGCTCTCACTTCAACATTACTGATCTTTGGGACTTCTTGATTTGCAGGTCTCGTATCTTCCACTCTTCTCTATCTCTCATTGTTGTTCAATATTCAGTTCTGCAGATCTGAAAGTATTCTTCCCCCATTGCCCTCAAACTCTCCTCACTTGTAAGCACATTTCCATTTTTATCTTTAATCACCCATTCCTGCTGCACATCCTCCCCATCTCGATTTCTCTTCCTCACAAATTGGTACAATCCTTTTCATCTTCCTCAGTGTCAAATCTCTCCAAAAACTAGTCATAGGACTCTCGTAAAGCCTTTGCCACCTCACTTGCTGCCTTACATCTTACTTCTTTTATATAATAAGTTCCTGGTCAATTTACTGCTGGATGGTTTGAAGAAATACTGCATCAGACATCCTCTGGAGTCTATGATCCGACGGCGTGTTGAACATCAAGGTTAGGGTTCATGCTAAGGTGACATTAGAATCCTGGGCAGCATTCATACAGCATTCATAACTATGTTTATTACTGTTCAAAGACACTTGGACACATAGACCACCCTTCCGCCTGAGCTCCTGCCACCCTAATAAATGCAAACCTGACAGCTAATTACTTATCCAGTTAAACATGAGGTTCTGATCCGGATCGGGACGACTAAAAACAAAGATCACTGCTAACAGTTCCAGAAATAATGATCTTTGTTAGTTTAAAATGTCACAATTTAACAAGCAGAAGAGATGCCTGACCAGGAGATGTTAATAATAATAGTCCCAGCAAAAATGATGCAGAGACCCCTTCTTTGTGTAAAGCATGAATTCATCAAGGTTCTGACTACAATTATGGTTTCTGCTAACAGAAATAAATGAATTGTTAGAGCTATTTACTTGCGTTGCGTTAATTACCATATATTCTCAAGATTCCTTTATTTGTTGAAATTATCTAAGTATTCATTTAACTTGTGAATTAATGTTAATTTAAACAGTTTTAAAAAAAAAGAAAAGTTTTTCAGTTAATTAGATGATAATCGACAATTTGGGTTTCAAACTAACGTGACAGAATCAGGAACGATACGCTTATCATCAAACTATAGATGAAAAACACTCAGCAGAATAAAGTAGCTTGATTTCAGTAAAGGCTTGAACGCTGATTTTTACTGGTATGTTTACATTTACTCAATTGAGGGATCTGAATCCTTCATCCTCATATGGTTCCTAAATAACTACAATGTACACTTAACAGTCATAACATTAACTATTTAATGTTTATCTTCATCTTTATTTAACAAGTAAACAAATATATAGATAAAATGTTTTATTTCTTGGGAGCATTTAGTAATTAATATTTTAAACAATCTAAATTTGCCATCAAATGACGAAATCTGACTTTTCACTTTCGTAGGTACTAACCCCTGCCGACCAAATACGACCTGCAGTTCTGACCCAGTGAATATCTCAGAGCCCATCATGTTCTGCTTCCTACATAAACTTCAGTACAAAATTTTCACCTACGCCTGAGTTATCCCACCCGCTTACAGGTAACCATGGTATCGAGATAAAGGATATGAATCTGACTCCACCTGTCAGTGGTTACAATGTTAAGGCTGATGGTTGTATGATGGGGGCAGCTGTCAGATTGACCTCCATCCTGCTGGTGGATGGTGTGTTCTCCGCTCGGGAGCGCTCCTTCTTCTAATTCCGTCTCTGCTGGTTGAAGGCCTGAGGGATGAATAAGGCATGAAGCCAAGCTCTTAGCAGCACGCAGAACAATGCCATGTCGACCAAGACTACTTTTAGAGATGGACTATGTGTGTGTGTGTGTGTGTGTGTGTTCATTTGTGTCTTTGTGGGCAACTCGTCCAAATAAAAAGCTAGTTGTCAGGTTGTACAAGCAGAAGCCTCAGGTAACAGAAACCAACATGAAGATGAAGAGAAGCAGAGGCAGAGGGAAGAATGTTTCCCGTTCCTTCACCACAAGGGGCTGATGGGAAGTGTTGGTGTGTGTTTCACACCCTCAGTCAGACGAGGCTCGAGAGGCTCTCACATCATTTGAGCCACCGGCTGAGAAAGTACGAGCCTGTGAGTCGGCCATGGTGGATCTCCTGGATCTCAGGTGGCCTGAGATGAAGCTTTGATGGAGGATGAGTGGGATGCCACAGCAAGCAGCTTTCCACCTAAAGAGTGGAAACTATAATGCGTGTTACTTCGCCCCGTTGGTGTTTGCAGAAATGGTGTGAGTTAATTTTCCCAGAAGTATCTGAGTGTTGATTTGGGTAACAAGTTTGCAGCTTTTAATTAGTTTGAGAAAATCTGTGTGATTTTCACCACGGAGAGCGAGAGGCTGACGCAGAGCTTAAAGCACTGAAAAAAAAAAGAAGCAAAGGAAAAGTAAAGTGAACAAAAGAAAATAAACTACTTCAGGTGTTCCAAAGAAGATAAAAAGAAAAACAGGAAAACTTCCTCCGCCAAGTCCCAACAGTACCGAAGGTTAAGATCAATTTCAAGCTTTTATTGTCATTGTAGAAACAATGGTGCAACAATCTCAGGAGTGTTACTTCTGATCAGTGCGAGTTAAAAGACATATTAACAAAAACAAAAAAACAGACAATGACACAATCGCAAAAATGAATGTAGTTTTCTCCATTAATGTTTGAGTTATTACCAGCTTCTAAACTACCAACAACCCCATAAACTCTCTAAGTATCTATCAAATACTCTGTAGCTGCTCGTCTCCTGCGCTCTCCACTTCAGCGTCTCTGTTGAGCCTCCTGAGCCCCCAGCTCGACCCCCAAAGGAAGATCAAGGAATCAAAGGAACAAATTATACGGATTATACGTAACTTTAAATACAGTGTGAATTATCATCCGCAGGTTTGACTCAAAGACGTTTTTACTGGCTCTATCAATAACAGCATCGGTGAATAAATAAAGCATTGATTAAATGAGACAGCTAAAGGCTCACCAATGAATAAAGAATGTGACACCATGGATTCGTCCATATTCACAAGACTAGGTGCAATGAACATTTACAAATCCAGAAAATAATGGTCAGGTATCAAAGAAGTAGCAGATGAATGGCTTTCAGGAACGTTCCATGGAACAGATTAAAACTAGACTTATGCTTTCGTAAAATAAAATATAAACTGTAAAAGTGAACACAATTTATAAATGATACATTTCCTCGATTTGATTCATACGCACCAAATCTGGACCAAACCGGGCCAACAGTTAAGCATATTTTTGGGCTTTTGGAGATGAGGCGCCACCTAGTGCCAAAAATATACAACTGTTCTTTCCCAAAAAAAAATCCAGATGTTCCTCGCACTAATGTCTTCTGGCCGTTCTCCAGATAAGACGACAGATAGTGTCCTGGGTGAAATCCAATCCAAGACTCCAGGACAGTCTGTGGTTCTACTTGGTGGCATCCGAAGCAGCGATACGTGATGTCCCAGAGGTTCTCGTGTGGATTAAGGTTCGGGGAACGTGAGGACCGATCAATGGCATCAATACCTTCATCCTCCAGGAACTGCCTACACACTCTGATCACATGAGGCCCGGCATTGTCCTGGACCGGGTGAAACCCAGTCTCCACTGGACCAGTGTTAGGTCTGACAGTGGGTTTCACTTTTATTCTGGTACCTAGCAGCAGTCAGGGCACCGTTGGTTAACACCTGGAGATCTGTGAGGTCCTCCAAGGATCTTCCTCCCCAGACCATCACGTATTCATTGCCATACCGGTCCTGCTGGATGATGATGCAGCAGCATTACGTTCTCCGCGGCGTCTACAGACTCTTTCTCCTCTGTCACATGACCTCAGTGTGAACCTGCTCATATCGAGGAGAACAGGCGCCAATGGAGGACACTTCTTCTCTTCTCTGGTGGACAGGTTCTGACAGAGGCACTGGAACACAAAACTAGAAAGAGTCCATCAGGAAAGAGGAGGAGAGATAGACGGTCAGCGGCCACCCACTGCAGAATCAGAACCTTCTTCTGGGTTGTCCTGCTTTTGTGTCTCCTCTCCATCTTTTGTCGCTTACATTTTCACCAAAGCAGCGGAAACCAATTGTCAGACCCTGGTGCTTCCGAACTGGACAGAACCACTCCTGAGGTTTAACGGCTCGGTTCATACTGGGGTGATTCAGTTTTTCACAAATTTATTTTAGCAGTGTAGTTTGTGTTATGTCTAAAAAAAATAGTTTTTCGTACACAAAAGCTTCCCCAACTGAGTAAAATATAAACTTTTTGAGAAAAATACAACATTTACAAGATAGATTAGATTAGATAGACTATATTCACCACATTTGTACTAAATCAAACCAACGGTTGAGGAAAAGGGCCGAAAACCATTTGGAGATAAAACTCCCCCTTGTGTCGGAAATATCCACCTAACATTTTCCAAAATCCTTCCAATTGTTCCTCACACTAAAGTCCACCTGGATAAAGTGTTTGAAAAATGATCCATGGAACTTTTTTTGAGTTATCGCCTTAACGAGAAGGATCTCATATATTATAATGACATGTACTATCTGAGTCACCGTCGTTTGGATGGAATTTTGATTTCCTCAAAAGGGATATTTTCCATGTTGCAGAATGATAAGACAAAGTTTTAATAGGCATAAAGACATAGGAATGTTTTTCTGAACTAATGAAAGGCTGTTGGAAGATTGATTGATTGTGTTTTTAAATGCACTGACAAAAAGGGGTGAAGAAAGTATAAATTGGTGAACTTTGATCAAGAGGTCAGAGTGATTTAGTGTATGAAGGTCCGAGAACAGCGAGGAATATCAGACATATATGTCTAGTACAGGGACGGTTCTGACTTGTGTGTCGCTTTGGGCAAGCCGCCCCGCCCCGCCGCTCAGCAGGAGGGGCGGGGCTCAGCGGGAGTGTCCCGTACACTGACCGAACAATGGGGGTGGTTACAGGCGCAAGGATTCCCAGGGATCAAATCACTGAACTTCCTAGGAGTGGACATGGGATCTACCTCCTGTGACACAGCTACTGAACAGGCCAGCTGGTATTGATCTCATCAGTCTCTGGTCTTATCTGATTTTCCATCTGTCAATCAATCAGAGGAAGCCAAAACAAGCAGGCAGGAAACTACGAGCCAAGGGAAAGCTACACAAAGAGACACAGATTGCACCCACGCATCATGTAGACTGCAAAAGCTTCCAAATCTATGCCTTCACAATTATCTCTGACAGCAGGGATACATCCCTGAAGAGCCCCCCAATCCCCCTGTGTTATACAATCCCACAGATTAAATTCCTCAAATGAATTGGACTGATAGAAAACTTTTCAATCCCCGTGGTGAAATCGAGGTGTGATAGCAGCAGAGATGTATGTGGTGCACATACAGAATTGTAAACAACAAACAAAAAACAACAAACAAGAAGAAAAAACATATGCATACATTGGTGGCTAAGATGCTTCCAGTGTCCAAAAGGTGCAAGTTTAGGAAGGAGATGATCAGTAGAAGTCATGATGAGCATGCAGATGATATAAAAAATACTTATATATATGTATATACAACATATAGACATACAACAAAAGGGATTAGTAATAAAATTGGACCTACATTAGTTAAAATAAGCAAAATTATCTACAATCAGAAGAGTTTTCCTTGGATTTCCTTGGAACCGTTTTCAGGCGTCAAAGAACCGTTCTTCTTTTAAGAACCTTAAAATAAGTGCGGTCAGTCTAAAAACAAATACATTTATTATGCAACAAAGAGGCAAATTTAAGAATTATTGTGTTCTCAATTTGTAGGAAGATGTGCTTAAAATCAGCAAATGCTAGTTCCATCATCTTGGAATAAGGCTTCATGGTAGACAATGCATTTTTTTTTTTGCTAAAAAAAAGGAACGCTAGTGCCACCATTCAAAGAAAAAATATAATTAGAAAGAAAAATAGAAATTTTCTCCAAATATCGGAATAGAGATTAAAAAGGATTAGATGCATGAAATTGGAAATTCTGACTTTGGCAAAGTAGTTGTTGACCAAACAGCCTTATAATGTTAATAATTCTAGTTTAAATGATTAACTAACAAAACAATCTCAGTATAGCATCACAGTATATTACTGTGAAATATAAACCACATTTATATGTATTTATATGTATATTTATATGTGCAATACACCTTAAACACTTGACACTTTATATGTATGTGCAATATTAACATGGACATTCCAAATATTTTTACCTCTCCACAGTGTTTACATTTATTTTTCCTTTGCTTATTTGTTCTCTTTTCTTTCATATATCCTCCGATCGCATTTTCATGATACTGATTCATTTATTTATTTATTTATTTTTTAATATAAAAACACTGATTTATATAACAGTCAAAGGTTGCGGTGTGTGCATATAGTTCCCCCTAGTGGACATGGGTGGTACTCTGCAGACAAAATCCCTCTCTTTTGAGTTCCTTTTTAATCTTTGTTCATCCAACTGTCCCAAGTCTTCCTGGTTCTGTCCCACAAAAACTGTAGAATAACATGGACCTTTAGGTTTTTCTATCAGATTTCATTCAGCAGTTATCAAAGAGTTTCTGTTCAAAATCACAGATTTCTTATTTGTTTCCTGATGTTTCTGCAATATAATGATGTCAGAGCCCTTTTTATGAACAATTCTCCTTGTGTGTTTAATTATTGACACTGACGCTGAATATCAGTTGTTTTAGATCTTACCTGTCCCCATCTGAGAGCTGTGGAGTTATTTCAAGTCTGTAATTAAGGTGAATGTAACTGAGCAGAAAGAAAGTGTCTGGTAAGAGGAAGCATCTGTCAGACAAAAGGAAATAAGCATATATCAACAATAATGCTTTAAATAATTATTATTATTATTACTGTTGTTTCTATTTCTCCTTGTGTTTCTTTCTCCTCTTATTTCCAAAAAAGCTGTAACATTATCGGCTGTGTGCAAAAAAAAATCAATCAATCAAAAGTATATTTTTTTAAAAACGTGGCGTTGGGTAGCTACGTTTTAAGCTATTTCCTCTTATTTAGATGTTGTTTGTTTTGCAGTGTGGAGAAGGACATTTAAATCTTATGCTTCTTCGAGGACTCCAGTTAAAGGCTGGAGACCCAGGTGGCCATAAGTCCTCTCCCCCGTGTCCACCGACACCTGCCCGAGGACATGCAGCACACACACACGCACACACACACACACACACACACAGAAAGGCTAATTGGACTTCTGCCCTGCCAAACAATGCTTCTCGCAGGGTTCAATCGTTCCTCCTTGAGTCCATGTTGGAGCAGCAGCAGCATGCCAGCTGTCAGTCTGCCATTCCTCCACTGTGTGCCACATCCTGACAAATGACCACAATCTCAATATGCAGAACATTTTTCAGTGAGGAGTCTGGGGATGGAGACAGACTCCGACCTGCAGCCCAGCTCCGTCAGTGCCGATCCCTCACGTCTCATTTAGGATTTCTTTTTTTTCAGGGGGGGGGGGTTCGTGTGAAGTGTGGCCATTTTGCACACCAATTTCCACTGTATCCGACCCCCACATTTACCCTACATGCACTGCAGGAAGCCACACTTCTTCTTATCTTTGGTGAGTTGAGTCAAGACTACAAACAAACAAATATCCCACTCCTCAAGGCCCCCCCCCCCCCCGACTATTAATAGAGCAAAGTCAAGAAGTACAGTAAGACCCTAATGGGATTTACCCACTGCTGGATAATCCCAGCCTGCGTTTGGGGAATACCACCGTAGAGAGACACTCCCCCGCCACAGCAGACGCCAACGTACGCACTGATAGCAGATCCACCTCAACCAGAGATGTCCAGAGCATGATGTTCTGGCTGCACAGCCCACATGGAGGACAGGAGAGGAGTACTGCCATCCATCCATCCACTCATCCATCCCTCCCTCCTTACCTGCTTACCTCGGCTACCTTGTGGCTGAAGCTGACGGATGCTACGGCACCAGATTCCTATGCGGTGGCCATGTCCGATCCAGAGATGATGGTAAAGTGGTGTGAAAATCTCCTTCCACCTTCCAACCAGCTGTCTGTCTCTGATTCTCTCCCTTTGACTCAGCTGCTGCCCGAGAGACGCCAGCAGCAGCCGCAGCAGCGACGACTCCAGCCCCTTCCTCACACACACAAACACAAACACACACACACACGCACACACACTGCTTTTAATTAGCTTGTTTCAACAAGCACTGATGAGGACTAATAAATAAAGTGGATGAAACTGCTTCCTGTGCAGCGTGCAGCGTCCAATGTGAAGACTCAGAGGAGGAGAGGGAAAGAGAGCGAGAGAGAGAGAGTGAGAGAGAGAGAGAGAGATAGGCGTGTGTTATGTGTGTCATCTCATTTGTATTCAAAGGCTGATTTCTTCTTCTCCTCCTGACTCTCTATCCATCCATCCATCCCCTTCCTCCCTTCCTCCTCTCACCTCTCTCCCTCTCTCTCTTTCCTCTCCTCCTCTTCATGAATGGATGAAGAGGACATGAACCTGACCCAAATATAAGAGGGAGAGATGTTGGATGTGTGAGTGTGTGTGTGTGTGTGTGTGTGTGTGTGTGTTTGTGTGTGTGTGTGTGTGTGTGTGTGTGTGTGTGTGTGCGTGTGTGTGTGTGTGTGTCTGTGTGTGTGTGTGTGAGTGTGTGTGTGTGTGTGTGTGTGTGTGTGTGTGTGTGTGTGTGTGTGTGTGTGTCTATGTGTGTGTGTGTGTGTGTGTGTGTGTGTGTGTGTGTGTGCGTGTGTGTGTGTGTGTGTGTGCGTGCGTGTGTGTGTGGGCTCCAGCTGGGTTAATGATACATGGATATTGATCTGACGCCGCTGGAGCACGTGAAACATCTCAGTTCAGAGCTGATAACAAAGAGAGGTTGGTCAGACTCGATGGACGGCAGTGGTGGAGAGTAACTAAGTACATGCATATTATTCAACCTCAGTAAAAATGTGAGGTACATGCACAACTTTATACTTCTACTCCACTACATATCAGAGAGAAATATTGTACTTTCTACTCCACAAATTTGACTGACAGCTGTCGTTACTAGTTACTTTACATATTATACCTTTCCTGTCCAGAGGAAACCACAAATCTCCAAATAAGTGGATTATCATGACGATCTCAGATCAGGTCAGATCTCTGAAGCCAAGCAGGATAGGACCTGGTTAATATCCCCGAAAAGCCCCAAATACACTGCCCTTTACAAGCAATCCTCCCTGATTGATTGCTTCAGATTAAAAGTCAAGTTATGTCTGACAAACTACGTTTTATCGTCGGAAAGTGAATAAAACATAAATTATTGCAGTATAATATGATACATTCATGGTAAATCTGCCCCACAACCTTTTGAGATAAAGATCTCCCTAGTGTTGCGATCAGCAATGATCTCATAGAAAAACCTACTCAACATCCTAATCTTTTCGTTAACTTTGTTTAATTATCAGACATTTGGGTCAACTGTCCAGTGCGACGGGAAGTGTGGAGAAGAGGTGAAGAGGTGAGTGCAGGCGGGTCGGAGTGGGTCAAGAAGAGCGTTGTGAGTTATCTGTGACGGGAGAGGAGCAGCCGGAGTGAAGGGAAAGGTTTTCCAGACGGTGGTGGGAGCAGCTCTGCTGGATGGTTCATGCCAACCACAAGACAGGAGGCAGAGCTGAAGATGTTCAGATGTTCTCTGGGAGTGAGGAGGATGGAGAGGATTAGAAAGGAGCACCTCAGTGGGACAGCCCAGGTTACACGTCCTGGAGACAAAATCAGAGTGGCCAGAGTGAGATGGTTTGGACCCGCGAAGAGGAGTGATAGTGGATCTACTCATAGGAGGATGCTGGAGATGGAACTCCCAGACAGGAGAAAAGGGGGGAAGACCAAAGAGGCGTTTTCTGGATGTGTTGAGAGAAGACAAGCAGGATTGAAGCTGGTTGAATCACCAGGTCCAACTCCAGTATGACTGTTATCCAGGCTGGTGGTGGTTTCTGGCTTGTCCACTCTTCATGAATATAGCATCAGCTCAGAGACATTAGTCACCACCGGCCCTTTTTATGTGCACTGCTTCTGATCCATATTTTATGAATGATAAGAAAGAGGCAAAGAACAGCAATATTCACTCGCAACTCATTTTCTTGTCATGGTGAAAACGGTTAACATGCCATGAAAGGAAACCAACACACACACAGAAAAAAAGAAAACTGTCTTGAATCCTTCAATCACAACCAGTCAGCCTCAAGGATAACAAATTCAAGCTTTATAGCTTTTTTGGGGGGGGTTCTGTCTCTGAAGCCATTGCCTTTCCCTCTCAGCCCCTCCCAGTCACATCCTCAGTAGGTCACGCCGCCCCAGCTCTAGTGCTGAGTGTGCTGTCCCACCTTGTGTGGGTCTCAGTGGGATTGTCATGGTGCTGGATGAGATATGGCTCCAGCTCTGTGAAAATGAGAAATATGCCCGTTATTAGGCCGTTATGGTTTACAGGACATTGGTTCCCAGTCCCATGGGTCTACTCTCCTCCTGCCCATATACCTCTCATCTTTCCGTCCATCCCCCCTCCAAGTCTGGAAGGCTTGCTGACGCGCCATCACACGACAGAAATCGGTGAAACTCCATCTGCCACTGCCTGAAAAAGAAAACAGAACAGGCAATATAGACTGATGCATTGAAGGAAAAAGAAGCAGGGACTTCAGGATCCAATGGAGATCCTGCTGAGCTGTGGAGATGTGTTGTTACCACGGGAACTTTGCACGCACGTCAACACATTTACTTAATGGCACGTAAAAGTTATATGTGCTGAATGCATGAACACATTTGCTCAGTCATGCCAGTGCCTTGGACCCAATGTGGCCTGTTAACGCTGTACGACATGCAGGCATCCGTACAAACATCCACAGGAGCCTCGACATGGCTGCATGCTTTCCTTCATCTACTGCAAATAGCTCTTAAAAAAAAAGCCTCATGTAAGGACTTCATCTGATCAGTTCTGCACCAATCAGACATGGGATGGATGTTTATGCAGGACGTACAGCCGTGTGATGGGCTTGAGAGTCAGTACTGGGAGAGCAGTCATCTGGAGACGGCATACTGCCGACAGATGGACATATTCGCCACTCTTGAAGAGATAAGTGTCGTAGATACAGCACCTTCCAGGATTATTGGGAAAAATGAGATACGAAAAACACGTCATTACATCCCTGAAAAAGTTAGGGATAATTAGGGATTGCCCAAAGCTTCCGGCACTGGTCGTTTGCTTAAAAGCAATAACTCAAAAACTATTCAACGGATCATTTTCAGATTTTATACTCCAATAGACTTTAGTGCGATAAAAAACTCGATTTATTTGGGGAATGGTTGGTTTTATATTACCGACATTAGAGGGCCATCATTTCTCTACATTAGCTTTGATTTAGTCCAAAATTCCATGAAAGACGACAAATTTCAAAGAGATCTATATTGTATATATTGGATTTTACTCTTACAGTTCATACTTTACACATCCAGGGAGACTTACTAAAAACACTGTTTTCAGACATGACTACACATTTTAGTTGAACAGTTCAAAAAGGGGAATTGCTTGTACAACGCAGGGGATTTGGTGCTTTTTGGTTATAAACTACGGTGGCTGAGAGATGCAAACGCACCACAACATCAGTTTAACACATGCACACGCTGCAAATTATAAAGAAACATCTTCATCGACTTGACAACATACATGCGTGCATCAAATAAAGAAAACATCTACTTCCATTTCACAACAAACACTCGCTGCAAAAGCCACACATGACGCAAAACAACACAATTAGTTGTGGTAGTTTTTGCCATTTTTATAGCTTTTGTTTGTGACATTCGGACCGTTCTGTAAACGTCACACCATGGCGACATCTGTGATCAAAATCAATTAGTTTGAATACTTTGTAATTACTGAACCCATCTCAATAATCAAATTCTCCATGGATTTAAATTTAGATCCTTCTGTAACATAGGTGGTGCATTATTCAAGATGCAGTTCATGATTATGTGATGAGTCTGTAGAAACTGACCTTTTGTTTACCATTAGGGTCAGTTTGTCATCGGTTGTTTGTTGCTGGCGCCCACACCAGATATGAACGGTGTAATGGTGCGTTTTTTTGTACCAAAAGTTGTTTAGGAGTCATTGCCAAAAACGTCCAAATATCCTCATAATGGACGTTCCGCCTTGAGGTCATGACATAACGCCATCCACTGCTCACCTGGATACACACTAGACCAACTCTTGGGATCTTTGGAAACATGTATAAGAACCCGTTCGGTATTCTGTTGGGAACTCTGAAACTCTTCTGAAATTTGAACGGTGTACCGTTGAGAACATTCAGCTTAAATTCTATTCTGCATTTTAATCCGTTTCGGTGTCTGTGTTCTGCCTTTTGGGGTTCAAGCATTTACTCGGCGTTATCGAAGCCAGCGTATTCAATCACCGGGCAAAAATGAGGCTGTGGGAAGAAGCTGGAGAAACCACAGGGAAGTCCTGCATATTTTTTATTATCATCTGAATATGCTCTAAAAACATTTATGACAGTTATGCTTATCACTTTCCAGTTATTCAAAGAGATAACACTTCATTTCACGAACTGTACCTTTAAAGGAATACAGTTAAGCTGACGCTGCTGCCACTAATGAACATTTTTATTTTAATGAATGTAGTCCAAACAAAAAAATATATGTTTACTCCTTAAACGGTCCAGACAATCAACACACCTCATTAAAATACACAGATTACCCCGCTATAACCATCACACATAACTCCTCCACCGCTCCCGGAACAAAACCCCTACGGCGCTCACACACACACACGCACACACACACTGGTACACACCTCTGTACCAGTGGACTGCAGGGCCAGTCATTAATCAGCCCGACAACAAAGGACGGCATTCCTGCACTGTCCCTGCTCCTTTGTCTGGACCTCCCAACTCATCCAGGATTAATTCTGCCAGTTAAACTCACAAAACAGCTGCCATTTAGGATCATCCTCTAATAACATCGTATCTGTAATAACACTGTAATAATACAACATGGATTTTTTTATTCACTCTATGAACCAGGTCTGTTTCAATGTATGAACCTGGACTGTGTCACTGTAATGCCCTTAGCGGTCCATGTACCTGAGTGTGAAGTATTTGCCACACTTATAGATTTTGCTCATTGAGTCACAGTTTTCACGATCTTTGCCCCCAACTGTTTTTTGTGAAATATTACTAACAGAGTAATCCTGATCAAGCTAAAGATTTCATGCATAATAATAACAGTGATAATAGTAATTTCTGTTATAACATCTTATTGTCTCTTGCTGAACATGCCATTACTGTCAGAACAGAACAGCATGGGGGTGGGATTGTGCAAATATACAGTGGGGGTTGGGTAGCTGCAGCATGTGTTCCCATATTTCGGGGTGATTGGAAAATAAATTCCATCTCATCTAATTTGATGTCCTGAGCTGCGGTTGGCTATTATCCCCCCACCCTTTCACACAGGATCCATTGCGGTGGTCCCTGGGCCGTGCAGGTTTGTTGTAAACCCCTCGGGCTCCGCGGGAAATGATGCATGTCATGGCAAACACACCAGATGGGGTCCCGACGCTGAGGAGAAGGAGGGGGGAGGAGCAGTCATTCAAAATGATATGTAAATAAGGAGGCTACACCCGACTTGGCCTCAGAAACAGCCGGATTCATTTCAACGGATGACGGTGCAGAGTAATGTTAGTGACAGGTAGCAAACCTGCAAGGGAATACATTTGTCAAATTAGGCAGAGGAGGGGACCAACCAGTCTTTGTTCAACCGGGACCTGGTATTAGAAACCCTCCAACCATTATTAAAGCGTCTAAAACCAACGTCCTCACAGAAATGAACCCTTAAATAATCCCCCGACTATTATTATTATACAGGAACAGACGTACAACTCTATATCTGCATATCTCAATCAGTCACTCTCCTTGTGTTCGTTTTAGGATTCATTTTAACAAGGTATTCTTTTTATTTTTAAATCTTTGAATAGTTCTTTCAATGTCCTGCTGTTTGGTTGAGAACATTTAGAATCACTATGTCTTATAGGAAAGTGAGTTCCACTTGACTGAACCTGTTTATAATCTGACCCAGTGGCAGTATTTAAGAGTAAGGGGCCAAGGATGGAGCCCTGGTGGACACCACAGGTCATTGGAATATAATAGGATGTGAGGATTTACTAAACATAGTAAATAAATAATAGTTTTCTAAACACTTACATTACCAAAATGTTTAAGATATCACTTCATGGTGAAAATAGGAGCAGTGAGCTAATCCATTTAAAATGGATAATTTTCCATAAAAGACCAAATTTTATCATGAAATAATTTCGTGGGCATGAATTTAATTTTTCTTAATTCATTTTTCCATCTAAAACTTATTTTTATTCCTTAGTCTTCTTTTATCCAGGATGAGAGCTGTATATGTGTGTGTTTTAGTCTCTTTGCCTTGTTTTAAAACGAAAACTTGGTGTTTTTATTGTGTGACCACGTTATTTATTGACTGTGCGGCGCTTTAGTCAAATCCGATGCTTCAAAATGTGTTTGTAAATGAATTTGAGTTTTCATTTTGATCTTAACTTGAGCACAGAAGACTAAAAAACTTGGCCGGGTCCAAGAAGTTTCTAATGGTCTGAGATGTTGGTGTTAACTTTAATGTGTTAAGGGTCGTGATTTCTCCATGTTTAAAGTCAACAAACTGTGACATTGATTTTTCCTGTGACAGCCGGCCTGTGATTGGCAGAGGGTTGGGGGCGTCGCTCTTCCTCATGCTATAGTTAGTTATAGTAAGGATTGGAATTGTCTGGCACATATAACAAACATTGAAGTAAACACCTCTGTCGGTGCATTTTTAGCTAATGAACGACTTTCAGATTCTCCTCAGTGGGACGACAGGAGCCAGAAATCTGCTCCAGTTCCACTCACAGACAACGAGGAAGTCACTCCCCCCTCCCAGTGTGTGAACTTACGGCCACTTTGCCACCCTGAACTATTTCAAAAGACCCTCTGAGTCACGCAGCAGCACAGAGCAGCAGCAGACTAGATGAAGGGAACTGGAATATTCTATATTTTAATTTCTGTGAACGCTCTGTCTAACAAGTTGTAAAAGGTAAGACGCTTTCTTCATATTTACTCATTAATCAACTTTTCTGACAGACGTTTTGTGATCTTTCTGACTGAATGTCGCATTTTTAATTTTATTAATTGGATTAAAAATGATCTACTTATCCCAGCTTATGGGTAATAGAAGAAATGTACAACAATAAGACGGCACACAGTTTGCATCCCAAAAAACCTCCACACAGCAAAAGAGTCACTTCCACGGCGTCCCCAGCAGTGGACACCCGAGTGACAGCAGAGACCTCCGCCCACGGTGGCAGACGGCGTTAATGTGACCCAACTGCTACGGAGACAAATCTGTCACCCAACGGCACAGGAAGCCCGTATAGTCCGCTGGCTGTTATTAACGGTGGTGCCTGCAGTCCACCTATCTCCTCATCAACGCCGCAACACCTTCATCGCGTCCCTCTGATTCCAGACGGGTTCTGTTCCCCCTGCTCTCCGCCCCGAGGCGTCAGTCAACACTCGTCTGTCCACCCAGAGAAGACAGCAGGAGAGAATGATGTCATCAGGAAGATCCTTTCTCCGCCATTGTGCCTCACATCATCAGGCTCCACTCGCATCCATCCATCCTCCATCATCCATCCATTATCCATCATCCATCCATTATCCATCATCCATCCATCCATTGTCTATCCATCCATCATCCATCATCCATCATCCATCCATCCATTGTCTATCCATCCATCATCCATCATCCATCATCCATCATCCATCCATTATCCATCCATTCATTGTCTATCCATTTATCATCCATTCATCCATCTATCATCCATCATCCATATTCCATCATCTATCTATCTATCTATCTATCTATCTATCTATCTATCTATCTATCTATCTATCTATCTATCTATCTATCTATCTATCTATCTATATATATATATATATATATATATATATCTCTATTTATCTATCTATCTATCTATCTATCTATCTATCTATCTATCTATCTATCTATCTATCTATCATCCATCCATCCATCCATCCATCAATCATCCATCATCTATCATCCATCCAGCCATGATCCATCATCCATCCATCTATCCATCCATCATCCATACATTTATCATCAATCAAACCATCCGTCCGTCATGCATCCATCCATCATCCATCCATCCATCATCAATCCATCCATCCATCATCCATATTCCATCATCCATCTATCATCCATCCATCAATCATCCATCCATCTATCATCCATCCAGCCACGATCCATCATCCATCCATCTATCCATCCATCATCCATACATTTATCATCAATCAAACCATCCATCCGTCAGGCATCCATCCATCATGCATCCATTCATTTATCATCCATTTATCCATCATCCATCCATCCTTCTATCATCCATCCATCGATCACCCTCAATCCATCAACCATCATGCATCCACCATATATAATCCGTCCATCCATCCATTTTCCATCCGTTATCCATGTATTATACATCCATCCATCATCCATCCATCATCCATCCATTTATCATCAATCAAACCATCCATCCTTCATGGATCTATCCATCATCCATCCACCATCATCTATCTATCTATCATCCACCCATCCATGTATCAATCATCCATCCATCTATCATCCATCCAGCCATGATCCATCATCCATCCATCTATCCATCCTTCATCAATCCATTTATCATCAATCAAACCATCCATCCGTCATGCATCTATCCCTCATCCATCATCCACCCATCCATCATCCATCCATCTATTGACCATTATCCATCCAGCCATCCATCATCCATCCATCATCAAACCATCTATCATCCATCATCTATCCATCCATCATCCATCCTACATATATGCATCATCCATCAATCAATTACCCATCCATCCATCATCCACCCATTATCTATCTATCCATCCATCACCCATCTATCATTTATCCGTTCATCATGCATCCATCATCCATGTATCATCCATCCATCATACATGCATCATCTGTCCATCCATCAATTTTCCATCCATGTATTTATTTTGCTTTTCGGAGTCGGGTCGCAGTGACAGAGGGTATCCCAAACATTAGTTACAGAGTCCCTCCAGCAGGTTAGGGGTCTCCTCCCAGTTGGACCTGGATGAAAAAAGAAAGGCGTCCTGGAGGCGGCGTGATCAGATGTTTGAACCACCTCATCTAGTTTGTTTTTTAGGTAAAAGAGCAGCAGCTCCGGTCCGAGATCTGAATAGAACACTGAACACTTTCAGCCACTTAGGGAAACTGGTGCAACTTTCTGGAGCCTGAGCCAGGAAGGGACCTTTTTAATGGTCTTATATGGGACTCAGCTGGACTCAGAACGAAGAGGCGTCAAGGAGCCGCAACTCGGTGGGCTCAGCACCTGCAGGCATCTGCATTCCTGCTGAGGCAAGGAGTTGGCAGTAGTAAAGGCAACAGCAACTCCTGGCATCGCCGACTGGTTCTAGGTATTCTACGTTGAACGTTCCACTCTAATTGTCTGAGATTTTAAACCAGCCATAGTATCAGATATCAGTTTATTTTCAAGATTGTCAAAATGGGAACTGTGAGTGGCTGGAGAGTCGTGACACACCCCAGAACTGGTGGGGTCTGTGGAGTCCCCATGTAGATTCAAACAAGGGGATCCACCCACCCTTTGTGGACTGCCGGTTTACCTCTCAATGATTTCACGAGTCGGGTCTTCATGTTTCTGTTCCTTGACGGTGAGATTTCATAATTAGTTTTTTTTTCTGCTAAATAATAAGTATGAGAAGTGTTAGGGGTGGAGCTTTTCTCCGTTGTTTTCTGCCACATCCCTCTCTGGAACCAGCGTTCAGTTTGTCTGTTCTAGCCAACCGTACAAACATGGCAGAACAAAATTATGACTCCTTTGGAAAAGCACTAAAAATCATCTTTTTTATACAGATCCACCCCCCACCCAATACCAAGTTTCATGAATCAGACAAAACAACACCGTTCAAAAGACTCATATCAGCAATTTAAAGTGTTTGTGTCCGAGTCAAGGAGTTGAGTTCAATGTAAAGAATCCATACATATAATTATAATCTCAAAGAGAGTTTCAGTCTAGAATCTGGGGGCCGACTTCTTTGGTCGTGGTGTTAATGTGTCTCCATGCTGGTTCTGTCTGTGAGCTGATCTGAAAGGAGAGTTAAATCTGAGGGGCCTGACAGTTTTACAAGCCTCCACACTCAAAGAGGCTACTGAGACTGACGTTACGACACCCACACGCGGAAGCAGAGCGCCTCGTTAGGTGGGACTCTCGGCGCTGTGGGCGGGGGATGAAGACAGGATGGCTGAGATGAAGGAGATGCATAAAGCGAGTAGTTCCTGACTCTCCATCTGGACAGAATCTTTAAAAAATACTCCAGCAGTCTCAGTAATTTACGCAGCCAGTTCAAAGTCCCACTGTTGGTCGGCATGGAGTTCTCTGAAGTGTTATCTTACTGGGAATAAAGCAGGATCTGTACGACCGGACCGGACAGTGATTGGTTATAGTCGGGTTATAATTGAGGAGGGAGGTGCTGCTAAAAGGTAGATCTGTTACTATATTATTACAGTGTTATTACTGTCATTGGAAATTAAATTTCATCAAGGTGTGTTGTGGGTAAATTAAGAGCAGCTTTGATGTTCTTCCGTGTCAGCAGTGGCTTTCTCCTCCCGACTCAACCCATGGTACCAATTTTGCCCAGTATCTTTGGAATACTGGAGCCATGACCTCTGACCTTTACTGATGTGAGAGAGCACTCCAGTTCCTGTGATGTTTTCTTCTGATCCTGTGTGACTTTCTGAATAAACCTTCTCCTTGCTCTTGGAGGATTCTTTGAAGGTGGCCCGCTTCTGTGAAGGTTCACTATGGTTCTAAGTCTTCTCCATGATAAGATCATTTGTCTCACTGTGGATCTGTGGCGATCCAGAACCTTAGAATTAGCTTTCAGACTCATATCTTTAAATCACCCTTTGGAATTGCGGTTGATTTAGGCATAGTGTGCTACTAGTGAGACCTAGGAGCCAACTTCCTGCTTCTGAAGATGGTCTGAAGAGATGATGAGATTTAACAGAGCTGGTAGTGAACAGGTCTTGCAGGGTCCAGTCCAGCTGGAACCAGTTCTTGGAGCAGTCTGGTAGTTTTTAGTATTTTGTTTCTAAGAGGGCGGAGCCTCTTTCAAACAGCCAAAGTTGCTGTTAAAGGACCTTTTTGCTTAAATAAATAAAATGTCTTTACTCAGGTTCCCTTTGAATGAATTTATTTATTTGTGTGATTACTTATTTATATATTCATTGCCGCCTTGGGCTACAAACATGTTGCAGACTCAGCACTAGTTTGTGCTGAGTCTGCAACATTTGTTACGTTCATGTGTGTGTGTAGCTGTGTGTTAGTGTGGTAGTGGGTGAACTGTGGAGAACTGGTTGCAGTTTCTATGGTTTGAATGTTGCTATATGTTATTTTGTCAAATATCCTCAAGTTGAGTTTAATTCATTGGATAATTATGTGTTCTTATAAATGTTGCTGGTGTTAGTGGTGTTACACATTATGGAATGGAATGAAATTTTTGTCTGTTAGGTGATACTTTACACATTTTCACATGATCATGTAAAAACGTGAAAATCATCACGTTTTTATTTTATTTTAAATAATCACAATCAATCAATGGTTCTAAGTATCGGCTCTGCGATGAACTGGCAGCTCATCCTGGGTGTAGCCCGCCTCTCGCCCGATGTCAGCTGGGATAAGCTCCAGCCCCCCGCGACCCTGAACAGGATAAGCGGTTGATAAAGAATGAAGGAAAACAAGAAAACGTATCACCTTATAACATGACAATTGTAATCATATTATATAAAAACATATAAATGATCATATTTTAATGTTAAAATTGCGGTGTGAATACTTGAAAAACTCTAAAAAATTGTCATGCAAGAAACATATCATGTTAGAAACAAAAAAATGTCATATGATTGAGTAAAAATAACGTAAAAATGTGTAAATGATCATATTTGAATGTGAAAATTCTGAAAACATGAATGAAGAAAAAAACAATTCTAAATTTAAAACCTGAAAACTGCTGCTTATATATATGAAACTGATTTCATTTGAATGTCACAATTATTCATTGACGGGAAAATTATCATGTAAAAAACATAAAAGTTTCACATTCTGACCTGTAAATTATCAGGTTTTAATGTGAAAAAATATGGAAACTCTGATGTTTTTCTGAAGGTAATGCTCATGTTATTTTTTTTCTGGCGTGACAGTAATGTGCCTCCGTAAAACGCAACGCAAGAACTTGATTGAATTGAATCTTAACTTGTGGAAGTAAGATGCTGACTCTAACGATTTAACTCAGTTATCTCATCTCTCCTTCAACCTGCTTCGCCCATAATGTGTTTTTGCTGGGCTGAGGATGCTGACACTTTCTCACAAAATTACACTGATGGATGAATCCGTTTTAAAATGAGCACTAAGCTAAAATGCATCCCCACACGCACACACACACAAACACACATCACACTGGGACACACACACACACACACACTGATCTCATTCTCCTCTGTCCTGGCTTAAACTCTCAGGCTGTTGACGTCCATCATGTGGCTTAAATCGCTTTATAAAGACGAAGGCTGACAAGCTGGAAAAAGAGCCAAGTATTGTCGGTGCCTGCAGCAAACAATGAGCTGTCACTGCACGACCTGTGAATCAGCTCTGCAGCGTGATGGATCGGATCCGCCGAGACAAAAAACCCTGCTCTGATTTGGTTTGGCTTATTTGCAGATAACAGAACCCGGTCCGGAGTCTCACACACGCAACCTCCGCCTTTGTTCCGTCTCTTTCCCGCAGCTTTCTTTGTCTTCCACCTCTTGCTGCATAATTTACGAGGTTCTCCTAGCCCACAGAATCATTTGTATCTCATCGGGTGATCCAGTTATGAGGGGTGGCCTGCAGTGCGGATATGGTCGACCTGTGGCCCATAAATCAACATTTATGGAAACGTGGTCCACTCGTGCTGATGTTGAATCTGCAATCAGAGCCCTCCGAGGCTCAGAGGTGAACCCGACGCCCCGTAGAACCCCTGTGTCGGCGTCGTAGCTGGGATTGTTGAGCTCAGAGTCAAGGACAACGCCCTAAATTCTAACCTCTGTAGTTATTTCCCAGGATCAGATAAATGAGAGATATTTTCATGCTGCAGATTTGATAGTTTCAGCTTTTATCCTTCCTAAGCCGATACCAAGCCCATCTTTTTAGAGTTATTTCAGAATGTCCAGGAGGGAAAACTCAGCAGCAGTGCCGTAGGCTATAACTTGTGGTTGTGATAATATAAGCTGGCTGTCCATATATTATGTAAACTGAACATCAAAGGATCCAGTATTGACCCCTGAGGGATTCCGTGCATTATATAATTTATTTTCTCCACAAATGTGTTTTCCCTGCCAACAGGGTGGGACCAGCGATGATAAATTCCCTTTCCTGTATGATGGAAATATCCACATAGCTATCGCTTTGCTGCGCTTTTTGATATTTGCAAAGTGTCTCTTGTGTTTTTTTTAATCTTCTTGTCTTCTAAATTTTGTTTGGCCTCGCGGTTTTCAATTTGTTACGTTAACTTCCGAGTTTCCTGACTTTGTCCATCAGGCGCAAAATAATTTTGAATCATTTTCAAATGTTATACCTAAACAAACTCCAGCAGTCATGCCAGGAAGAACTGGGCTGATTTTGGGGAAGGTCGTTTGTACATTTATCACACTAGGGGGAGCTTTATCTCCAAGGTTTTTGGGCCATAAATTCTCAAGCATTGGTCCGAGTTAGTCTAAATTTGATGCATATGAATCAACTCAAGGAGATCTACCTGGAATATTTCATATTTTACTCTAGTAGTTCTCATTTTACTCACTAAGGGGAGCTTTTTCACAAAAAAACACTAATTCGAGACAATCCTCAGGTACTTTCATGGATTGCTCTCAAACTTTATAACAACATAGACCCTAGTGCGAGGAAGAACTGGATTGGTTTTGGGAAAGGTTGGTTGTATATTTCCCACACTAGGGGCAGCTAAATCTCCAAAAGTTTTCGGGATATTATTTCTCAACGGTTGGTCAGATTTAGTCTAAATTTGATGCATATAAGTTCAGCCATAGCTTATAAACCGTTTAGTACAGATTTGCTGTATATGAATTAACTTGAGGAGATCTACCGTCTGTGTATCATATTACCATATTACATTTGCCAATACTTTAATCTAATAGTTAATAGTTTACTCAAATTAGAGAGTTTTATCATCTGTTAGGAAAATGTGTAAATAACTTCAAATGTAATGTGAGGAGTTCCTTCGGGAGGATTCCTTTCACAACGCAGGTGACTGGGGACTTTTCGTGAATAGTCCCCTGATGTCTGTGTCGACAGCAGAGGTCTAGTTTATCGCAAGGAAAGAGGAAGAAGCGCGAGAACCGACTCTCAAGTAGAATATGAACGATGACTTGGGAAACCGTGAGAGTCAGGGGTCTCTTCCTGCCATTTATCAGACCCCACTGGGAGAATTTCCTGGGTGGAAATGTGATGCCCCAGCCTCTAGATCCCCTACAGCCCCCCCCCCCCCCATAATACTGTCAGGATAGCTTCAATTATAGCTGATATCTTTGCTGCTTTTCCCCCGTCTGTATCTCTCCTCACCTGTGTCTCTCTCTTTCTCGCTCTCACTCTCTTCTTTTTCAAACCCGACCGGTCATGGCAGTAGGCCGTCCACCCCGAGTCTTGGATCTGTTGTTGTGAATTGGTGCTATATAAATAAAGATTGATTGATTGATTGAGCTGAAGATTCGCTTCTGCTTTTGCCTCGACACGAGAAGGGCTTTAACCAACCACAGGGAGTGTATGGCACAAACTCCACACGTCTTCTTTTTGTGATTTTTTTGAAGGGCGGTTCGGTAGAAAACTTTAACAATGCAAAGTAAAAGTGAAGCAATATTGCTATTATTAGAAAACCCATACATTCCTATTGTGAAAATAAAACATTTGATGACTTGTTCATTCCTTTAAATATAATATTCTCATTTATGCTTGCAGATTACTTAAATTATACCAGAAGCATTTGAAGAATTAATAATTAATGAAGGAGCTTATACTTCATCCCACTCCATTTCCATCTTGTAATGAAAATTGTTCTTGTTGTTTGATTTAACTTTTTTTATTTGAGCTTTTCTTAATTTCTTATTATTATGTTACTATTATTTTTGTTTTTTAATTACATGTTTGAAATGAAGACTTCATTCATTTATTCAAAATGAGCATTATTAGCAACAAACAACAAAGAAATGAGATATCAGGCCTGATATATCCTCCTGATTGATGCCCCTCCTCCCTTGTCACGTTGAAAACCTCTGTCAGACTTAAGTCATCTTTCTGACAGGGTTTGGGATCTGACAGCACAAATATTCATCACTGGAGAGGCTACTAGATGACATTTAGACACTTTAAGGCCACTGTAGAAACTTGGAAAGGGAGGGTTGAGCTGAGATCGCAATCTGAAACTTCACCACTAGATGCCACTAAATTCTACAAAGCCCCATCCGCCGCCGCATATCGTTCCTGTTAACAGGAAAACTCAAAAACTGTTTCATGGATCATTCTCAATATCTATACGGCCATAGACCTGAGTGTGCGTGAGAAATTGATAGATTTTGATAAAGATTGGTTGCATATTTCCACCCATAGGGGGAGCCTTATATTCAAAGGTTTTCAGGACATAATTTCTCAACCTTTGGCCTGATTTAGACAAAATTTGGTGCAGATGAATCGACTTGAGCAGATCTATCTTGTAAAAAAATCCTACTTTACTCTTGTAGTTCTTATTTTACTCACTCCTTCTTGTGTGCCTGACAGGTAACCAAAATCATTCCACTGCTCATTACACGGAGCTGAACTGTGCAGGCGGTCAATTAAAAAAAGAAATGTCAGTCCAGCTCTGTTACACTCTTATTACACAATTATAATGAGCTTGGGTATAAGAGGTCAGATTATGTGACATACAGGCAACCAGATTCAAAGCCAAGTGGATGACGTGACATGAAATGAATAGTAAGTCCCCTTCATCATCATCAGTGTTGCTGAGCGAATGCATTTTAATGAGCCTACACTTCCATTAATCCAATTCTCACTACAATTAGCGCCACATATTGACCTTTGGTAAATGCTAATCCCTTTTCATGCTGTGTGAATCTGGACCAGTGTATTTCTCTCCTCTTGGGGGAGTTATGTGAAGGATAGAGGAGAGGAAGGAAAGCATCGGAGACGGACCGACAGTCGATACGAAAGGGAAGAGGGTCCCTGTTTTTACGAGGGACTCGTGTTAATCCATCCTTCAGCACAGTGCAGTGGTATATCCACACACACACACACACACGTACACAGACACGCACACAAACACACACACTCAAAAATAATCACTTTTCTGTGTGTCTGCACCCCCAGCAATCCATGACCCATGTTGAATAAATCAAAATGAAGATATGCTGCTAGATAGACAATGACAGAGCTAAGTCTGCGGTATAAAGTGAGGCAACAGAGAGACAATACGGAAATTATTGCCCTTCATGCGCGTCCCGTCAGTTTCCATTAAAGCTGCATGTTGTTGCCCGGGTCGGGAGTCAGGCGTGCCGCGTCCTCCTCGCTCCCGGTGGGATGATCAATGTGAACACAATCGTTGAAATCGTATGTGCCCTTCAGAGGATGCGAGAGAATTAGTGTGCTATCATACTGTGAAGGCTGCAGCGCCTTCAAAGTACGTCCTATGGAGAGGTTATGTAGGCTTACGGAGTTTAAGCACAAAGATTAGCACTCTTCACCAGCCAGTGACTGGAAGATGTCTGATTAAAGCCGAGGTGACTTACGAAGCTATCATGCCAAAAAAAAAAGCTGCAGGCTTTGTGAACAGAAAATTATCTTTTATACAGTTAAAATATCCTGCAAGCATTGTGCGGTGGCCAACGGCGCCGACTTAGTGATCTTGTGTCAAAGGGAAAAACCCAGCGTGGGGACTCGTTCCTGCTTGGTTCTATCCTGTTAATGAATAACTAGAAAAAGCACCCAGAGAGTGCAAAACCTCCGCCAAGGCACAACAGAACCTTAAGCTTCGGAAAAATCCTTCATATTCCTCCATTAATGTCTGAGTTATTACCAGCCTCTAAATTTACTGACAACTCAAACAAACTCTCTGAGCAACCCCAAGAGACTCTGTATACAGTTGTCCACTGCACGTTCCACTTCAGCATCTCTGTTCAGCCCACTGAGCTCCCCAAATCCATCCCCCAAAGGAACATCAAAGGAACAAAGGAATAAAGGCAAACTATTTTTTTAAATGCTGCATGCAAAATAAATAAACCCTTTATTGATCACATACAGCCATACACAGCACAACATAGTGGAATTGTTTCTCTGCATTTGACCCATAGCTGAGGGAGCAGTGGGCAGTCCCTGTGAAGTACCTGGGGAGCTAGTGTTGCAGGATCTTGCTCAAGGACCGTAAGACAAGTGGACCCTGTAGGGACTTGTACCGGCTATCAATCAATCAATCAATCTTTATTTATATAGCGCCAATTCACAACAAGAGTTGCCTCAAGGTGTTTTTCAGAAAGAGCGTATCTAGACCAGACTCTTTATATAATTATCTACAGGACCCGAAAAACTCCTCCTCGAGTAAGCACTTGGCGACAATGGCGAGACAAAAACTACTACTCGGCTACTTTCCGATTTTCCATCTCTTCAGATTGGGAGACGGCCGCTCTACCCACGGAGATACAGCCGCCTAGGATAGGATATGCCAAAGCCTACTTCTGGGTAAAATGTCATGCAAATCCGTCCTGTACTTTTCCTGTAATCCCACTCACAAACAAATACACAAACATAGACAAAGGAGTGAAAACATAACCTCCTTGGTAACAATAGATACAGTTTTCCATGAAATTACTGCATTCATGCTCAGCCCAACCGCCTGCTGATACACTGACCCAGGAGTCTTTGCTTCTGGAGGAGGCTGGATCTGCTGGCTCAGTGACGAGGAGAAGGTTATGCCTCGCAGTCTTTACATACGTATCAGAATTTCTTTTTTAACTCTCAGTTAACATGGTAATTAAATGCACATTCAAAACAAAACAAAAGCAAAAAAAAAACGTGTTAAAGAAAGATCTGAACTGACTGAATGTGGTTTAAAGAGATCTTGGAGAGGGAGATGATGCCCGAGGAATGGAGGAAATGTCTACCAGCGCCGATTATTAAGAACAAGGGCGAGGTTCCGAGCTGCAGCAGCTACAGAGGAGTAAAGCTGAGGAGCCACACAATGAAGATCTGAGGAAGAGTTGTGGAAGCTAGGCTAAGAAAAGCAATATGGTTTCAAGAAAAAGGTCTACAAATGAGAAGTTTGCTTTGAGAGAACTGATGTAGAAGAATAGAGAAGGTCAGAAGAAGCTGCATTGTGTCTTTGTGGATTTAAGAGAACGCGTACGACAGAGTGCCGGGGGAGGAATTGAGGGATTGAATGAGGAAGTCTGGAGCGACAGAGAAGTATGTTAGAGCGGTACAGGATAAGTATGAGAGCAGCATGACAGCGGTGAGGTGTGCCGTAGGTGTGATGGAAGGGTTCCAAGTGAAGGGGGACTGCATCAAGGATTAGCCGTGAACCCCTTCTTGTTCTCTATGGTGATGGAGTGTCTGACATATGAGGTCAGGCAGGAGTCTCCACCGACTATGATTTTGGTGGATAACATTGTGATGTGTAGTGAGACCAGGGAACAGGTGGAGTGAAACCTGGAGAGGTGGAGGTATGCGCTAAAGAGAAGATGAATGAAGGTTAGTGGCAGCAAGACACAATGCATGTGTGTGAATGAAAGGGAGGCAGGTGGAACGGTGAGGATGAAGGAGTAGAGGTGAAGAAGCGATTGGAGTGGTTGTAGAAGACTGTCAAGACTTATCTGTGACAGAAGAGTAGCTGCAGGGGTGAAGGCAAAGGTTTCCAAGATGGTGGTGAGAGCCGCTCTGCTGGATGGTTTAGAGACGGTGGCTCTGACCAGAAGACAGGAGGCAGAGCTGAAGAGGTTCCGATGTTCTTCGGGTTTGAGGAGAAGGGACAGGATTAGAAACCAGATCATCAGGATGTGTTAGATCTTGTCAGTTTTGTTCTTGCCTGAACGTATCTCATCATTCAGTTTGGATGCAGAATCTTTTCCCCAAACTGTCCGACAATTGATGACAGGGACCGTAAAAAAACGTCGGATTCCAAACGATTCACACGCAACAAATTACATCCATGAAATGATGAGGATTGAGTGCCGTTCTAATATCCTAGAAGCACCAGCATCCATCTACCTGTTTTGTTACACCTAACTGTCCAGGTTTTTAGAGCGTTTCTAACTATACTGCATAAATGTTTTCATCCAGCGGTTATTGGACCGTCAGGAGGCGTTTCAGAGGGACCTAATCCTTAAGGTCCTGGAGGTGCGGTTCAGGAGTTCAGTATTTTTTGTTTTATCTTCAGTTACATGGTATACATTTATTTAAGTTTCTCTTAAGTGTCTCAGTGAGTTTCTTTAAAAAGGGAGGGGTCAGAGGTCAGTACGGATCTCAGCTAAGTGCTAAAATAGCTTCAAAGGGAGACTGACAGCATTCGACTCAAACATGCGGTAAATGTTTCAGCTGTTGTTGTTTGAGTCTTTCACTGAGTCAGCCTTGAACCTGAGTGAGTAGAGTGGGACTGGAAAAGTCTAATATAAGAAGGTCACTGTAAAACAAAAGATTACAGGCAGCTGTGGTTGCCTGAATTTTGTCGTAAAAAATATGGTGACCATCTACGTGGTTACCAAGACATTACGTTAAATAAGCATAAAACAGAAATAATGTAAACGTTTTTATGCTTATATACTTAATTAAATAGAAAATCATTACATTCATTTCAGACTTTTAACCTCATCATCATTATTCTATAAATATGTAATGTATTTTTTTTTAATCTTGTGTCGGTCAAAAATATGTGATGCTGCCGATAAAAAGTTAAAGTTGGTTATTTACGTTTTCAGACCAGCAAAATCTGTTAATTATACAGAACATAACTTTTCTAGTAATGACTTGCTTGAAATATTATGGCATTGTTCCTTGAATCGTACCAAATGGTTGTAATTTTACAGAAATGGCACCTCCACGTCTGGGTTGACTGCGGCGCATTCACACGGGATTCGCCAAGTCGACAATTTCGTTGAATTATCTGCAGTTTATCCTCCAGGATATGATGTCAAATGTCTGCGTAACAACCAGGTCACCTGTTGGCACCGAGGGGTGAATGTTGGGCAGGCGGAGACAATGGAAGACGGACAGATGGGTGAGCAGGAATAGCTAACCTGCGGTGTGGGCGGAGGTTAGCTAAACCAGGTCAACCCTGTCCCTAAACCGGAAGAGACTTTAAAAGATCACGTGAATCTGTGTTTTAAAGAATTATGTTTGGTAATTATGTCCTTGCATATCTCCAACTGCTGGTGGAGTATTATCTACACAGGTTTTCAGGCTATGATTTCTCAACCAGAGAAATCGTATATAAGAATATCTACACTGTATTTATCATATTTCACTCTAATAGTTCTTATTTTACCCAACCCGGCCATGAAGGGGTCTCAAGCCAGTGTAATTCTAGTGCCTGTCCCAGGCTCGGATAGGTGGGCAGGATGCGTCAAGAAAGGCAGCGGACGTAAAACTTATGCCGAATAAATATGTGGAACAAAAACCCGATTTTCCAAACTGGAGCTTGTCGGCTTTTAAATGGAAACAAATAATCGCTGGGGCGACCGCGAAAGGGACAAGCAGAATGATAAGAAGAAGTTCCTATGACATGATTTCCACATTGTTAGACCAATATAGTCAAAATGTAGTGCGTATTAATCGACTACAGGAGATCCATCCTATGATTATCATATTTTATACTTGTAGTTCATATTTTACCCACTAGGGGAAGTTGTTTTTATGAAAAACACAATTTTTCAGATATTTAATTTTTGGAATTAAATCAGGAGGATTTCATGTACTTGTAATTCCTGGGGATTGGAGACTTTTATGGGGTACACCCTTACGTTCTGGGACAACAGCGTAGGCCTGCTTAATACTATTATAGTAGTTTAGCCTTTCTGGTTTTGGTGTCTTGGCTCTGAACTCATCAATTCTCGCAGAAACTTTCAAACATGGAAATTGTTTGGGGGAGAGATGAATGAATGACTGAACCCCCTTTTATCAGAGCCTAGAGGGGAAGGCTGCGGTCTAGAGGTGGATGCTGGGGAGATGGAGCCTAGAGGTGGATGCTGGGGAGATGGAGCCTAGAGGTGGATGCTGGGGGGACGGAGCCTAGAGGTGGATGCTGGGGGGACGGAGCCTAGAGGTGGATGCTGGGGAGATAGAGGCTTCAGGTGGATGCTGGAATCTATAGGATGTTGGGGTGGAGGAGGCAACAGGTGGATGCTGGGGTGGTGGATCCTACAAGTGGATGCTGGGGTGATGGAGCCCACAGGTGATGCTGGGGTGATGGAGCCCATAGGTGATGCTGGGGTGATGGAGCCCATAGGTGATGCTGGGGTGATGGAGCCCATAGGTGGATGCTGGGGAGATGGAGCCAACAAATGGATGGAGGAAGAAGGGCTGGAGGAGATAACGGGTGGATTGTGGAGGGGTAGAAACTACATGCAGCAGCAGCATCAGGTGGAGGGAGACATGGGAAGTTGTTTAGGTTTAAATAGAACATCAATTGGGAAACCGTTGTTTTTGATGGCTGATGACGAAGAAGAGGAAGGTGAGGCACGTCATCTGTGAATGTGAGTCTACAACCACACACTCGAGTTACCCCCATTTGCTGAAAGTGTCTCCTTCAGTCCAGTCCTGAATGATTCCCTCCATGAGCGACTGTTTTAAAATACGAGATCACGGCATGGCGCTGAATTCACTCTCGCTCACGAACACCCGCTCTTCATCTTTGAATCGGTTCACTTATTTTGGCCCAGACCCCTTTTGCTCTGGTGGGTCACAGCGGACGAGGCTGGAGGTTGAAAATCTGAATAATGAGCCGCCTGAGGAGATACAGTGTGGAACCGGCCAGCATCAGTTCTGAGCCCACAGCTTCAAACCAGCGTGGCGAGTCAGACTCCACATTCACACACACACGCCGACATCCGGCCCGCCGCGGACGATAAAGAACCAAAACGCCGTCCGTTTGGAAAACATTCAGAAATCTTTTTCAAATCAGGAGCTTTTTTAAAGATTAGAGACATAAATGTTAGAATAACCACAATAGATTATTAAATAAATGATATAAATTATCTAAAATTATGAATAAATATTCAAATTGAACTTTCTCACACTATCTTGAATAGTCTTAAAAATACAGAATCAAATCAGAGAAGGATGATTCTATACTGAACAGTATACAGTTAGTATGTTTCCTCAACCTTTAACATCTACGTACAGCAGTAAAATCATCCACTGGAGTGAAGGATGTGAGTTTGTCCGACCTCTGGTGACCGTGAGAGGATTTCAGAGAAATGAAACGATGTTGTAGCAGAGCCTCAGAGCGCGTTACACTGAGGGGGGCTTCGGGAAAACTTGAAGGCTCACAGGGGAGTGAACAGACGGAGGCGAACCCTCGCCTCAGAGCAGCGGCAGCATCGTATCTCACTGATCTGCTGTTGAGGAGAAAGGAGGGGTGAAGTAGCGATGGCTGCGGCGCTCATCACTCGTCCCAGTTTTTCTAATCAACGCAAACTTGACAGAAGCACTCAGACGAACGAGGCGTCCGCATCCTCTTCTGCAGCGTTGATGCTGATTTGAGCCAATGATGAAGAATGTCACGCCGACATCTCAGGCTTCAGTCACACTCCACGGCTCTCAAGATGTCAACTCCACGAGGATGATTCCATCTTGACGTGTCGGATATAAAAACACAATATTCACATGGAATAAATCCACGCCCCTGGTCGTCAGGCTGAAGGGTCACGCCCCTGGTAGTACAATACACACTTTAGGGAATCTGGCTGCGCCCCTGGTGGTCCGCGGATACTCAAAGGGTAATTTATTTCACCTGAATTTCTTCACTGCCTCTCAAAATAGAAATTTCTTAACCCAAACCATGTTTTTTTTAATTTAGGGTTAGAAGCAATTTCTTTACAATTTGGATGAACCAAATACTTATCACTCCATACAAATATATTTTTGACCTTTTAATCAAGTTGAATTGATGAAAATTTGTTGAAAACAATATATTTAATAAAAAATAATAAATTGATTTATTTTGACTGTCATTGTTTTCTTTTTATATCGTTGCGATCTAGTTACTTCATCCGAACTTAAACCTTTTTACACTTCTTAAATTACAGAGTAACATCACTTTGTTAAGTAATTCCTTACACGCAATCATGTTTATCAACTGGGACCTCCTCCATCGCCGTGGTCCTCCTACTTGGTCTCCCCTTTGACCTGTGGTGTCACCCAGGGCTCCATCCTCGGCCCCTTACTCTTTAGCAAACATGCTGCCATCGGCTCATATTATAAACAGGTTCAGTCACATTATTTAATGAGAAATAATGTCTCCACCAAACGGTTGAGCAGGACATGAAAGGGTTGGGCTTCAAATAATGGGCAGGAGTGTTGGTTATGTGCATGTACATATG
The DNA here is from genome assembly GCA_037951165.1 of Lophius americanus. Lineage (NCBI taxonomy): Eukaryota > Metazoa > Chordata > Actinopteri > Lophiiformes > Lophiidae > Lophius > Lophius americanus. Next base: position 856,880 of record JBBDHG010000215.1, on the reverse strand, counting down.
CATGTGTGTGTTTGTTTGTATGGGTGTGTGTGTGCACCAGGGAAGTCCCTGACATGGAGAACATTGATGTGAGCCTCTGGTTTCAGCAGAGAAGGCGCTGTCAGTCCTGTCTACGCTTCCTCTGTGGACCATGATGCTAAAACTCTGCTTAACTCTTAGCATGTGATGTCCATTACTGTCACCATCCTCACACTTAAAGGTGCAGTGTACAATATTAAGAGGCGTCCAGCATCAAATGTCCCGATTGCAACCAACTAACCCTGCAGTAATTCAGGAACCTTGTGAAGTTTTTTTGAAGGTCATTTCGAAGGTCAGCAGATGACTTTGAAGATGAAAAGAAACGGGGACATTGTTCCAAAGGTGGTACCATTGAATTTAGGCATAGATCTATAGAAAGTTAGTTTAGGGTGAAAACTGTACAATATTTCATGAATGAATAGTCAACAGTTTATGAATTATGCTCTGGAAACAAATCTTGATGGACAGATGTCATTCTTCCAACTCCCTCCCATTATGTTAGTGACAGGTTTTTTTTAAGGTTTAAAGTGTCTGAATGTGGGAATAAAGATTTGGCAACTATAGTACATATGCACACAAACATGCACTTCAAATGTACATGAAATCCCATCATTCTCTGAAATCATTTTTCTTGGCCCATACTTTGTTTTTTTAATACAACATATATTAGCAGACCTGTAAAAATGTCTGTGGTACTGTTGTGGGTGGCTTTGTGTGGCGTTCATAATTTTCTTTACATGACATCATGTCATCATCATTTTGGCATTACTTGAATATGACACAGACGCCAAATATTAGCTGCAAAAACATTCTTTTCAAAGGCTAAATCTAAGTTATTGGAGGTTTCCATCCATCATCAACTTCCAGGACTCTGAGACTGAATCTGTAGCTCAATACAAATATATGCCTGTGGCACTGAAGGGCCATAAGAGCTTCTTTGTATCCAGTCAGATGTCATCACCGCTTTCTCCGGGTGAAATATCTACTCTGAGGCCTTCAGATTTTTCTAGTGAATCCCTCTTCTGTTAAAACAAACGGGACGTTTTTGTGCTTTCTTTAAAAATCTGATTTTTTTAAATTTGTCATGTTGGATATTTTCATTGACACGCCTTGTTTTTCTGACATTCTTAGTCCCTGTGTCAGTATTTTTAAAGAAGAGAGGAAAAAGAAGGAGGAGGGATTTCACTTCAGATGATGAACAGCTTTGGTGAGGCAAATAGATTTCTGATGGATCGTAAGTAGCTGTTGATTATTGCTGGCTGCGGATGGTTGTCGCTGTTGCGATGTCAATGAGGTCCAGATTCAGTGTTCTGGTGTTGTCGGTGTGCCTTTGGGCACCTATGATTATGCCCAGCAGCTTGGCTGGAGTCTAGGAGGAAAGCCCATGCTATCCTTCAGGTATTTCTGCTTTCAAAGTGGGGCTGTGATGTCACCGTTTTTAGAGAATTTAAAGTTTATAATTCTGAAAAAACAAAAGGGAGACAACAACACAAACTTTTGAGATACTCACTGACTTTGCAAACACATTTGTCCTTGTGTTATTATGGGGGACAGGACAAGTGGTAAGATAACTAAATCACTTTTGCTTCATAAAGAGAACAGAAGAATCCTTTCTGCTTCTATTCTTTCATTCATTTGGGGTTTGACTGCTCTGAAAATGAAAGACACTTCATTGCCATTCCTTACTTGTTTATTTTTCATAATGTCCTTCATCTCTTGTTTCCCACTGATTCTCAGAAACTCCACGCCCGCTCTCTCCTGTCTCCTCATCAACAAGCGTCTAGTGCGTTAAGAGGAAGTGACAGCTGTGAATCCACTGGGAGAAGAGATGGTTGGAGCCGATGAGATGATTCGCCTCATGTTAGTGATGCAGGCGTCTAAATCCATTTCAACGCCTGCATTACTTTAATTTGGCTTCGTCCTTCACGGTCACACCAGCCATTATCAGAGAGACCGATCCCAATATTCACAATTCATCTGACCTCTTTTTTCAAATCCACTAGAGGCGTGAAGCTTAGGGTCATCGTTTCACTTGATATCAGCATCGATAGCAGCCTGAGTCTTATCACCGCTGAGGTCCGGCCCTCGTTTTTTTTTTCTTCCGAGATGCCTCTAAGAGCTCCGATTTGATTCTGCAGCCGGATTTAAACACCGGTGCCATTGCTTGTGTCTGTGTGGGAGGTGGAGCGAATCGTCTCGACCCCAACCCTTTCTTCTTGTTCTCTGATCATGGAAACAGTTGGACAGTCAGTTACATCAACAGAGACTTTTTGATCCAGGTAACAACAGATGTTTACGAGTAGACTGCGCGTAGTTACACGTCGTTTTTCCCAACATATCATCTGACTAAGAGCTCCTGATGTGCTTCCTGTTAAATAAAACTCATCATTCAGGATGCCAGTTGGTTGACCTGGATGAATTAAGCAGTTTGTTCTTCTTCGGCATGCAGAGCAGTTTTTAGACCTGCTGCAAACGCAGTTAGCTCTTCTCCAGGTTAGCTGCTTAGCATGTAGCGCCGACCATTAACATGGTGTCTGTCATAAGGCCGTGCAATTAGAGCCCAGAAAACTCAGTTCCAAGAATGAAAAATAAAGCAGGCATGAACTGTTTTGTCGTGAGTCCAAGAACCAGAGAGAAAAAAGGTTTTCTAGTTTAAGATAAACCGACTGGCTTTTTAAGTCAGGCAGTCGATAAACAGCCAAGTGAGGACCTGCTCCCACACTTCCTTCTCGCAAGAGTTTCAACAGACGCAGACAAATAATAAATGAATGAGTCGGGAAGTGGAAGAATTAAGCTGTTTTTCAAAGTTGTCGCTTGGAGCCGAGCTCATGCATGAAATGTTTGCATGTCCGAACTATTTAGGGAGGCAGTATGGAAACCCTCCCCCTCCAGTATCTGTCTCACAGAAGCAGCAGCTGTTAGAAATTCAGACATGTGCAAACAACGTTTAGGAAAAAGATACGGGTACAATATCCAGACAGTGAGATTGCAATGTAGAAATCTTGAATGCAACACATCTGCATTTTGTAATTGATGCATGGTACAAAGTTTTTTGCCGTTGTAATGAAATGCATGGAAAATGTATATTAGAACGTACAACGTTAATAAGTAGGAAACACATATGGGCTTTGGGTTAGGTTACCTAATATGCAGTTTGATTAAGTCGATAAATAACTGACAGGTCAAACATTAGCGTGTTGAGTATTTTTTAATACAGTAAATAAAGGCATTAGGTTAACCTTAGACTGACTGCTGCCTTCAGGGAGGTTTATTTATCTGAGTTGTAAACACCTGTTTCCCTTTGCCTTAAGCGGTGTAATCATTGAGACGGGGAGCAGCAGCACTAGTTTGACCCAAATATTTAACCCAGTCGAAATGAGAAACTTACAAAGCTGTTGCCCAATATGCCGGGAACAGTTTAGTGCAGAGAAACAAATCCACAAGGCTATACTAGTGGATAATTCCTGGGTCAAATAAATAAGGTTTCTTTCTCTCTCTCTTAAGATTAAAGAGGACGTACGGGCATCAGCGCATGGAGGAACTCAGACAAACTGCACAAATACTCTTGACAGGCATAAGAAAGGCTAACAGCTGCTCCTGAAAAATGGCAGTGTTCAGGGATATTAAATGTTTGCTATAGACAATGGTTGGTTTACTCTCAGCAAAGCGTTAGCCACATGGCACAGAGGGCTAGCTACTGGTTACATTAAGAGCCTATCCCTGTGCGGAGCTGTGTCCTCCAAGTCCACGGCAGACTTGGAGGACAGTAAACGCAGGTCCTTCCCTGCTGTTGACCATGCTCATGGCCTGAAGTTCTGTGTGTCAGGGGAATCGAGTTCCTGACTGTCTCCGTTGACGTCTTGTAGAACTTAGCTTCACAAGGTACTTTCAGGCCCTACATTAAATGGTGGTCAATTTGCCAGAAGACCACTGTGTGGTCCTGACCAGGATTCAGGGGATTGGCTCCCCCTACCTTGGGTTTTACCATCAACCAAGGCAGCAGAGTGAGGCAGGTAGTCTAGTGGGCTCAAGGGTTCGCCACCAGAGACTTGCCCCCCATGTGGGTCCCCCTTTGGCCGTGGCTCCAGATATCCGGCCACTAATATATGGAGTGATAATCCGTCATTGCTTTGATTCCATGACATCATTTTGACAATGGAAGGATATCATAGATCTGTGCAGCGAGCTGAGGTAGCAATCTTGAACTTCACCTCTAGATGCCATTTGAATTTGCAGACGGCACCTTCTAGAACATTTTACTTGAAACTACACTCAAGTAGAATCAACCTGCTGACTGGCTGCAGCTCCAAATGGGAGGCATGCGATCGGTAAGAGTTTCCCATTACGCTTCTGAGATCCTAAACAGGCGTTAACCTGAACGACCGTCTGCTCACTTCATCCTTCATGACATCAGAATGCTTAGTCATCGGGTGATGTCACTGCGTCCAGACGAAGTGATACATATGATAAACATGTTTTCATATCAGCCTGAGAGTGACGATTACTGTCAAACACCCATATCTCTCGTCTTACCTCGTATTCAGCGTGCTGCTCTTCTTCACTCACTGGGAGGCGGAGTGCTGCCGGCTTTGTTTGTGTGCGCGCGAGTGTTCACGTCTGAGAGAGGCGTATGTCATGAGGAGACAGAAGTTCCCTCGGGGATGTGAGTGACCTCGTGCTTCTCAATGAGCTGCTTTTGTCAAACGGAGTGAAAAACTCCCAGCAGTGCTCCTGCTGCATGAGCTCCTCATTATTCCTCTGTTGTTCGTCACAGAGACGCTGTTCCATCCCACCTGTGGAACATTGTTGGGTGTCAGAAGTAATTTGATCTCCGTGTTTCCTCTGATATCAGCCGTGCTTTTTACTTTGTGCAAATGAAATCATTTGATTCACAGGGACAACGTTCTGTCAGTGAGATTTTAACACTTCCACACATCTGTCACATCCACTGCAGCTCAGTGTGTTTCACTGTATGAACCTGGACTGTGTCACTTAATGAACCTCGACTGTGTCACTGAATGAACCTGGACTGTTTCACTTTCTAAACGGGGATTGTTTCGCTGTGTGAACCTGGACTGTTTCTGATGTCTCTGTGACATATCATTATTAGTGTTTTGCTTAGAGGATTGCCTCGTTGCCGTGGTTACAGAGTGCACTTATTGAATGAATGAATGCCCATCATTTCTCGCGAGATTCTTCTTCTCATGAGACGTTTTTCTGTTATTTTTGCCCAAACTATTCAAAATGTCTGCTAGAATGTTTCAAAGTATCTATTTAATACATCTATTTAAGTAGTCCCGATCAAGCTGAATAGTCTGATGTATAATTTGCATGTAGGCTGTAAAAACTGTGGGATTAGATACACGCATAAAATGATCCAGGAGAAAACACAGTAAAAAGAGGTTCACTGATGAGGAGCCAGTGCTGCACAGGATGAGAAAAGATGAGGTCCCACCACAGCATCTACATGGTGTTCAGGTCCCAAATATTGACTCCATTCAGAATTGCAATTCTTCTTCTTCTTGGAATCTTTGTCTCGTTGCATGACCTTACAGACTGATGACCTGACATTCCCATCAGAATTTATGTTTACCTCAATATGACAAATGATCCTGATCCTGAAGCAGCAGATCATCAAGACCAGCCTCAATATCCTTCTGGGCCTGGTCCTCGCCACTCTCCCATGATAGTATTTCTGCTTGTAAAGAGTGGATCCATGACCTTTGACCTTTTCCTGAGATGAGAGAGTCCTACTTTTCCCTGGATGTCTTCTTTGGATCTTCTGTGACTTCCTGAATGAACCTTGACCACCCATGTCTTCTCCATGTGTAGATAATGGATCTCAGTGTGGATCTGTGGAGTCCCCGAATCTTAGAAATAGCTTTGGAACCCTTCCCGGTCAGATGGATTTCAATCATCCTATGGAATTTCTTTTGATTTTGGTATAGTGCATATCTATATCTTCCTGCTTCGTTAGATGCTTTTCTAAAGCGATGATGTGATTGAACGAGGCTGGTAGAGCTCACGTCCGGTCAGGGGGGAAATGATTTTTTTGTTTTTGTTTTTACCAACAGTTGGTATTAGCATATTTATATAAATGGATAATCACAAATTAAAACGCTACACTAAATCTCAGAATGGTGACAGCAGGCGATGATCACCAGTTGACATGATGAGATTACATTTTCCAGATACTCAGCCCACAAATAGAGACCGAAGCATTGGTCCAAATATTTATCACTGTAAATTAAACCAAGTGAATGCCGGAGCCTCCGCTATGATGACAATGATCCGGAGCCAACACAAACATCTGACAAGCCCCCTTGGCTCACAGTTAGCTGTGGATTGAGGAGGCTCTTCCTGGGAACGCCTCATCCGGCGGGATCGAATGCAGCTATGGGGCCGAAAACGCCCGAGAGATGTTTTTGTCTTCAGCCAGTAAATATCTTAACTGGGTTCGGTCTCCATGAATACAATGCTAAGGCCAGAGATGCAGAGTTGATGTTTTTTAAAAGCAAACTCGAGGTTTATCTTTTAGTCAGCCTTATGACAAAATCAAATTTTTATAGTTTTTATTATACATTGTAGTCAGTTTTTACAATTATTATTTTATGTTCAATGTTTCTACGTTTTAGTCAGTTTCTATCAGAATAATATTATCTCTATCATTTGAGTAATTTTTAATATTATTATTGTTATTATTATTAGGTTAATAATAATAATGTTACATTCATTTTTATTTTATCATTTTTGTTTGACATTTCATTCATTTTCAAGTTATTTATTATAGATATTCTGATCATTTTAAGTCTTTTGTTTTGGCGTTTTTGTCTATTTTTTGTCTATTTTTCTGTTTTTCTAGTAGACTTTTTATTCATATAAAGATTTAACTTCCTCCAGTGCTTTCCTCAGCTCAGTTCCTGTTTTGTCAAAAAAAAAAATTTATAGTTTGTGTACTTATTTGTTAATGTATTGTAAAGCGCTGTATTACTAATTGCAGCAGTTCGTCTCCACCTGAGTCCATACAGGTAGGTTACATTAAAGGTGCAGTGTGTGAGATTTTGTGACATCCAGCGAAGAAGTTCCAGACCCTCAGCTCACTCCTTCCTATTCAAGAATCTCCGCTGGCCTTCAAGCTTCGAAATCATTTCAAGTTCAAAGTTCACCTGTTATTTATTTGACTTCTCGCCAGAAGTCTTGAATCCCAGCCCCCCTCCACAGAGGTCAAAGTATCACCTAATCCATATTAACCCCCTCCTGCCTGAGTTGCTCATGGTAAGGAGCAGAAAAGGACGCCACAACTCCGTCGTCTCCTTCTGGCGCTGTGTGCAAGTAGGGCGTTGAGTCTTCATGGGGGGGGGGCTTCGAGCAGAGAGAGTCTTATCTCCGCTGAACTCTCAGGCGTCAGCAGTGAATTATTATCCAACTCTGATGCCTCATAACCCGGCGGACTTCAAAGAGACGTTTCTTTAGTGCTGAGACACTTTAATATATTATGAACGCAGGAAGCGTAGAGTCACAAGACTACAAACCAGGAAGCAACACTGACGCTACTCAATTTAATGGTGCAGTCTGTACCGGGGGGGGGGGGGGGGGGGTGGGGGGGGGGGTTCTCGTTCAATAAAGTAAATACTTTATTATTTAAAATGAAAGTAAAGGAAGGTTTGATTTTCTTATTTTAATCTGAAAGATATAACCATGGCATTTGTTCAGAGGAGGAAGTCAGGGGTCACTTTCACTTTTATTGTGTAGTTGTTTGTGTGGTTGAGGGCCGGTGGTCTATGTGTTTAAACTAAAAAATCAAGATATTTATTCCACAATTTAGTCAGTTTTTACAATTATCATTTTATTTTTTATTTCTCTACATTTTAGTCGATTTTTATTAATATTATTATTATTATTATTATTAATATTATTATTATTATTATTATTATTATTATTATTATTATTATTATTATTATTATTATTACCACCATTTTATTTCATGTTCTGAAATTTTTGTCAGTTTTTATAATAATTTTATATCTTTCCTTTGACATTTTTGTCCATTTTCACTTATTTATTTTTTTCACTTTCCCCTTTCATATGAAAAACATCAGCTGCTCTGCAATTGAGGAAATCTGATTCTGACATCGGTATCGGTTAGAATCCGAGCCGTGGCTGAGTGTTTTATTTTTCACATAGCTGACATCGGACATCATCCAGCAGGCAGGTTGAAGAGAGGCTTGTTCATGTCCCATAACGAATCGATTGATTTCGCCGCATCCCATCATGTCAAACTCATGTTTAACATTTTCATCTTTCAGCCGAAACATTGTGAAATTTCATACCAACGTAGGGTGAGCTTTTTTCTATGAAAGAAAACTGATTTCGATAGAAGGTGTCAGAACACACCGTTGCGACAAACATATATTTTTGTGCTACAACAAGGTGGTTTTAATCTTATGGCTGACTGGTGTCAGTAAGCGAGAGTACGAGTTAAAAGCGTGAGGAATGTAAGGGATATCTATGTATAGCTCTGCTCCCTCCCACTCTGCGTGTAGATCCGAGCCCGAGCCCGATCTTGGCTGGAGCTCAGATATTTAATCTGTGCGTCGGGGTCTGAGCTGATCGATATCTCCTACATGTAGCCCAGCGGAGTCTCTTCAACCCCCCTCCTCGTCTCTGTTTCCCTAACGGAGAGTTCTTCCATCCATCAGTAGTCCTTTACATTTGCATCCTCATTAATCTGGTGGGACAGCCGGCTCGGAAGCCTTTTCCACCAAAAATAACCTGGTGCCAGTGCCTGTGCATAATTGGTTCAACTCCCATACCTCCTAAGAATGTTTGCTATTCCATTGGCAAACAGCCAAGTCAGAGCCACGCCATTACATCACTGTATAATGTAATCAAGTCTTGGCTCTGGATCAGGAAAGAGTTAATAATAATAATAATAATACATTTAATTTATAATGCACTTGGTGCTTGTCTGGCACCAGTTTTTTTGGGAAAGGTCAGTTTTCTATATTTCCAAAACTAGAGGGAGCTTTATCTCCAGACGTTTCTGGGCCATAAACTCTCAACCGTTTTAGTCCAATATAGTCCAAATTTGGTGCGTATGAATCGACTCCAGGAGATCGATCCTTTATATATCATGTTTTACTTCAATAGTTCATATTTTACTCACTAGCAATAGCTTTTTACGAAACACTGTTTTCCAGACCTAACTCCAAAACTATTTAATGGATAATTAATCGTCAAATTTTGTACTAACATAGACCTTCAGTGCAAGGAAGAACTGGATTGATCTTGGGAGGGATCAAGTTGTATATTTCCAACACTTGGGGGTTATTTATCTCCAAACATTTTTTGGCCATTATATCTCAAGCGTTCCGGTCTGATTTAGTCAAATGTTTTACCCTAATAGTTCATATTTAACTCACTAGGGGGAACTTTTTATGGAAAAAACTATTTAACGGACATTCCTTCCTAACAGTTGGTCCAATTTAGTCCAAATCAGTCCATATGAGTTGACTCAAGGAGATTTATCTCCCTTATATGATAGTTCAGCCTGAAAGTTCATATTTAACTCACTAAGGGGAGCTTTTTTAATGAAAAACACTGATTTCCAGACCTATCTCGAAAACTATTTCATGGATCATTTTCAAACTTTAGACCCACGTAGACTTTAGTGCGAGGAAGAACTGGATTTATTTTGGGAAAGGACGGTTATATATTTCTGAAACTAGGGGGAGCAATCATTTCGTAACTATTGGCCCAATTTAGTCCAAATTCGGTGCATATGACAACTCGAGGATATCTATCTTGTGTATATACTTCAAATACTTCAGATTTAAGTATTCATGTTGTGTACTTCAGTAAAAACCTCCAGAAAAATCACGGATGTTTAGGAATCGTCATCATTCATTCCGTTGTTACTTCATGTTAACGCGATAACTCAGAAAATATTTAATGGACCATTGTAAACTTTTCTGACAACATAGATCGTACGTAAATTGAACTGGTTCAATTTTGGGAAAAGTGGGTGCATATTTCAAACAATAGGGGGAGTATTATCTGCTAAATATTTTGGGCCATAATTTCTCAACTGCTGGTTCGATTTAGTCCACGTTCGGTCCATATGAATCGACTTGAGGATATATTTTAGTCACTAGGGGGAGCTTGTTCATGAAAAAAGCTGCTTTTTAGACATAACCTCACATTTAATTTGAGGGGGCTTTTGGGGGATACATTCCTGTTGCTGTAGAGTTTGTTTCAATCAATTATTTCAATTGATATGGCAACCAAAGGATCAGGGAAAAGTTATTGTCTTCGCTACCACAACTGATCTCTACTGTCTATCCCTTAAATCCAAACGGAAGTCGGAAATCGGCCGCCTGCATCTCGCTCTTCCTCCAACCTGTTGCAAGTGTTTGTCTCATTGAATGGATTTAAGGTCCCCTTGAAAGACTTGGACTGATGAATATTTGTCTGTATTGATGAAAGAAACTCCTGCTCGATCCCTAGCTTGAGTAGCACTTCCTGGAGCCGTGCAGTGTATGGGGCGAACTAAGACTTGAGGAAAACCCTCAGAGAAGATGAGAATCATATGTTGATTCTGTCCATCCAGAGGCTAGCTATTCACAGGTCTGATCAAATGGCGTTGGTTCTGTCCTGACGGAGGGTCTCAATGGGTAAAACTCCTGATGAAGTCGAGTGGTTACCCTTACTCACCCCCACTCAGTCAGGGAAGTGCAGAAACATAGAGATTAAGAAAGCCGGTTTTAGTACCTAATCTGGTTAAATTAAGGCTAAATAAATAATGTTACCTGTCATATTGTGGTTGATTTTGCCTTCTGCTTGTAAGGAGCTCCCAAACTCCTGAAGACATGTCTGCTTCATGTGTTCCCAATCGGTGTGGTTTCATGATCGTCGTTAACTCCTGATTTCCTAAGAATAATGAAAAACTCAAAATCTCCTTCTTTACAGGGCCGGCATGGATGAAGCAGAGGAATACCAACAAATGCTGCAGGCCATGGCGGTGAGATTCTCCGTCCTTCTGTCTGAAGTGGACTTTGTCCCCTTCAGTCTGCCTTTAACCAACCTGAACTTTCACCTTGTGTCAAAATACGCAACCTTACCGAAACAACAATGCCTTACGTCGCTTCAGCGGAAAGATCTGAGTTGATCTGTATGGACTGAAGAACATTCCCCAGTTTATTCTCTGGCCAGTGATCACTGGTCTGTGGAAAGAAAGGTTGGAGGGCCTGAGTGGAGCCAGCTTGACCTCTCCCAAATGTAGAAAATCACAAAGTGGCCCACTTCGGCCGAGACAGCCAAGGCCTGGAGTGGACCTCAGCTGCATGTTTACAGCTTTCCGGACCAGCATGCATGCAATGTGCTGTGTCACTCAACTATTTCTCTCGGCATCCCTGCAGCCTGCCAGCTGTATCTCCCCGCTGTAATCTGTAGGTCATTTCTCCTATAAATATCCCCCACCCCTCTCCCTCGCTCTCTCTCCCTCGCTCCCTCTCACTCTCGGTACTCTGCTTTCAGACACAAGAAGGCCTTGTCTTCAGGGACCAAAGGGGTGTAACCAAAGAATTATATTAAGAAATGAGGGGTGTAACCCACCACTATGAGAACAGAGTTGTTGGGAGTTGCGTGAAGAAGCAGCTCCACTTCTTTCTGGAGTAACTCAAGTTGTTTGTTGATAACCTACAGGGAGACTTTGCATTTGCAGGGTAAGTAACGATAGATTTTCACACAAACAAAATAACCTCTCCTTGTGCCCGAGAAGGATTGAAACAATATCATTACTGGCATTATGAATAAATCGATATCTTGAAGTCAGTAGTTTGTGTGAAAGCTGCAGCAGGCTGTGTGAGAGGAGTCAGGATTGATTCCAGAAGTGTCATCCTGTCTGAGCCGCTGCGGTCAGAGATTTTCTTTCACACTGGTGCGCCCGTCTCAGTAAACTCCCGCTGTTGGGCTTTATTTCCTCCTTCCATAACATCTTCAAAGATCTGACTTTGTGTCCTGGCGGTAGGAGAGGCGCCGGCAGCAGGAGGACGATAAGAGGCTGAGGAGGGAGACGAAGGAGGAGTGGCTGAAGACGGCCCAGGAGAAGGTGATTTTACACGACCGTAGTTTTTGTAGGTGTTTAGCTTAGCTTCACCAAGAATCAAATAAAGGCCAACTGGAGAAAAGGTGTTTTTAATCTGAGGAAATGTTGGGACATTTTGGATGGATAGATGGACAATTGGGTTCAAGGTTCCAGGTTCAAATCCAACTTGGTGCTTTTCTGTGTGACGCATGTTCTCGTCCATTCCCTCAAGGTTCTCCACCTTCTTCCCAAAGTCCATAAACATGAAGTAAAGGTGAATAGGTGACTCTAAATTCCGTGTGGCTGTAACTCTAATTGAGAACATCTTCATGGGTTCATCATCTGTGATGAATTGTTTCCACGATGAACCCTGCATCTCACCCAATGTCATTTGGGATTTAATCCCCCGTAATCCTGAGCTGAGATAAGAACACAGAAAAAATGGATGAATGTTGTTAGGTGGACCTTTGAGAGATTACGAGCACAAGTCAAATTGAAATCCAACCATGTGATCATAAAATGCAGCGAAACCCACGCTGCAATTCCTGACTGCGAGGGTGTATCCACGGAAAGACCCCAATCCACTGCGTTGTACATGCAATCCCCTTGATTGTACTCCACATGTAAGCCCTAAAATTACATGTGGGGCTTTGTCCACAGTCATCTTTGTAAAAAATAAAATAAAATAAAAAATAAAGAAGAAGCTCCACGAAGTGAAGAAAAGCAAACTATTGGAGTAAAATATGAATTTTACAAGATAGATCTCCTTGAGTTGTTTCATATGTACCATATTTGGACCTATGAAACAAAAATTTCCTTTTTGAGATAAAGGAAAACATTGAACGACGAAAATCCACCTAGTGTCAAAAATGTACAGTTTTCTCTTATACTAAGGTTTGTGTGGTTATAAAGTCAGGATATGATCAATGAAATAGTTTTTTAGAGTTACATCCTGTAATTCTTTTCAAAAAAGGCTCCCCCTAGTGACTAAAGTATGAACTACTTGAATTGAAAATGATATAGAGCTCCTGAAGACAATATATATGCTTCAAATTTGTACTAAATTGGAGCAATGAATCGGAGGTTATGTTCAGAAAAAAGTTTTTTTTTTTGCATAAAACGTCCCCTTAGTGAGTAAAATATGAAGTGTTTAAGTAAAACACAATGTAAGTCAGATGGATCTCCTGGACTCAATTCATATGCAGCAAATTTGTACTAAATGGGACCAACAGTTGAGAAATGATCGGTTTTTGAGTGAAAAGCTCCTAGTGTAGACGTGTACTAAAATCACACCAGTTCTTCCTCGCTCTAAGGTCTATGTAGGTATAAAATTTGAAAGTGATCCATGATATCCTTTTTGAGTTATCCCGTTCACACGAAGATTTGGGGGATATAATAATACAGCAGTGCTGCTTTCAGAGATGGTCAACTAGCTAGATTTCAGTTTGTGCCAGGAAGTTCATTACATAACAGAAAGTTAAATTCTTTATTTTACAGTGCAGCAAGGAAACAAACAACAGAATATTGCAGAAACACGTTTGAGAACAGATTGATAACGGAAAACTTTTGATTTTGGGGTCTTGAAAATGGCAACTCTTGAAAAAATAGGATTTTCCTAGTTTAACTTGACTTACTGTTGAATGCACTTATTATTGTTTTCTGGTTAATATTCACCAGAAGATAATATATAACCAGGCTTACACTGACGTCAACACAACAAGGATAAATCCCCCCGAAAAAAGGTTCCCAATCCCCTGCGCTGTACAAGAACCATTGTGATTGAACTCCTTAAATTAAATGTGAAGTTGTCAGAAAAACAGTGTTATTAGTAAATAAAGCTCCCCCTAGTGACTGAAATATGAACTGAGGGTAAAATGGGATTCATACAATATAAACCTCTTGGAGTAGACTCATATAATAATAATAATAATAATACATTTAATTTATAATGCATATAACACTCTTCTTATGTTCTTATGACAATATCTTTAAAACAGTCCACCAAGGCACAACTGTAGCCCAGGTAGACGTTATTGTGATCAAAATCAATAATTTATCTCTTTAGTAAGGATCCTTTATTAATGTAATGAAGAACTTTCATAACTGGAGCCGTTATGAAAATCCACTTCCAGTTAATCAAAGAAGGACGCAGTGGTACTTTACCATTTCAACTAAATCGATTTCATTAAGAGTTATGACTGAAATCCTGGTGCATATATATGGAGAACAAAATTTCATGTGTAACTAAAACAGTGTCGAGTGAACCAGTAAGGGCTTTCATAAGCTCAGCAGAGTCTCAGCAGCACAATCAAAACTCCATAATCCGCCATTGTTATTGTCGCAGCTCTGTCCTCACATGGCCGGGAGGCTGAAAAGCAAAGCAGCGAGGATTACAAAAGATTACACCTGGTTTCATTCGATTGTTGTTTTTAGGATCAAGAATGCCGTTGTTGTGCGAACAAAGTGGAGAAAAAAAACCCTGAAAATTATAGTGTTAAAGGCTCCCAAGCTGTCCTGTGACCAGGGTTGTCTTCGCATTTTACTCTTGGCCGCAAACCAAAGCCTTCATCTCAAATATTCCTTCAGCACGTTTTTCCTGACATGCCCAAAATCAGGCTTCTGCCTAGTTCCTGCAACTTCTTTGTTGATGACAGTCCTAGATTCTAATCAAAACATTTATTTATGTCACAGCCAATGCTTATATTTTATGTATACAGCTCTGCCTAGTGGACATAGGTGGTATTTGGCAACCAAAATCCCATTTTTGGAACATTTTGGTTATCCAACAGGTACAAAAGGAGAGTCCTCCTGGTTCTGTCCCGCAGAAATTTTTAGAATAACATGAACATTGTGGTATTTCTATCCAGTTGGATTGAGCAGTTATCAAGTAGTTTCAGAGCAAAGTCACTGATTGTTTTGTTTCATGGTGTTTCTGTAATATGAAGATTTTATAGCCGTTTCCACCGACTGAGAAATCCATCGAGGATAAAAAAAATTATTATTTTTTTGTTTATAACGGATTACTCACATACTTACTTTATATGCTAAGGATATTGACGATTAATTTTTTTTTTTAGGTATTTCCTGTCACTGACAACAAGGTTTTGTAAATTCACCAGAAAGCTGTGGAGCTCTTTTAAAAGTATTTTTGACATGTGATTCATGCCAGTAAGGCGTCACATGTCAGTGTAGGGTTGTGTCAGGAAGGGCGTCCGACATAAAACCTATGCCAGACCAATATGCAGAACAGGAAACTGATTTCCAAACCGGTTTGGTCGGGGCCCCGGTTAACAACGACCGCCACTGGCATTGTTAACCTGCAGGGTGTGCAGAACTGGTGCATACAAAATTTGCATTTTCATTAACCGCAGTGAAAACGGACTTCTTGCGGTAGACATCCCTGCTTTTTCAACTTCTATGTGTTAAACATTGACCGCCAGCATGCCCCGCCCACTCCTCCTGTCACGCCTGTAGGCTGGAGCCAAGCTGAGCTGCTCCAGGGCCCACGCCTCAGCTGGTGTGTTTGCGGGTGAGGTCACTTGGACTTCATTACGACTCCAAATTGATCCCAGCAAGCGGCGAAACAGTGGGTTTCAGTTACACGAGCACGAGGCATGTCTTGCTCAGACGTCCCGCGGTTCTTCATTCCTCTCTAACTACGCCGAGCTGATCAGCTGCAGGAAAGAAGTTGGATTAAAGCTCAGGCTGTTCCAGTGATGCTGAGAGGGCGCGACTGCGAGAGGGAAAGTCCGGATGACAGGAATGGAGGAAAGGGACATTATTTTACGGCATCACATAAAGTATGGCCCTGCAGGACATGTTTCCCTTTATAAATAAATGAGACGTAACAAGCTTCATTTTCCATATATGCTCCGTGGTTATAGAGTAGCCTCCTGCATGCATGCATCCTACATGGTGGCAGAGCGAGTTCACCCTGAAGGTACAACAACGCCTCCTTCATCTTTGTGAAGGTAAGACGGGATGTGTCACTTCCTAGGGCTGAAGACCAAAGGAGAAGACGGTACATCGGCGTCCTTGCATGTTCACACCGATCAGAGTTGTAGAGTGAAAAAGTGTGTGGCTTTAAGAGTTGGATAAAAAAGGGCACTATCAGGTTGTCGCTCCAGATAACGCCACAGCCAGGAATGATTGACAGCTTGTACTTTGACTCCTGGAGAGAGATGTCTGGGCCTTGGGTTGAGCTGTGACACCATTTCAATGCCGCTCTCAAAACAACAGCTGTCTGAAGCCTAAATCCTCCTCAGCAAGACACAATGTGGAATCACCTCCGCCGTCTTTCACTCTGTATATGAGCCAAGATGGGCGAGGGCCGCTGTCATGTGACTGGTACTGTTTCTAGATCCTTTCAACAGCCGCTTCTGTTGTTGTCAGAGTCCGTAGTCCAGTCCGAGCTCAATGAAACAGCGGTTCTGACATATAGGGCGCCAATGCCCCATTAAGCACCAAATGTTAAATCTGAACCTAAATGTTGAATCTACACCTCTAAATTACATCTAAATGTTAAATCTAAACTCACATTTTATATCTAAATCTTAAATATAAACTTAAATGTTACATTTAAATGTAAATGTTGAATCTAAATGTTACACTTAAATCTAAATGTTGAAACTCAATGTTATATCTTAATGTTGAATCCAAACCTAATTGTTATATCTAAATGTAAAATTGAAACCTTAATGTTATATCTAAAGGCTATTTCCAAATCAAAATGTTACATCATGTTCAATCCAAACCTAAATTTTACATCCAAATTTTATGTCTAAACATTATTGGTGTATCTAAATGTTCAATTTAAACCTAAATGCTGTATCTGAATGTGATACTAAACTTAAATGTTGTATCTGAATGTTAAACTAAACCAAAATGTAAATGTTAATTTACATTGTAAACCTAACTGTTAAAACTAGGGCGTCACATCTCTACATGTTTCATAAGTGCTGGCGTGACGGCCAGAAAGCGATAAATGAGCTCAGAGAGTTCCGGCCTCTCTGGTAGGATCTTGACTTTTCTGTCTCTTCTTCTTCTTCTTCTTCTTCTTCTCATATTTGGCTGAAGTTCATCTGGATGTGTTTAAATCTGTTGTCTCCTCAGAGGAGGTTCTTGAGAGAGCAGTGGCTCAGCGACGCAACCCCAGCTCCTTCGCCTGACGTCTCCACGCCCGTTCCACCATCAGAGGAGGAAGCGGACGAGCCGACAGCAGCGTGAGTCACAGTTTAACAGCTTCATGCAGCGGAGGCCGAGACGTACGGCAAACATTTATAAAGCTGGAAATATTTGTCATAATTGAAGCGGAGAGGACATTTCTGCATCGTTATGGTGAGATGTAAGAAGACGATGTGGATTATTTCACTACAGGACGCAGACAGCCAGGCATCATCGATGCTCTTAATGATTTATTACATCCTAGAAAAGATATAAGGATATTATGGAAGCTCTATCTCATATATATATATATATTATATTTTACTTTAGAAGTTCATATTTTACTCACTAGGGGGACATTTTTTTACTATGAATGCGGATCTTTGAACATAACTTGCCAACTGTTTGTCCGATTTCTTCCGGATTTAGTGCATATGATTCAAATCAAGATGACCAATCCTGTATTTTGATTTACTCCATAATTCATATTTTAGTCACCAGGCGGAGCTTTTCGACACAAAATTCTGTTTTAGGAAAACAACTTACTAACCATTAGACAGATTTCGTTGAATTCATTCAAATAACATGAAATTAATTGACGTCAAGAGATTTATTTTATAGTTATATATACAAGCATGGAGGAGCTTTATCATGAAACACGTTTTTTTCCGACATTCCCTGATGTTTACTTTGAGGAGCTCGATGAAGGGAATTGCTTGTACAACACAGGTGATTGGAAGCTTCTTGAGAATATACCACTGCTGTCAGGGGCAACAGCGTAGGCCTAGTTTTAAGAGGTCTGATGTACATTTTTCTGGCTTAAGCATATTCCATACTGTTCCTGTGTCAGGGAAAGCCAGAAGACGCCTGAGGTGGACGAGGCAGCTGATGCCAGTGAGGAGGAAAAAGCCTTCCAAATAGAAAAGGGAGAATCTGGCAGCAATACATCCAGGACACATAATAACCACAAGGTGAGATCAGCAGCTCTTCCTGTGCGGTTTTACATTTTATCTGCTGGCAGCCAGACTCGTTTGCAAAATGTGGTTTGAAAACGTAGAAGTGTAAATAAAAAGCTCTAAATATTGGATGGTTTGCTTTGACAGTGACAGAGGCTGAAGAATTCTCCTCATAGGCTGAATCCTTGTTTAAAACATCGTGTTTTTCAGTTTGGCCTCTTGTCGTACTCGAAGCAGATGAGCGTTGCTTAAATGAAGAGAAAAACAAAAAAGAGATATCTAATTTTTTTATATAATGATATCATTTTTCTCATATTTCATTTTGGGAAAAAAGTGAAAATGCCGAGAATAAAGTCCAAGAAGATTAATTTAAAATCCTCTGTCAGCGCGCGGTCGCTCCCAGCATCCTCCCAAAGGCACCAATGGACCAAAACCATCAATACACCCAACACAATGTAACATCTTCATGGCTTCAACTTTTCAGACTAATCCATTTTATGATTTTTTTCCCGAAAAGTAGTATAAAAAATGAATGACTTTGAAATTTTTTCCCAACATTTCCACTTTATTCTCGACATTTCGACTTTTTTTTTTTTACCTGAAATGAAATATGAAAAAATAAATCTTCCCCCTCTCTTTGTTTTTTTCCTATTATGCCTGGCCCGAATACTCCTTTGTTGTTTTACCGCCTCATTTCTCAACGCTTTTCTTATTTATATTGAAAAACTAACGAATAGTTGCAGAAACATCCTCCACTATTAAACACCGCAAGATTTACCTCTTTGAATGAAATTTAAAAAAATAATAATGGAAAGTATTATCAAGTGAGTAAATGGGTTTCTTTCAGTATAAAGGAATGAGGTTGTTCTGACTTAATGCACTAGTGTTGGGTCAATATGATGCATTCAGGTCGATCCAAAACTGTGTCTTGGAATAGATCCAACTTTATTTCATAAGGTTGGTCCAGGTGTGGTCGACCGTGATGGACATGCATCATGGGATGTGTTCAGCCCTTAGCCATCTCCTCATTTCACACGGGCCACCAACAACTGGACTGAAGCTCAACGCCTCCTAACATGACGGGCTTCGGTTCGGTCGAACACCTCTGATGATGACTGTGAAATATTTACGGCGGCGCACAGGTCGGGGAGGGCTCCAGAAAGAGGGGGAAGGGAAGCGTGTCTGGAGTTGTAGGTTCTGTGCCCGTTTTAAGTGTCCGACTCGGGAGAGCACTTAGGATTGTCTCTGTTCTTTACCCGCAGGCTGGAAGTGACGAGAAGGCACAAGGTAAGGAGTCCGCGGGGCTGGAACAGTCGGCCGCCTCCATCTCTTCTCCGTCACTCTCATGACTTCTCCTTCCTCGAGTTTGTTCTCCCCTGACAGACACTCACTTGCCATCGCTAAGTCTCCGCACGGAGAATAGTCAGTAAATCAAAGCGACAGAATGGAGCCACGGCTCGACTCCGACTGTAACATCACTTCTGACTGCATGACTCATCCTGCAGGACATCCTTAACCCTCCAAAGTTCTGCTCTGCTGTTTGGTTGAAACCCATTTTGAGTCAATATTTTTTATTTAAAAATGGGACTGAACCTGTTTATTATATGACCCAGTGGCAGCATGTACAAGCAAAAGTGTAAGGGGCCGAGGATGGAGCCCTGGTTGAAAAGGAGCCACACAGGCGGAGGCGTTCATTATTATTGGATAAGTAGATTATTTTCCGGCATATTAAAGCTTGTGAGGACTTATTAAACAGAATTATGTCATTTGATACAACAGAAAAAAGTTTAATAAGGGTCAAATAGTTTTCTAAGGACATGCTTTACCAAATTGCTCGAGTTAATCTGGACTAAGCGAAGAGACTATTCTTCATGAATTACAAATTGGTGATGAATACAGTGATGGCCACACGGTGTGTGAGGAACCCCTCAGCCCTTACCGCCCCAGCAGTGCACTGCAACTGGCCTTAAGTGGGCTTTGAAGGGTTGTGGGATGAACGTGGCGTCCTGACCCCACCTCTTCATGGGGCTGTAGAACGAGTACCCACTGGGCAGGAAAGATTACCACAATGCACAACTACTTCTTCTACTTCTTCTTCTTCTTTCGGCTGATCCCTTTAGGGGTCACCAGAGGTTTTTGTAACTCCTGAGACACTTCTCCACCCACTCCACCCTGCCCGCACTCGCCTCCTTTCCACAATTGCCTTTATTCCCTTCCACACAATGTGCTATGAACGATCATTTTGCTTATCTTATGATATAATCTTTGACATTTGGCGTAACAGAATAGTTAGTTGCATATATTTTGTAAATATATCTATCTAAAGAAACATCCTCACTTCCTGGGACACCCTAGCACAACTTTTTGACACGTAAGTTATTGGATAGCGAGGAATGAGTTAAAGGTGCAATATGGAACTGCACCTTTAACACTGTTACGAAGATTTATTTATTTATTAACAGCAAAAAATGAACAGTAACTTGGAACTGGTGAGAATTATTTAAATTTGGATACAATGTGAGTTAAATTAACATTTTACATTTCTCTCTGTGAAACCTTTCATATTTTTGTCAATTGCAATTTTCAACATCTAATTACAAATTCTGACTTAAAACCTGTTTAACCAACAGGCTTGGACTTATTTTCTACCTAGTTCTTGCATTTAATATTTTTTATATCCCAGCCAATGATTTAAGTAAGATTCTAAATCTCCCTCTAGTGGACATATGTGGTATTTTTCAGCCCAAACCCCTCATTCATACAGGTTAAGGTGATTTTTTCTCTTTCAGTGAATAAAGAGTCTGAGGATCACATCTTCTCCGTACAAATGGCAGAAAGAACGCTTCATGACCGATCAGGTGAGATCCACCTGCAGGTTTTGTTGACGCTATGAAAATATGATCAAACTGTCGTCAGGCGTAATTTTTGGTCGCGCCTTCAGAACCTTTAGCTGGAGATTGGAACATCTGGGAACAACGTTATATTTAGCCCATTTTGTTATTGCAGTTAATATTTCATGGAATTCACCTTCCTACCTATGACTGTTTAATTATACTCAGGCGACCTTGCATTTCAGATGAAATGAGATAAGATAAGAATTTATTAATTCCATATCATAGATGGAAACAGATTATCTACTGTGGCTGCACCTAAACGGACCAGGCACCAAAGAAGAAGTATTTTTGTTTATATAAAAGTATATAATATATATATATATGTTAAAGTGCATTGATTTATTTAAATTTGGTTATTATTATTATTATTATTATTATTATTATTATTATTATTATTATTGTTATTATTATTAACAATAATGTAATTTTTATTTATATTCTGTAGAAAATTTTAATTATTTGATATTATTACTATAATTATTGTATTTATTTTGAATAATACATTTACTAATTAAATTATAAATATTAAATATGTTCATTATATAATATTTAATTTATTGTCAATATTATTATTATTATTATTATTATTATTATTATTATTATTATTATCTTCATTAATAATAAAAATAACGTAATTCTTATTTTTATTATCATTATATATATAAAATATAAATAATTAATATTTAAATCTTTGGATATTATTACTGTTATTATATTATTTATTTTGTGTAATACATGTATTCATTTAATTCTAAATGTTTAATATTTATTATGTCATATTTTATTCTATCATTATTATTGTTGTTATGTTAATAACAATAGTAATAATAAAAACTTATTTTGTGAAATATATTCATCTACTTCTAACTATTCAATAATATTCAAATTGATCATTGAATGAAAACATTTTCAGGCAGTTTGGTGAAATCTTTATTTGACTGCAAAGCAGAGTGAATGTAATGTTTACATGTGATTTATACTTCTTCTTCTTTCTCCTGTCCCAAAGTTCTGGGGACTGTGGCAGTGCAGGTTGAAAGAGACCCGAGGACAGGCGCCACCGTCGTCAGGTCGGTGGCCCCTGCGTCTTCACCAGCCGGTGCTCCGATGGCTTTCACCGTCTTTGACGACGGCAGGAGGTGCATCCACACGGTTGGTGGGGTGGAAGGTCAACCCTCGACTGAAGAGCTGGGTCAGATCCTGAGCGTTATTGATGGCTTTGGGATGAAAGTGCTGCTGGATGAAGTCACAGTGGCGCCAAACAAGGCAGGGGAGAAGATGAAGGACGCAGAAGCCGCCACAGTGTCAGGCGGAGAAGTCACATTGTTTTCTACTCATCCCACCATCACGGAGGACGACAGCGAGCCGTTGGAGGCCTTCCAGAGATCTGAGTTGGAGGGGCAGCTGGGTAAAGCAGACATCGCAGCAATCATGGAAGATAAGGAGAATAAAAAAGAGGATGAGAGCATCTTGGTGGTTCCACACTTTACGGGAGAAGTACACAAACTGCAGGGTCAAAGCCTGGAGGAAAGCCCGGTCACCCTTCTGTTCTTGGGTTATGCTGACTCTACACATGGTGAAGATGAAGAGGACTATGAGGGCATGCTCACTGCGGAACGAGTCATCATCACCGATGAAGGAGAAGTCTTAGAACCTGCATCACCTCTGGTGGAGGAAGAGTCCCAAGAGAAAGGGTTTCAGGAGGTTCCCCTGGAAGAAAACGGGGCAACGGGAGTTCAAAACCAGGCGGAGGACGGTGATAAGGTGCAGCAGAAATCACCTTTACCCAATAAAGCCGAAGGCGGAGGACCCTCCAAGCGCAAAACCTGTCAGTGCTGCTCCGTCATGTGAGCTTGAGTGGAGAGACTCCTGCATCCGCCTTAATCCTGTGTTTTGTGTATAAATATCAAAAGCTGCCTTCATGAGGGACCGTATCACCGTCTGCCACTATCTGACAGTGGTCTGAGCTTTGAGCAGCAACCATTTCCCTCAGTTTTGCCAAAGAAAGAGACATTTATTATTTTGAAAGCAGCTCCTGAGCAACATTTAAAATCCACTGTCGCCCTCTGGTGGACAAAACTGAGAACTTCAACCTGCCCTCAGACAGACGTCTCTCCTACCTTCAGACTTTTTTTGTGCCTTATCTGCCAAAAATGTTCCATGTTTAAATTTGCTGAAAAAAGATGCATATTTTACAACTTTGGGGAAAATATTAATCATAAGCGAAAATGATTAATTATGTCTAGTTCAATTTTAACAGCAGAGAGTAAAAACTTAGTATATTTGTAACATCCTTTCTTACCTTTTTCCTTCTTATTTCTCTTTTTTTTAACCTACCACTTCTCAGGGTCGGAGCTCCAGCTTATGAAAAAAGTCTGGGAGTTTTAAGGTGATTTTAGATTATTTGAATTTTAAACCCTCAACATAGTAAATACTTCAGGCGTCACCACTTGGTCGGTTATGGTGGAGTTAGAGCTAACGAGTGAAGGCAAAGCTCTCAATGCACCGGTCGATTTATTCTTTCAGCCGTCAAGTTGGCGGAAACCGAAAGAACAAGGTCAAGGATGCAAGCAGCTGAAATGAGCGTCCTTTGTTGGGGGGGCTGAGCTCAAACTTGGAGATCTGCGGTGGAGCCGCTGCTCCTTTTCTTCTGAAGAAGCTGGTTTCCAGGCAGCTGGGAGGAGATTCAGAACTCAAGATCCTCCAGTATGAGGTGGAGAGTGTTGCGGGGAAAGAGACATGTTCCTTGGCCTGCTGCCACCGTGACCAGACAAGCAGACAAAAGCATTTGGATTGACTGATGAATGGAACTCACTCTGAGACGAGATGGAATCGTTCCCCTTCAATTTTTGCATGTGTTAACCTTCGTTTTATCCAGACGTATAAGTGTAACTTTTGGACTTCTGCATTGTGTGTGATGATTCTCAGGACCGGAACTCTCTTTGAAGGTGCTGTCTGTTTATTGTGTGGCAACTGGCTACATCAAAAGACGGACTTCAGCTCACAGGCATTTGATCCATCGTGTTCTTCCCTAAATTAAGATGAAAACAAAGAATGGGGACCGGTAAGAGAGTAGCTTTTTTTAGCTTAGCATCGGACAAACCGAAGATTTACTACATTAACATCTTGACATAAAAATGTTTGACAGAAGCATTTAACAACTTAACATTTTCCATGAGAAAATACGAATACAACCAAAAGAAATAAAAGGACGTGAATAATAACTCAAAGTAATAAAATTTACTAACCTCTTCCCTGAGGGAATCAACGGGGGCGGGGCTAGGGGATGAAACAGTTTATATAGGGGAAACTCACGAAGAAGAAATAAGGCGGGGACTCGGACATGTATTTTAAAAAAAAACTAAGAAGTAACTGTAAAACAAAAAAAAAATTGAGCTAAAATTGTAATTATAACCAAACTGGTTACATATGTGATATATTTAATCCTTAAAAATGTTTCCTGCCGTTTAATTGTCTTTTTACGTCTCATCTAACTTCCATTTTCATTTTATTTTTTTTACAGGATGTTTACAGCGACTCACAAATAATATTTGTTTATTTTTATTAACATTATAGACTTTAATTGTCCTCATTATCTTTTCGTTGAAACACAATTACCTGAATATTATGCAGTTTCTTCAAAGTGAATGTAATTTGTTGGTAATAATTCAGAAGTTATTACACAAAAAGATGTGTTTGTTTCTTGTTGTAGGAGTCACCGGTTCATATATTTTAGTGTTAAAATGATTCTGTAGCAAACTGGAATACATCATTCACACAATCATACCTTCATTTTTAAAGCGTGGTTTTGTGTTTTTCAGTATCATTGGAAAAAGGAACATTTGTCAGAAATGGATAAATTTAATAAATTTCCCCTTTTCTTTCGAGTTCATTTTGAGTCACTGTTTCTTACTGTTCATAAGACGACCCACTGGCAGCATGTGTATATTTCTAAAGAGAAAGGGGCCGAGGATGGAGCCCTGGAGGACATTAACCATGGCGATTGAGGAAGTCTTATCTGATTCTACTTTTTTTGGCACATTAAATCACGAGAGGATTTAATTATTATAAAGTAATAATTTATACAAAAATGCCCCAAAGAAATTATATATGCCCCCCCCCTGCCTTAAAGAACTACTCACCCCACTGACCTCAACACGATCCCTCCGTTCTACCCACTCATACCGCCTCCTCCTTCCCCGGACTAAGCTCAGCACCATGGGTGATCGGGCCTTCTGTTCTGCTGCCCCTCGTCTGTGGAATGCCCTCCCTGACCATCTGAGGGCTCCACAGACGATTGACACATTTAAAGAAGGACTTAAAACTTTCCTTTTTAGCAGAAGCTATAACTTTAATTAACATTGCTGCTTTTTGGTCAGGTTTTTATTTAGTTATTATTTTATTTTTTTATTGATGCTTTTATCTGCTTTTACTTTGTAGCACTTTGAGATTTGATCCAAATGTAAAGTGCATTATAAATTAAACATATTATTATTATTATTATTATTATTTTGCTGGTAACACTTTTACTTAAGTGAAATCTTTTACTTAATTGAAATCTTGAATGAAGGAGTATTTAAACTGTGAAATGAGTATTTTTACTCAAGTAAAGTATCTGAATACTTCATCCATCATTGCACTTCGGTAGGTTCTAACCACTGCAGACTAGGAACCCCCAAAAAGACCTGTTCTGACCCAGTCCTCCACAAATAAGAGCTTCTCAAAGTTGCTCCGATCTTTGGAACATTAACCTCTGGACTAAAACGCTCACTTCCTGTCTGATATATTCGGGTAACTATTGTAAGAAAGTAATCTATGTTATCGTGACTCACCTGTCGGTGTTTATAATATTACAGCGGATCAGTCTATATTTAAACTCTGCTTGTACAGGGGGTGGATTGTACTTGCTCAGGTGACCCGTACAGGATCTAAGTGGATCAGCTGGATCATATTTCCGTTGAGGTGGATTTCATCAGGCACTCAGGATGACTGCAGCACTACGGTCAGGTGGGTAACTTTTATATCACCGTGTTCTCTTCCTGATGTTGTTTCTAGATATCAGCTGAAATGTTTTATCTGATGGGTTGGATCAGGTTGTAAGAAAGAAACCGTTAAGTTTATAAGTTAAATATGAACAAGAGTGATAAAACGTGCATGTGCAAAGTGAGAAAAGTAAACTCTCTCTGTGAGTTGTTTCATTCAATAAGAGAACTCACTTTAAAGTGATATAAATAACCCACTTTAGCAGGCGGGACTTAAAATTAAAACCTGTCAAATCAACTGAATGTGATTTATTTGGCACAACTTTGCGGGTTTTCCCATGAAAAAAAAAACAATAATTTAAGTTTTTCCTAAATAGTTTCCTGTAAGACCTAAATAAGACAAATAAATAGAATGTATTTGATTAATGTTGCTCAGTTTAGTTAGCTGGACGCTGATAATAACAGATATTGCTGCTACAGTTGTGTTAACTGCACATAGTAAAGTCATTTTTCATCTAAATAATATAATTAATTAGATCTAACACAACTCATTTTGGTAGAAACTGTTATTATATCTTTATTTAATAAATTCAACATTTTTTTGGGAGTCTAGTGAAAGAGACCAGTGCCAAAATTTTGGATAGAGTTATGATGAAATCACGTTATTTACGCTGTAAAGCATTCTGATCCGTAGGTATTTGTGTAGTTTTGTTGAGATGAGGATGGAATAAACAGGTTAAGCTCATTAAGGCACATTATAACGTCCTGTTGCGGGAGATTTACACGCATCGAGATGCTGCTGTCGATAATCCAGAAACACACTGAGTGACGTCAAACTCCTCAATGTGCCGCGCCGCGTGTCCATGTTGTTTGTGATGCATCAGCGTATGTGCACAGCAAAAATAAGTAAAATATTAATGAACATAAGTATTTTAAGTTCTATATGTAAAAGAAATAAATGAATACAAGGTGCTATTAGTTGAAATAAGTGAAAAAAAAAGAAAACAATTTGTTTTTAGTTGCAATGGGTTAAAAAATAATAATGAATTCAAGGTGTTTTCAGTTTTGATAAGTAAAAAACAAATTAGGAATGTAAGTTTTTCTTTTGTTGTAATAGGTGAAAAAATAATGAATACAATATGGTTTTTGTTGTAATGAGTTAAAAAAAGAGAAGAAAACAATGTGTTTTTAGTTTTAATAAGTAAAAAAAATAATGAATACAATGTGTTTTTAACTATAATAAGTTAAAATAAATAATGAATACGATGTGTTTTTAGTTTTAATAAGTAACAAAAATAATGAATACAATGGTTTTTTAGTTTTAATAAGTAAAAAAAACAATTTTTTTACAAAATTTTACTAATAATAGGGAGTTTTCTATCTAAGAATCAGACATAATACTTAGTTGTTGTTTTTTCCCCCTGTTCTTCTTCCAGGATCGCGCCGTATCACTTTTCTTAGTTATATTTAACCATTTTAAGATCAAATATCTCTTGAAGTTAGCTGTCAGTACTAGAATTGAGCTTTTGAGATATTATATTTGTTTTGACCTATAAAGATCTTCAACCGCCTAAAAACAAGTTCCTATATCCCAGTGAAATTGTACTTGTTCAGTGATTGTGTCTTAAATCACGTGCATTAAGATATTTGGACGTATGATTGCAGGTCACATGATGGACCTCAGAAGGTTCTGGGGCTCAGGGAGAACTGGTGCTCTAACACTGAGCTGATGTTTGTTATACACAACAAAATAATGCAATAAAGTCTCATTAAAACAGATCAGAGGCCAGAGCAAAAGCAGAATCGACCGTGTCGTTTCAAAGTGAGGGAGAAAAATGACCAAATAGAAGGATTAGAAGATGAAGAGGTAACTCCAAATTATCTTTCATTTGATTCGGAAAGAAATCCCAACTGTACTCTATAATGATAATAATAATAATAATCTATATGTGTGTAGTATATAGCATAAACTTTTTGAATGCATTGTATTGTATTTGTGGTTGAGTATTTTCACTGCGTGGTGGAAGTACTAGGTACCTGAGTACTTTATCCAACGCTGGTCAAACACATCTTTGATTTCTCACCGACGATCTACTTCTGTTTTTTAAAAGCAAAACATATCAGCAAAGACATTTATTATTCATTCGTTCATTGACATTCTCTTAATTGACTCTTGAAGGGAAATAAAAAATACAAAGGCTCGTAACAATGGAGACAAGAGATCCAGAACCCGGCCAACAACACCTGGACTCTCAGGATGCAGTTGGTGCGTCGATGGAGACGGACGAAACCGCACCTCCAGAACCTGCTCTGATCAGCAGGTACCACAGCGTGATGGATGATGATGGTTTGGATGATGTCTTCCTCCCACCGCCTCCTCCATCCTGCATGGCTCCTTTGCTTCCAGCAGAGGGCAGCACAGAGGCGATAGGGGCAAATAATCCCAGCGTGACCCTTATAAATGTGGCGGCTGACGCCATAGAGGCTAAAGCTAATCCAAGTGGCTTAGACTGGCATCATGGGGAGAAGCAGGACATGGCAGGACATGAAGCGAAAGCAATTACACCAGAGGAGTCTACGGACAGCGAGTCCACTCTGTCATACAATCAAGATCAAACATCGATGGAGGACGTAGGGACTCTTCTGGAAACATGTGCCGATCGATCCGAAGCACAGGACACCACAGGGGATGAGGTTTCCAATGCGGACAGCGAGGAGTCGGTTACTTTGGGTGGAAGACTGGAAGACTGGAGGGAAAATGAAGCTGAGACGGACGACAATTCCGAACAGCTTCCTGAAAACTCTGGATATGGGACCGATTCCGAGGGAGACGTTTGTGGTGACAATGATCGTGATTTTGAATCCTGGGAGCCATCAGAGCTCGTCAAATTCAACCAATGCTGGACGGAGGGAGCAACCAATCAGCCAGAGGTCTCAACAGAAATGTCCGGTTATGACGTTGACACCAGATCTTTTGACTACAACAACACAAAGTGTGACTGGGTGAGGAGAGAGAGCGCCGCTAGCGAAACACGAGAATGCCGACTCTCCGTCTCTGAAGGTTCTGAAGAGTCGGTGTCGAAGCGGAAGCATGGAGATGGAAGCAGGCAGATAGCTACAGATATCCATCAAGGAGAGCAGCTGCTTCAACGTCTGCAGCAGGTGAAACTGAGACAGGATGTATGTGGTCCCGAGAGCCGCCGTAATGTTCAGCAGACGGCCCAAGACATGACGGAGGAGAACGATGGTGGTCATGAGACAGCGGGAGAAAAGAATGCAACAGCTACAATCGAGGGAGAAGAGAGGATATCTCCCACTGATGATGATAACGGAGAATTTGTCAACCAGATGGAGCGGCAAGCGATTGAGACAAATGAAGATGAAGATGCCAAAGGAAGGATGTCAACACCTGTAGAACCAGAGCATCAAATAGCTGCCAGAATAGAGGCAGGAGATTCTGAGGAGGAAGAAAAAGATGGCCCGGTATCATCAGATTTGTCTCCAATAAGCATCATCAAAGGAACAACTTCCAGCCACATTCCTTTTCCGTCCACCCATCACCGGTTCTCAGCCGCTGAGACCCCCATTGAAAGGCAGATGCAAGACGAATTCCAGGAGAAACAGAACCTTCAGAGAGCTGGGGGTCTCTTCAACCTTGCCGATAATCCAGATGTGCTAGAAATCCCATTTAAGACCAGGGTCTCACTTGGGCCACTTACAGTCATCGATCCACAGTCATGCCAGGGCGACTACTCGCCGTTCTCTGAGCAGAAGATGCATAAGGAGATAAGTCAGGAGATTCAGAGGGAACTGGTGCTGGAAAATTTGGGCAAGATCCCAGGGGAGAACAGCCGAGGTGAGGTCCGCCAGTTAAAGGACATGAAACTTCTCTTTGAGGCTTTTCAACAGGATAAGACAGAGGGTCCAACAAGGCACCGGCGATCCCCCACTTTACTGATGAAAGGTCCGGTTTACCCGTCGGTGCTGGAGCGCACACACAGTCTAGAAATTGTTTCACTCCAGGGTTGCCCCATTCCCAGAGCCCATTCCCTGCGGCTGCCCAAATCCACCTCAGAGACGAGGAAAAGTCTTGAAAGCTTAAGAGCAAAAAAGGGTCCGACAGCCAGTTCTCCAGGCAAAACACTATTACTCCCCGACCCAAAACCCGGGGTAATCCCGTGCCTGAACAGAAGCATGGATTCAATACACAAAAAAAAGTCAGATATGGAGACTGTGAGAAAAACTGAGATAAAAAAAACAATACAAGGTTCTCCCATCATCAAACAAAACCCCTTCTGTAAACTGCGACCGGCCCTGGCTCTGCAGCCAGAGGTAGAGAAGGACATCAGGGAGGCCAAGGAGAGGGAGGAGGAGCTGCGAAGGCAGAGAAGTACTCTGTACGGAGAGAACAGGTCGAAGAGCGAAGACGGAGAGAAGTTCCCACCTCATGACCCAGGTGAGTCTGCAGGGTCTCTGCAGGACATGGTGGGAGGTAACTGAGTACGTCTAAGAACTGCACTTGACTAAAAGCCTGAGACACGTGTACTGATTTCATTATTTCAATTTTTATACAACTTAATGTTTGTACACTACTATATTTCAGAGGGAAATATATTTTTCATTTAGGAGAGATGATCAGTCATCCGGGTCATGGTAATACCTGAGAGTCGAATCCTTCTGTTTAGTTTTGAAGATGTTTCACCTCTCATCCAAGGAGCATTTTCGGTTTCTTCGGTTTCTACTTTTAAGGTTTCAGGGAGATTGGGATTGGAGGATATCTGCCCCGAGCAGAAACAGAAGGTATACCCAAACAACTGACGACGCGGTTTAACTTACTGCGTCAATCATTGGCTTCTTAGCTCCGGCATGAGATCCATGTTTCCGTGGAAACAGATTTGTCGAGTAGCTGACATTAAAACTTGTGGAATGAATCGTTGCTGACGTGCGTCTTTCTCAGCTTCCATCTGATTACACATCAAGCATGTCGGTTTTAAACTTGTGTGGTCCGGTAAATAGACAACTGCACTTACGTAGCGCTTTTTGGCGGTCTGCTCGACTACTCAGAGCGCTTTGCATCACGAGCTCAACCAGAGCAGGAACCATTGACACACCAAAGGAACAGCCATTGGGGGCAACTTGGGGTTCAGTATCTTCCTCAACGATACTTCGACATTTGGACCTGAGGGGCCGGGGATCGAACCCCCGACCTTCAGATAAGTGGACAACCGCTCTACCTCCTGAGCCACCGTACACTTCGCCAGTTTATCAAACTGCCGATCACAGGGGGAAGATGGAGAACATGTAGGGAACCCACACAAACACGGGGGAGAACATACAAACCCCACGCTAATTCAAAATTAAGGATGCAGATTCTTTCAGTGAAGCATAATAGTATCATTTGCTTTAAGATTACTTCCATACGGTTGCTAGGATACAGCGTGTTCCGTGGCATTGTGCGACGACCCAGCCTTCTGACACCGTGACACAGTCTGAGGACACTCTAATGAGCGGCTCTCTGCATTAGCATCACGCCGCGTTATCTAAGGAGTCTTACTGGCATCTTAACATCAACCATGTCACCGCCGGTTAGGCGCTCGTCAGTCCGGCGGCCGCCAGATCTGAATCAGCGGACACCAGAGGACGGAGCGACAGCAGGAAGGCTGCTATCTTCACTCCAGCGTGAGCCGGGGCGGCTCTACTGTACATACAAATGTACAGTCTTGTTGAAGGTCGGTGCATTCGTACGCGGCAGTTGCCCTGCAGGAAAACTTGGACACCGCCTAAAGACAGCAGCCAGACGAGAGGCGTGTCTCTAAACAGACGCCTGTTAGCATTTTCAGCCTCGGCAGCCGGATAATGATGTCGGGGTTGAGTCAAGGTGAAGATGAAGTGAGAGTGGCAGACCCATAATATGTCTGGGCCGGAGCTGAGGCGAAGGAAATGATTCGTTCTTGAGGTCAGATAAGGTGACGTTTGTCATTCTAACCACCAGTGTCACAATAATGAATACAAATGTGTGACCCGCAAAGTCCAGGGGGTCGTCGAGTGGGTTCCAAACCAAAAATGGGAATAATTTAAGCTCACTTTAATCGACATTTATTACCTCAGTTTTCATACACAAATATAAATATACATATATATATATATATATCTTATCAAAAGAGGGATGTTAATGGTATTTTGGGTGACTTTGGGTTCCTCGCCATTAAATGTTTGATCTTCTTCATAGCCTGTAATTAAGACTGCCAGGTCCTGATTGATTATATGGTTTTTAATTCATTAACCGACATTACTCGCATAGTTCAATATTTGCGGTTCAAAGTATTCAAAACTCTTTCGTTTTCTTTCATTGGAATGTGATTTTTTTTTTTGAGTAAAGGAATGAATAGATTGAAATAAAGCTTAGGTTTCATTCGTCAAACATTCATAAATGTATTTCACTGTTCAGAAAACCTTTTTAACAGGATTGATATGATTGAAAAAACAAATGAATTAAACGTATATTAGTGAATGTGCTCACGTATTAGTACCCCACATGTTCACATAATAGTAGAAACTTAACCCGCGCATTAATAAAAACTCGCTCTCCTCTTGCTTAAAGACGCTTGCAATCAATACGGGCCATTGAAGGCATTCCAATTGTTTCAATTAAAATGTGTATTTTTTTAGTAATTAAATGAATGAGTAGATTGAAATAAACCCCGATTTAACAAACATTCAAACAATTATTTCGTTGTTCATCCAGGAGAGGACATGGATGAAACAAAGGAATAATCAAAATCATACCTATCCTATGATATGAATCCCCTAGGACTGTCTGGTGCCCCCCGGGGTCTCCTGCGGGCTGTAACCCTTTTGGTTGCCGCGCTGGTCGCGGGGAGGTTTTCGGGGTAGAAGGATCTGTCTGCACCTTGGCCGTCCTGGTCTCCGCCCCTGCTGACCGGGCACTACAGGCAATGTCCTCTGAAAGGACTTAACTAGCTTAGCGCACAAAGACACACTAGAGGGGCGAGTCGTGGTAGCAGAGTCGGTCTTACAATAGGGATTTAGGGGCTGGGGCCAATTTTAATCCATTTCACGTATTAGCAGCATGGGTTTGTGGGATTGGAGCTGAGGGCAGCCGCCCCTGACTGGCGTAGCTGGCGGTGCGGATCTATCGTGGGCCCGCCTCATAAACCACCAAAACAACTTCACTTCTACTCATTGGTGCCTTTTAGTTACGGCCTCTCGTCCTTGTTTGTCTGGTTTCCTCTTTGTTTCCCAAACACGGCGTTTCAAACCCTCCTAACCGACAAATACGCGTCTTAATTCCAGATAAAACGTAATCGGCTCGTCAATTATGACTGATTGATTAGTAAAACTTGTTTGCCTAAAACAAGTTCTCGTTATAGTGAAACGCTGCTCAGGTATTATTAAAATGTGTGACCTTAACAGTAAGTGTATTTAGTAAATAGCACGCGTTTCTTGATTGGATCAGATGGTACATTAGAACCTCCTGGCCTACATCCTGTTTCACTGGCGTTTCCTGCAGCAGTGAAAGAGGAACCATTCAAAATTGCTTGAATTAAAATGTGTATTTTCTTTATTAAGTCAAACAAAAAGTTAATTTACCAAACATTCATAACATTTATTTCACTTTTCACCTGCCGCACGTATCGGCAGATGAAAAGTGAAAGCGCCCAGAAAAGGACTGAGGTTCTAAAACGCGTATAATCAACGACTAATCAGAAATTGAGCTTCGGATTCCTGTAAGATGAGAAACTGAGAAAAGTCATTCTATTTGAGTGACGTAAAAGGTGCATTCTGTAAAATTTAGTGGCATCTCTTTGAATACATAGAATATAATGTTTTTGCGTAGAAATCTTTTCATTTAAAGTTAGCTGAGATTGAGCCCTTATATCCCCCGAGTGGGCGGGTCCTCTTTCCACGGGGGCCACCATGTTGGTTTTGGGTTGTGTAATGTTGAACATTGGAAGGATCAGACTTATTATTTAACAAGAAAAAACACAGAAGAATGAAATCTTCCTGTAAAATAATATAAATCTATTATCAAACATCTAAGCTCTTATGTATAGATGTACAGAAAAAGATATTCTAAATATATCTATCTAAAGTGATGACATCGTTTTGACACTCGAAGGCCCCCGTAGATTCTTGGACAGGAAGGGGTGAGCTGAGGTGCAATCTGGAACTCCTACACTAGATGTCGCTATGTTCTGCTCACTGCACCTTCAAAGGTTGTTCCATCAGTTTGAAATGTTGTGATCCTTATCCTGACTGGGTCCGACGCCTCCTGAGGTCAGAGACCTTCATAATGACCTTCTCCTTTCTTCCTCCTTTCCTCAAGATGTCAGACAACAGTCCACGGGAAAACTGGAACGGGTTTGGCCCCCTCCTTCCAAAAAGGACCAGAAACCCCCTGAAACGACACAGGTTGATATGTCTGCTCTATTTATGAAACAATTGCTGGATCTAAACTTTAAACGTTCATATCAGCCATAACATTATAACCAATGAGAGGTGTAGCCGGTGGTCGTAGTGGGATATGTTAGGCAGCAGGTAAGTCTTGGAAGCATCAACTGTAGACAAACATAATGATTTGAGTGACTTTAAGACCCTTTAATGTCCTCAGTGAGACCAAAAATCTGGAAAAAAGTATTTCATGTTTTATGTATTTGGGGCACGCATTGATTTAAAATCTAAGACACTCTCAAGTGTAAATAAAATGACAAGTGGTTCCGTCAAGCATGTTTTTAAGCAAGAAAAATAAATCAGACTTTTGTTTTTAGTATTTTGCATTTCATGGAACATTTTTAATTAGATTAGCTCATCCTTTTGGATGAGCTATGAGATGTTTTCGTTTTGTTTTTAACTACTATCTGACCCTTATTAGACTATTTTTTGGTTGTGTCAAGTTACATCATTCTGTTCAGTGACTCCTCACAAGCTTTAATCTGCCCAGGGCTTATCGGACAGGACTTTCTCAATAGCCATGGTTGATTAGTCAGTAGAACCATGGTCGGCGTAGAACTACAGTCTTGTCGGTTGTTCCTGGACTGCAGTGGTAGTGCTAGATCCAACAGGAGAGCTTTGTAGAGAGTTGATGAAAAAGTTGATGCTGGTTCTGATAGACAGGCATCAGAACACACAATGACATCACAGCTCGCTACATAAGGGGCTGCATAGCCAGAGGGTGGTTAGAGGCGTCATGCTGACCCAAAACCACAGCCGGATGCTCCTGCGATGGACACGTCAGCATCAGAACTGGACCATTGAGGGTGATTGAATAGGGTGGCTTCAGGAAGGATTTAAGGAACACAAGGACAGGTTCAAGGTGTTGACTCGGCCTCCAAATTCCTCAGATCTTAATCCAATTCCAGAAAAGTCTGATCCCATTGAGGCCGATCGCACAACTTCAAGGACTTAAAAGGATCCGCTGTAACCATCTTTGTTCCAGATACCACAGCACACCTTCAGGGTTCTGCTGGAGCTCCATGCTCTGACCAACTCTATTATATTATATTATATTATATTATTAACACATATTAGGCTAGCAGTTATAATATAATGGCTGATCTGTGTATTCTTGCGGCGTCTGCGCCGTTAAATAAATCTGTAAAAGGTACGGTATATACAAGACATTAAGGTAAATACCCAGTTATAGAACTGATGTAATGTCAACTTGTTTACGGTTACATAGTTAGCTACCTTGAATTTAAGTAAATTACAGTAAATAACTTTATTGTTTCTAGTCAGAATATGTGGAAAACACAGAATTTTAATGTGAAAATACAAACTTTTGGAAAATTATAGGAACAATAACATGATGTCCCAAGCAAGTCGCTACCGTAAAGATATTATTCTTGTATAAATAACCGATTTTGTTAGTATCGCTACGCGAATAACCAACTTTAAACATTTAGTAACAGCAATGTGGCGATTATGGGATCAGAAGAAGTTAAAAATATGGCGTATTATTTCTCAAATAATGTTGATTTCTTGGTTTAAAGTCTGAAATTAAGTTATTTACAGTTATTTTATGTAAATGCTATGCAACTGTAAACAGGTGTAATTTATATCTGTTTTTCAGATATACAGGTTTTATGGGTTTTTTTACAGTACGGTTTATACAGTTGGCTTTTGTGCTGATCCCAATCCAGCATAGACAAATTATAAAAAATCCAGTTTGGATTTGTATAAACAGTAAATGTTTCTCAAATTCTCGGATGAGGAGGTTCTGATTGATTCGGGTTAACGGAGCTAATCTCCCGTTCTTAATCCTGCTCCTCTCTCCGTTTATCTCACAGCAGGAGCCAAAAGTTCACAGAGCAGGAGGTCAGAAGGCTCCTCTGTGGCAACGCTGGGAATCAGGCCAGATCAACGGGCCGACGCCGAAGAACAAGTGATGTCTTCCTCACTTCTGAGGCGTCTTCTAGGCGGTGCCACTATAGAGCTGCACACAATGAATCCATGTAGCCCAAACCCTGAAGGTAGTTCCAGCTTCATCTCTGCTCTCTCATATCGTTTAGCAGCAGTTGTATTTAGCCGTGAAATAAAGCAGGAGTGTGTCTTAAATTACATTTGTATTTTATTTCCAATGTAAACAACAACAGTTTAGTTCCTGCAGTCGAACTGTGTAAGGACTTTCACTTGGAGGTTAGAATCTTTCAACAAACCGCTATCAGAACTACTTCGATAGAAAAACTGTTTACCTTATAATACGTTAATTTCCGATTAATGTTCTGCTGAATGTGGTGTATTCAAAATAAAATCTGAAAATCCATTGTTGTTGCTTTTTTCATTTTTTGCACGATGTACACAGTTGTTATTCAATAATTACGTTTGAATTAAAAAGAAAAAATACTAATGGAAAAGATAAATATAGATATTTATTTATTTTATGAGAGTTTTTTACTTAAAAAAAAACAAAAATGATGGTGTGTGCTTAAAGAATTATCAGTTATGATTTGAGTTTGCTGTGGAAATCAGAACTCCCCATTTATCTGGACTTTGGACCGGCACTGGAAGTTCACAGTAAATTTTCCGGATTTTAACAATGTGTGTATTCGCTGTATTATGCGACGCCAATCAAGCTCCAAAAGAGGCTTAAAAAGTGCGACGAAATGTGACATAATAATGACCTTTGTCATAAATATTGCTGCTTTGTGTATAAATATATTAAATAAAGGTATTTGTTTCATCTTGAATTGATTTTTTGAATTGATTTAGAAAGAAACTGAAACTGGTATTTGGTTAAACAAAAACATTTTTACAAAATTATCAACACAGTAAATAACAAAAAAAGGAAACGGCTGAAGCCGGATGTTTATTTTTACATTTCCTATCGCATCTAAAGAATACAAGAATAAAAGAATAGCCCACAACATCTGCAGCACTGAAGGAAAACACTACAAAATGTCATTATATGAATTAATCTATACAATACATAATCCTCAAATATTTAACAATCTGATCAATGTCCAGTTTAATTCCCCATCTTTTCATATTTCCCAAATAAACAACCTTAATAATTTACATTTACATTGTATTCATTGAAACATTGTTTATAAAAAATACAAACAGGAAGGTTTTTGTTCACAGCTCGATAAAATATTTCCAATGATTTTAAATACACAATACATTTATCAGCTCTAGAAAATTGATTTGTAGATTCAGGCTAACCAGCTTTATTTATTATTCTGCTGGCTTTTTTCTGAGGTTTAATTATAAGTTCTGTACTTGTTTTATATACATATGATATGATGTGGCGTCACCAGTGAACAGAATATAGAGAAGCTAGAGATTTGGACAGTTTCCATTTGATATGTTCTGTGTGACTTCAGACACAGTTTATGGTCTATAATAACCCTCAAAAATGTAGTTTCATTTTCCCTTTCAATTCCAACACCATTTAAATTCAGTTTTGTGTCACACTTTGCCCTTAAGCAACCAAACACCATAAATATATAGTTGTTTTTTTCATTTTGAGATATTTATTAACATGAAACCATATTTTCAGGATCATAAATTTGCTTCCTTGTGTGTTTGATAATTGTTTCATATCCTCTAATGAACAAAATAGATTGGTATCATCTGCAAATAAAACACATTTCAACACGAAAGATGCTGTTTTAATATCATTAGCATAAAATATGAACGGCTCAGGTCCCGATACGTCAAAAAACGTCAAAAATGAAATGAAAAATTAACAATTGAGTTGAGTTATTAGTATCAAGTACATAAACGTCCTGCCAATAATGATGTGTTACTTCTTCTTAAAAAGCCATATTCCATTCAGGAGTTGCTGTTCCTGATGTAAAATCATTGTTGAACGGTTAAATAATCCCTTTCATCAATCACTAATAGTCCACTTTTTATCAGAGTAAAAGTCACCGCAGACCAAACCCCCTTCTCACGACGTTTTTCATATAACTTAGAAATATTAATATCAAACTGATCAATGTAAGACCCCGGTGTCCCACAAGTGCAACTAATTAATAAATATCAAACAACTTGCAAGTAAACCTGAAAATATCAGAAAATACAAAGCTCAAAATTTATAAGTAGGCCTTTTGCCATATATGGGTTTTGCGATTATCGCGGTCATTAAAAGATGAAAATATGAATATCACGTAAATAATCCGCCCACAATGTCATCATATTCAACAACAACAACGGCATTTTGTATTTGAACGCGCTTTTTACCATTTATTTAACGGTCATGTTTCCTCTGTGTCTCCCTAGAAAAATCCCAACGTACACAACCGCACACACATGGTGTGTGATGTCATAGACTGTCATAGATGTGATGTCATAGATGTTAAATATATGCTTTAATTCTAATGTCAAATGTTGAAGGCTAATGTGTAATCTAAATCTAAATTGGAGTTTTTTTGACGACGAATCACAGTTTAAGATTCCTACTAGTAAACATCAGGGGTCAGATTAATGAACTAATGTGATGATGTCATCACGTTCTTTTTATTTTAACTTTGGAATGTATATATTACGTATATATATATATATATATGTGTGTATATATATATATTTGAACCTAAAGCTCCCCCTAGTATCAGGAGTGTAAAACTGACATTTCCCAAAATCAATCCAGTTCTTCATCGCACTAGGGTCTATTAGGGTATAAAATTGGACAAGGATCCATGACATAGTTTTTGAGTTATATAAGCCAGCGCCCTCTAGTGATAAAAATATGAACCGAAGTAAATATGATATATATAAGGTAGATTCGCCAACGGGCGATAAATTATGGCCCGAAAACTTTCGGAGACAAAACTCCCCCTAGTGTTGGAACTATAAAAGCGGCCTTTCCCAAAATAAATCCTGTTCTTCCTTGTACTACGTGGGTATTAAAATTGAAAATGATCCATGAGATTGTTTTTGAGTTAAAGCGTTAACACAAAGTATCCCCGGCGGCAGCGATGATTATTCCATAATTTCCTGAGATGTTGTCAGACAAAAACATAATGAATTCTGGGTAGACCCAGAGTTCACTAGAAGAATTTTAAATTTCATCTGAATGGGAACCACCTTGAGATCCACAGGATGAGCTGGAGGGAGATTGGGGAAAAGGGTTGTTCAGGTTCCCATGCGTGGCCGGCTGCCACGGCGACGCAACCCCAGACGGGGGGAAGGAAAGCGATGGATGGCAGACGATGATACTAACTACATAGTTTAAATGACTGTATCCCCTGTAATATGGATCTAAAGGTTGTTTTTGTTTTGTTTTTCAACTTTATTACCAGCTGGTTTCTGCCCTCAAAGGCAGGAGGAACCGTGAAATCATCAAACATAAAGACCTCAGCAACAAAAGCAGCTGAATCCGCAGCAGGGCCGACATGTTGACGCTCCACTTACCAGAATGACCTAAAAGCAAGAAACAAAATCATGAAACATTCACACCACAGAAAAAAATAAACAAAAACGAAAAATGTGCAAAAAAACCAGATGTGGATGTTTCTGTCATAGACCAGCAGAGGGCAGCAGAGGATTTATGATGACGAGGAGGCGTTTAACGGTCATCGGTGCTGTAAATACTCACGAGTTCTCTTACACACCTGAACAACACGTGTTAATTAACGCACAGCTAGGAAGTGAGCAGATGTCAGCCATAACACTAAAAGCACCGAAGTCATGGAGGCCTGGACTCCAGCAGAGCTCTGGAGGTGAGCTGTGGTATCCGGAACCTAGACATTAAGCAGCAGATCATTTAAGTCCAGGCAGTTGTGAGGTGGAGCCTCCATGGATCAGACTTGTTTGTGCAGAACACCTCACAGATTGAGATCTGGAGAATCTTGAGGCCAGGTCAACGACTTGAGCTGGTTGTTGCGTCCCTCGATCCTTGTGGGTCGGGGAAGATCGTCCTGCTGGAAGAGGCCAGTGACATTAGGGAACATTTCCATGAATGTCAGGAGGTCTCCCTGCAGAATATGGCCTAAAGCATCACACTACCTTGTCTTATTACCATAATGCATCCTGGGAGCAATCTCTTCTCCAGGTTAGTGACGCCCCCCCTCCTCTTTTCCCTTTTTTTTTTTGTCCACATGACATTAAGGACAAATATGACTCATCAGATCAGACTTCCTCCCTCCATGGCTCTGTGGTCTCGTTCTGATGCTGATGTGTCCATGAAGGATCTTTCAGCTGTGGAGGGGGGTCAGCATGGTCACTCTGAGCGGTCTACTGCTACAAAGCTGTGTGTACTGTGATGTCACTGTGTGTTCTGACTCCTTTCCATCAGAACCAGCGGTCACTTTTTAAGTCACTGAGCCTCGGGTGACCATAACCCTGTCAGGGTACCAGGAGCACCAAACAAGACCTGCAGTTCTGGAGATCCTCTGACCCTGTTGCCTCCCTGATCCTTAACCTCGTCCATTTTTCTTGCTTCCGATAGATAAACTTCATGACAAAATCTTCACCTGCTGCCAAATAAATCCCACCCAATGTCATACTAACCAGATAATAAATGTCACTCTGACTTCACGTGTCACTGGTTATAATGTTACGGCTCATCACTTTACATAAGCCATGTTTATGACTGTTATTACCACACCGGGAGGTTACTTCACAGGATGAGGCAGGGCTTGGGTGGAAGGGTTATGTAATCTCTGTAATTCATCCATTGAGTCAGAACCGGCTCCACCAGTAAATATGGATCGGCCTTTCTGTGTAAACAAGGAAGATGAAAAGAAAATTGCTTCAGAGCACATCTGCGGCTGTTATCGCAACAGCACGTGTGTGGAAATTGTTTGGCTAACACTGTGAGTTGGCGGAGAGAATGATCGTACCTGAGCTTCGGTGGAAAGATGTTATGTTACCTCTGGCCCAAATCCGTCTAAACACAAGTCTGACAAGCACAGGCAGGAACGCCAAGAAGGAGAATAAAGTTTCTGAACTGCGAGGAGAAAACGCATCCGTGGACGATGCTGGGTTTCGTTCTTCAAGTTCTTTTTAGTTTTTGCGGTGTGATATCTTGAACTTCCTGTTGGAAAACGGCTAAAATAACGAGATGGGGGTGGGAGAAAGATGAGAAACAATAGAGAGCGAGTGATAACTAATGACATCTCTCTCCACCCGGTGCTGTTCTTGTCTCCCATCCAGCCCCGAGTTCACAGCAGCTTTGTGAGAGTCCAGCAGCGGCGGCTGTGACATCATCCCTCCTTCGGCCCGGCGATATGAGGCTGGACGCGTCCCTGTACCAGCGGCAGCGACCAGCCGTGGACAGACGATGGATGACTCACTCTTTCCACCCACAGGGCCCTTCAGAATCCATCTTCCAGGCGCTCTCTCTTCGCTCCACATTAAACGCTCGTGGTTGGCTCCTCCTTTTCTGACGGCTCCTGCAGAGGAAGGAGAAACAATTAGTTTGGATGTTGCAGGATGTGAGGAATCAGAATTAGTGCGAAGGCAGGAGGTGGGCTAGACACACCCATCAGCCATAATATTACAACCACATGACTAACATTATGTAGGTCATTCTTTTTCTCTCCAGTGCAGCGTTTAAGTCTGACACAACCGTCATCATCTGGGATGAGCAGCATCATCACCACAATGACTCCATTCTTTTTCTCCGCTTATCTGTGGTCGGGTCGCTCTAATATGGGTATCCCAAATGTCCCTCTCCCCAGCAACATTCTTCGGGGCAGCCTCACTGAGGCCGATTCCAGGCCGGTCACACGCCCGTACATGCACACCAAGCGTGAGCTACCATGTCTAGAAACATCTCACCAGCATGGAAATCTTACACCGTGAATGAAAAAAACACAAAGCTAACAATTTGTAACACCAGTAAGGACTAAATAAGCTGCGGAGGAACAATTCGAAAACCTTTGGCTCAACACACTTCATCAGACACTTCAAAGAGAATCAAGCCAAGGAACAGTTCATCAAGTTTCAAGCCGAGCATCTAAAGCTAGCGATACCGCAGATCCAGCCACGAGTCCGCTGTACGTATGTGTGATGTCAATCATGGTTGTCAAACCTTCAGGAAAGAAATATCTGAATCAGTCAAAATCAGTTTAAGCCGGTCAGACTCACATAAAAATCAGTGATCAGTGTTTTTACATAAGCAGTTGAGGATGATTCAAAAAAACTCATATTTTCTTTAGTTTAGCTCAAAGTGGTATTTTTTTCCAGTATAATATCGAG
This sequence comes from Lophius americanus, assembly GCA_037951165.1. Classification (NCBI taxonomy): domain Eukaryota; kingdom Metazoa; phylum Chordata; class Actinopteri; order Lophiiformes; family Lophiidae; genus Lophius; species Lophius americanus. The sequence continues at coordinate 814,120 of JBBDHG010000215.1, read as the reverse complement.
GTCATTTTTACACGTATGATGTTCAAAAGGAAGCAGGACCTGGGCCGGACCGGCCCAATGCCAAAACTTCGACACTGCGTTTAAATAGATATCTGCACATTTAAATCATCCGGGTGAGATTCCTCATGAGGAAGGTGACGCCGAAGGCTCCTTCTGACGGCCTGCATCAGATAAGAACTTCTCAGGAGTTTTATCATTTCAAGAAACACACTCCCCCCTTTCATACAGAAACTCATCTCATCGCATTCTCTCATTCCGCCGAGGGAAGAGTGTTTGTCTCTGCTTCTTCTTTGCTGGCCGAAGTGAAACCAATGAATTAACATGCTGGGATGGGAGCATGAGGTAAGGCCCGAAGAAACTGACCTCAGATGGCTCCGCTCAGACCGACCTTTGTCCTCAACGAACCCCTCCCCCTCCTGCTTCCCACTCTCTTTTTGCAGAATCAAAACTCAATTGTGTAAATCCATGATGGCACATAACAACGGTCAACAGTTAGAGGAGGAATCCGTGCATGATGAGATAATGACCGTGATTGTTTGGATCGCTCTCCGGGTTCCCGTAGCCGCCGCGTCACACCGCTGACAGCTCACACTTTCGGGGAGGGAGACTTTCTCATGAAATGAATTTCATTGTTCGCTTTAAATGAATTCAGAAAGTATTCATCCATATGAAGTGCCATCAAACATTATATCAGTTCCACAGAAGCTGGCTGGTGATTTGTGGATTGCATAATCAGACCGGAGAGCAAACCTCCGCTTTGGCTGTTTAGAAATATGGCTTCTTAGTTTTTATGGCTTTTTAATGTCACTTTTATTATGCTGATGCAAATTTAGTTCTCTTCTGGTGAAAGCATTTTTTTGAATGACAATAAATGAACTTTGATCCGTGAATATGACTATGGTGACCCGCTCCCCTCTGCCCCTGCTTCTAAAGGGGCAGTCGGTGACGGGCTGGACCAGAAACCCTGTCGGACCCAAATGCGACAATGAGACATTATAAAACAAATATATACAAAAATGAAAATAAGCTTTAATAAAAAAAAGTCTTCCTGTACAAAAAACAGGTAAAGACACCTGAACAAACGACATATTCAAATTAGAGGTACAAGAGATCTCAATTATCAAAGACGAAGGCAAAATAGATGAAAATACAAACCAATGATAAAACGAAAATGAATGAATCACAAAGGAAACCGAAACTTGCAGAGTGACACTATGCAGGAAAAACACAAAGGAGCGGGACCCAAAGATAATGAACCGACAAAGTAAAATGAAAGAACTAATGAGATTTAAAAAAAGAACTCTCCAAGAAATGACTTGAAAATAGATTCATGACAAAAAAACATCAACGTGCAAAACATGACATCCCTATAGTATACAGGAACTCTAGTTCAAAGTAGGCCTCAGCTGTCGTATAAGGGTATATTTACGAAAAGTCCCCAATCCCCTGCCTTGTACAGTTGGTAGAGCCGTTATCCACTTATCAGAAGGTCATGGGTTCGATCCCCCCACTGCAGTCCACATGTCGAAGTGTCCTTGAGCAAAAAACTGAACCCCATGTTTCTCCAAATTGCTGTTCCATTGGTGAATGAATGATGGCGTGAATGGTGACCGCACCTGACGAGCTGTCTGTCATCACTGTATGAATGTTTGAGTGAATGCTGACTCGTGATGTAGAAGCTCCGTGAATGGTCGAGCAGACGAGAAAAGAGTTAAGAGATCAGAAAAGTCCATTTTACGCTGATTGAACTCTTCAAATTAAATGTTAACACACAGTATTTTTTTTGTAAAAAAAAAAGCTTCATGAGGAGTAAAATATGAGCTCTAACAGTAAAACATAATATATATATATATATATATATATATATATATATATATATATATATATATATAAATATACATGATAGCATTCCTTAAATTGATTCTTATGCCAAATATTTGGAATAAATCGCATCAATGATCAAAGTCAGAAACTATGTATTGAAAAGTTTTGGGGATAAAGCTCCCCCTTGTGTCAGAAGTATGCCACTAACCTTTCCCATGATCAATCCAGTTCTTACTCACAACATGATCTATGTCGAATCAAAATTTGAAAATGACACATGAACTGGTTTTTGAGTTATAGCAGATGCAGCAGCGATGATGATTCCATAATATTTCCAACTTTCCAGGTAAATCAAAAATCCTTCATAGATCTTAGCTTCCGGATTAAATTGAGTCCAGACAGCAGATTCAGATTTAATTTCAGATTAATGTGCCAGATTAGATGATCACACAGCCATAAAGTCTCGCTGTGTGACACCCAGGAGGTCAACGATGGTTGGTAGGAGGTGTGGTACTGGTCATTTTGTCTTTAATCATAGATGACCCACACATAGTGACAGGTACGACGTTAAAGTCACTAAAAATAACACGATTTTTACGTCTTACCTGTTCAAAGGTATCGATCAACAGGTATTTAATTCAGACGAGTCTCTTCATAATTTAACCAATAAGCAGAACCACTTCCACCACTTTAGCAGAACCACTTTCCTGCTTAAAAACTGGGGCCGATCAGAGAACACTCTCCGACCCACGTCAGTCAGCAGGGGGTAATGAGAAAAGTATGAGATAAATAATTGAAAAATGGTGTAGTTTGATTTTATCTTTATTTCATTATGGAACTTCATTTTCAGGGTAAGCAATGATCTACTAACTCAAGAAAAAGAAAATGGTGTCAAACGGGGTCGCTCTGGTATGGGAGGTGCTTGCTCACGGAGGAATTTGTCAGGTCTCTGTAAGATAATAATCTAGACCGGCTCTTTCTGGCAAACACCTTGAGTCAACAGTCGTTGTGAGTTTACGCTATAGAAATAAAGATTGTTAGATTGGGCGATGGAAATTTCATGCGGGTAATAGTCCCGCAGAAACGGGCAACGTCATTCCAGGCAACGTTTCCATCGATTAAACTTCACACACTTCCGGCAGAGGGAGAAACGTCTATTTCCTGTGCAACTCATTCAAGGCAAACGTAATGTAATTAACTCACTATCATCCCTAACTTCACAACCGAATCCGAAACATGACACAAGTTCATGTGTAAACATCGTTTTTTTTATGCATGTATTGGATATGCAAAACTGTCACGACTTGTCCCATGTCGCACTTTTACCTTGAAGTCTTTGTTGAGATTTGACCAACTGACCAATCTCCCGATAAGTCTGGGACATTATGGAATAATCATCACTGCCGCCGCTGATCCTTTTTGTTAGCGCGATAACTCAAAAACTATCTCATGGATCATCTTCAAATTATACACCCACATGAACTTAATGTGAGGAAGGACGCTGGTGATTTTGGGACAGGCCGGCTGCAGGTTGTATAACTTTCTTACCGGTCGTCTGATTGAATCCATATTGGGGGAAATCAATCAAGTTGAGGTGCTCTATCTTGTTTAAAACATAAAAAACACTATTTTTAGAGCATAACATCCACATATAAAATCTGAGGAGCTCAATCAGAGGAAAGCTTGTACAACGCAGGGGACTGAGGTCTTTTTGGGGATATAACCTTTCTGTCAGGGACGACAGCAGAATCAGAATCAGAATGACTTTATTGTCACTGCATTACAAGAATAATGAAATTGGAGTACAGCTCTAGTAAAGTGCTTCAATTATAACATTTGAGCCGTGATTGCTTTTGGGAAAAAGTTGTTTTTAAGACTGCTAGTTCTCGTTTTCAAACACCTAGCCTCCAGGATCTCGAGAAGGAGCAGTTTGAGTAGTGATGCAGGAACACTTGAAGCGGCTCTTGTTGTTCAGGGTGAATGATTACAAAATTGAACAAGCAGCATATTTTAAGGTCAAACAGATAAATCCTGTAACTCAAGATTCTGATCTATTAAGCGTTTCTTTCATCCTTTGGCTGCCGGCGTCTGCTGCTGGCATCGAGTATCAGGAGGGGTTCACTTTGGGTGAAGCTCTTTCATCTCGCTCTTTCATCAACCCTTTCCACATGGTTTGCCCCTCTGGCGGATCCCACTGAACTGCCTCCCACTCTATTTTAGGATTTGAAGAAATGGCGGTATTCAACAGAAGTAGACACATTATCTCGTAATTACGAGCAAAGGGTCGCGTAGTTACGAGAAAAGGATCGCGTAATTATGAGAAAAAGGTTTCGGAATTATGGGAAAAGGATCTGAGAATTATGAGAAAATTGTCTCGTAATTATGAGGAAAGGTATCTGAAGTTTTTTTTACTTGGCGAATGCGATGTGCTTCCGTATTTTCACATGACTTTCAATCCGCCAACTGTGTGGAACAGAGCCGGGATCAGGATGTAGTCTGAATAACGAGGAGGTGAAGATCCTCCGACAGAAAGACAAAATCCGCTCTCAGAGCTGTTTGCAGACGCCATCAGACATCGGAGAGTTCCGTTGGAGTCCTGAAACAACGACAGAAACTAAAGAAAACATGACTTTTGTTTCTAATAACACAAAGTTTAAATACTCTACTTCAAGTTACATCCCTGCATTCTAAATCTAAAGTAAGCAGGTACAACCATCAAAATGAACTTCAAACGAGTCGCCATGTCAAGATGGAAAGAAAGCTGAACTCGGGAAAACACAAGCCGCCACATGACAAACATTTAGACAAGAGCTCTTATGTTGCATCATGGGAAACTCAGAAAAATCTGCTGGAGGGGCTGGTCTGCAGGAAGCCTTTAAGCCTTACGATCCGTGAAACAGAACCGGTTTATCACAGAGGTTCCTGCAACCAGGTCCATTTCCTCATACAATAAATTCTACTTCTTCTTTCCTGAAGACGGTCGTAGAGCGATAGCGTGACGCAGCACATTGAAAAGAAAGACGTTTAAACAAAAAATGCTAGATGGGATGGAGATTCGGGGAATCTGGAGATCAAGTCAACATCATGAGCTGGTTGCTGTGTCCCTCAAATGATTCCTGAAGCATCGCTACGGCGTTTCAGGGAGCATCATGCTGCTGGAGGAGGACACTGCTCAGGGAATACCGTTTCCATGAAGGGGGGGACTTGGAATTGTTTAGGTAGGAAACATCCACATGAATGGTAGAACCCAAGGATTCCCAGCAGAACATGGATCCACAGACTCACACGGCATCCCTCCGGCTTGAATTCTTCCCATAATGCATCCTGGTGATGTGTCTTCCCCAGATAACCGACAAACAGGCACCCGGGTGGCAGTGTGTGCAAAAAAAAAAAAAATCAATCACAGCATAGTTAAATTTTAATGAATTGCGTCTATTTAGTTTCATTTAAATAATCGTGTTTTGAAAATGTTAAAATGTGAAAGAATGAGCATAAATCTGTTTCTCATAAAAACAATTTCATTTCAATCATTCCTAAATATTAGGCTTAGACTATTTTTTTGCCTGTGTGATGTTTGTGGTAAAACACCGGCTCTACTGGCATAGAGCCAAAAACCCATCATTGACGCAACCGACATGAGTAATCCGGATAAACAGAGAAGCCGTGACCATGGTAACAGCAACTGTGTGACAGTTGCTGTTACCATGCCAGCAGAGCTGACAGTTACAACCTGGTTCTACCTCTAGGCTTCGATCACAGTCTGATGCGCCTGAAGAAAGTCTTTTGTTCATGTTTGCGTCATAAAGACCCCGACGTAAATCTGCGGTGACACAGATGGTTGCGGAAGTGTGCAGCGCCAACTCGGCATTACCCTCCAGCTTGGCCTAATTTCACCGGCTATATATAACGTTACCTAATGTGCTAACGCTCGGTGCAGGTCAACCAGCTTTATGAAGGATAAGAAAACTCTCCAAGGATATCAGCTCGAGAGGTCAGATGCTGGTTGAATGTTTGGGTCAGAAGTTCTCCCTAACCACCATCAGATGGCGCCGGCACCAAAACCAGCTGTTTGAGGGGGCAGCAAGAAAAAAGGCTCTGCTGTCATTCACACACAAAATAAAGCTCCTAGAGTTGGACAAACACCACTGGGACTTTCACTGGAACCAGGTCAGAGGTCAGATGAGACCAAAGCAGAGCTTTTTGGCAACAAAAGTATAAAATGGGTGTGGCTTAAATGCTGCCAGCACACGTAACGTCACAAATATGTAATATCTGGAGTTTTTTCCGAGGGGGCGCCGTTTTTCAAAAGTAGAATATGTTGATTCTAAATCTCGATATACAGTTAATTAAATCTTTAGAAAATATGCATATCTATACTGACGTCATCGGGCCTACCAAAATCAAAGCTTGATATTAAGAAAACCCCTTCTAATTAGTTAAACGCCACCCTTTTTTACCCCAGAAGAAAGTTTTCAAAAAAATATATAACTTTATTGAAAAGTTCAACAACAAACCAAGGATGGGAAACATTACTCGGTCAAGTCACATACTTTATTTTAGTTTTTTTATATATATATATATTTTTTTATATATATATATATATATATATATATATATATATATATATATATATATATATATATATATATATACAGTTCAGGTTCCCACAGTAAAAACAGTCCAGGTACATACAGTGAAACATTCCAGGTTCATACAGTGAAACATTCCAGGTTCATACAGTGAAACATTCCAGGTTCATACAGTGAAACATTCCAGGTTCAAACAGAGAAACAGTCCAGGTTTGGAAAGTGTCCAGGTTTTTGTAAATTACATAAGCACTTTGATCTGCTTTGTTATTCTTACTCTACTTCCTCAGACACACAACCATCATTTCTTTATTTTCTTGTCTTCGAAACATGTCTCTAAAACTGGAGCACAGCTCGTTTCATGAATCGCGGCTCCCCTGACACAAAAACACATTTATGTAAGCGCCTGTCTATAGCTCAGACGCTGGAGCTCAGACCCGTACACATGAGGGATGTATCGTCAGGGCTAAAAATAGACTATGACTCAGTTTGTTTGACTCGGGGGCCTGTTTCATAACAACCAGCGCATGACTGTGTGTGTGTATGTATGTGCGTGTGATTGTGTGCGTGTGTGTATTTGTGTGTATATGTATGTATGTGTCATTGTGTGCGTGTGTGTGCACATGCGTGTATGGGTTTGAGAGTGTGTGAGCGAGTGTTTGTGTGCGTGTATATGTATGTCTGTGTGATTGTGTGCGTGTATATGTATGTCTGTGTGATTGTGTGCATGTGAGTGCAAGTGTGTGGGAATACGTGTGTCTGTGTGTGTGTGAGGGAGATTGTGTGTGTGTGTGATTGTGTGTGTGAGTGCATGTGTGTGTGAATACGTGTGTCTGTGTGTGTGTGAGGGAGATTGTCTTGTGAGTGAGTGCATGTGTGTGTGAATACGTGTCTGTGTGTGTGTGAGGGAGATTGTCTTGTGAGTGAGTGCATGTGTGTGTGAATACGTGTGTCTGTGTGTGTGTGAGGGAGATTGTCTTGTGAGTGAGTGCATGTGTGTGTGAATACGTCGTGTGAGTGAGTGCAAGTGTGTGTGAATACGTGTGTGTGTGTGTGTGTGTGTGTGTGTGAGGGAGATTGTGTGTGTGTGTGATTGTGTGTGTGTGAGTGCATGTGTGTGTGAATACGTGTGTCTGTGTGTGTGAGGGAGATTGTGTGTGTGTGTGGTGTGTGTTTAACTACGGATACATGTTCTCACTGGTTCATATAGATTACAGTCTGTTTCCTCCACCGGTCGGATGTTTTATTTTCATCGCCATCGTAAAAGCGTCAGTCGGCCGCTGATACACGACAGAGAAGAGCCTTGATGACATTTTATGAGGCAGAAGCCAAACTTGAAAAAAACCTCTTCAGAAATAAAGACGTTTTAAAAAGTGAACCCGAATTAGGAGCTGGTGTGTCACAGAATGAGCCAGCAATGCTAACGAAATTGTATTTTCTCCCACAAAAGTAACTTATTTTGGTAACCATGGATTTAAATGAGGAGAGATGAGGAATAAAGTAAAGATAAGGTTTATTATAAAAGATGATATGATTATGAAGTCTTGCCAGAATTCTTCGGGGCTTAGACTCAACAGGGAGATTTTGTAATCGAGGGGCTTCTGCCCTGAGTTGCAGGCAAGACGAATCATGGAGTCCAGACACTCGTGGAGGTGGTGGTGGCTGATGATTCCGTGGAGGCCGATACAAAAGAGTCACAAAATCTGTCTGAACTACCTGCCTCATGGTTTGGGGCATCAAATGACATCAGCTGAGCTCTTTCAGGTAGCCTCATCTAACCAATGACTGTGTCTCACCTGCAGGCTCCGCCTCTTTAAATATGATTCTAGTTCTTTCATGCGGCTGGTTCACGCTCTCTCCCCATCCACCTCTCCACGTAGTCCTCACAGATCCATCAGCCTCATCATTCACCAACCTCAGCAGAGTCATCAGCCGCCCCCACCACCAGCATCCAGACTCCAAAGGGGGGACATTCCATGCTGCCACTCAGCAGCATGGAGACCCTTCGATCTCCAGCTCCCCGTAGAGTCTGAGCGCTAAAAACTCTCTAATAGACAAACCACTTCTGCTTCAATTAAACATTCATCTTTTCCTCATTTTCTGTCTTCTCTGATAGAAATACGTGTATTTAAGAGCTTCACATACTTGATCTAAGATTAGAAAGTGATAATTAGATAAAATGCCGCTGCAAGTTAGCCGGAAGGAATGACATTGACAAATTTTCTAGATTGTTTGACTTAACAAGACGCTGAGGACGCATTGTCTAAAAACCATTCTCCTATCGCAGTGAAATGTTACTCAAGTGGTTGTGTGTAATGTCAGGTGCAACGAGATTTTATAACCAGGAAATGCGTAAGTATACTTGGTCCACGTTGGGAGTTTTTGCAGTGAGGATGTCACATCCAGCTCTTTCTTCTCATGCTTCTATTTTTAGGCTCTGAAATACGTCACACCGTTTCCAAAGCAACCACTTGCACCATTTAGGGACCGGGGGGAGCGGGGGGTCGGGCTGGGCTGGCTTATGAAATGCTCATAAAGCAAATTAAATATATCAGAGGGGGTGCCTCGAAGGAGGGGGAGAATGTGGAAGGATTTATTACAGCAGCCATCAATCTGCATAGCATGAAAGACAACTGCAGAGCTAAAGTTCAGGAGAAAATACTTCATGGTTGTAAACAACTAAATATAAACATGGTGGGGATTCCTCCTTCCTGTTCCCACCTTTACTCTCCTAACAGCCTCATTACAGCCAGTATTTTGAGACGAAGGAGTAAATATATTGATCTTAATTTGAAGGGGTAAAATCAGATTTAGAGGTCAGCATTTCTAAATAAAAACAGGAAATAGAAACATGAGCAGCTCTAACGGAAGATCCCAGGGAATGTTATCCAGATTTTTTTTCTTCTTGGCCTTCCTTTGGGGGAAAACACAATCCCCTCCACGCTCAAGGCCCATCATCTCAAAACAGCACATGTGAATATACACTGATCAGCCATATCATTATGACTAATAACAGGTAATCTGAATACATCTGGTAGCCATGGTTAACTGTCGAGGGGGAGGAATATTCTGCAGCAGGTGAAGATTTTTTTTCTGAAATTGAAGTGGGAAAATGCACAAACCTGGGAGTCTGAGTGACTTTGACAGGAGGCACATTGTGATGTCTCGAGGACTGGGTTAGAGCATCTCCAGAACTGCAGTTCTGGTGGTGTGGTTCTTGTTAGAACCTACCAAAGTGGTCTAAGGGGGGACACCTGACATGGTCAAGGGTCCCCAAGGCTCATCGTGAAGGCCGATCCCAGGGAACCTCTGCTGCGGCACAGATTGTCAAAAGACTTTATGCTTGTTCTGAAAGAAAAGTGTCAGAACACCCAGAGCTCTCTTAAAAACAACAGTGGGATAATATGGATTCCAGTTTAAACCAGGTTTCTTTAGTTTGACCACGAGCAAATCGCTCTCCCCTCAGGAAAAAGTGATACTTGTAGTAACTTCACATCAAAACACGGGTTAACATGTCACATGATTAATATGTTGATGTCTAACTTATTATTTTAAGTTGATCATACTTTGTTTGATTGTGTTTTACCAGCTGATGTAATTTCCTTTTTAAATTCCTCAACAATTCTCTCTGTACAGTGTAAAGTTCTACGGGATCTGTGTGATTCTCTATGCACATTTATGGTTAGTGGTAGAATGGACAACTACACTGTAAAAAGAGAATCGTTAATGAACTTATAAGAAATCAACCTCAATCAGGAGCATCAATCATTTACATAAGTCCTTTTAACTTTAATTATAGTTTATTAGACTCTCTAGACTCTAAAATATAGTCTTTTATTAAGTCTAAGTTGACTCAAGCTGGATTTTATTTTCATAGAATGAATAATCTATCATTACATCAGAGCCAATTATGCTGTACAAAATTTTTTTTAAATACATCCTCGTCCTCTCTGATGCTCTTTTTAAATTCTTTGTAGTCCCTTACATGTAAAAGTAAAAACATGTTTATCAACTCTTTAATTTCAGCTCAGCTGTTTGGTTGAGCTCCTTTTTAGTCACTATTCCTAATTGAAAATTGACTCTGAACCTTATTATAATGTGACCCAGTGGCAGCATGTATGCTAAAGAGTAAGGGGCTAAATATGGAGCCCTGGATGACCCCTCAGACCAAAGGGGCCACTTAGGGGGAGGCATTAACAATGGCCGTTGAGTAAGTCGGCAATTATTGTTAATTATTTCGACATGTTAAAACCGTGTGAGGACATTCTAAACACATTTATGTAACTTCATACAACCCAGGAAAAAAGAGTCTAATAAGGGCCAAACACTTTTCTAAAACATGCTTCTCCAAAAGGTTGGTTAAGTTCTATGAAGGTGTGAAATTGGAAAAGTATCCATGAAATATTTTTTGAGTCATGTCAGGAAAACTGTTTTTTTTTGTAAAAAGAAAAAAACAAAGCTTTCTCTAGTACGTAAAGTCCTCGACTCGATTCATATGCACCAAATTAGGTATAAAGTATTAGTTTAGTTTAGTTTAATTATGCCCTTACTATTTTGTCGATATTAAGGTCTATATTGGTCTAAAAATAGTTTTTAAGTTGTTTAAAACATGCTTAAACCAAACTCTTTCTAATTATATGGTAAGTCTATTTTTTACTTTGTTATTCTTCTTCTCATTTATTATTTCTTCTTATTGTCTAACATTTCAAACCACTAAATATCCCGACGAAATAAAATATAATGTATAATGAAACTCTAACTAATTTGGTCATGTGGTTTGGTGGTTTTCTTGGCGAGGACATTAATTAAAGTGTATTTTGAGAAAAAGGCATCTTTCCAGGTCACATGGTGCTTTCGTTATAGTCTGTGTTTGTTTGTCCGCATGAATGAAATATATTCTGCTCGGTGTTCGTCGTCATTTATCTCATCCTGTGATTTGTTTACATCATCAGAACCAGCACAGAACCAGACCCCCCCCCCCTTCCCCGAGGGCAGGAGCTGCAGAGTAGGAGGTATTTACAGGCAGGCTCCACGGGATAATTGGTTATTCAGTTTGGAAACAAAGGCTGTAAAGAGGCCATGACAGAAAGCATTTTTTCATGGCCGGTTATGTAAAGCGTTACTTTGCTCTTACATAATCTGTTCATAATCAGAGGGTGGCAAAAATATAGATGGCCCACTTTCCACCCTGTTCATTGGTGCATGGCAGTGGAACAGTGTCCTGAGAGCTCAGGTTCAGCTGAGGCAGCCTTGGCAAAGGCGCTGATGTTGTTGGAGGTTAGAGTCGCGGTCTTTTTCCCACAGTGAGATCAGGAATGCTGCGTGTTTTTCTCTTCCTGTGTGAACACGAACGCATGTTGACACAGTTTCTTGCATAAGTCGTCCTCTATATTTCTATTATTTTTTTATTTTTTTGATAATCACTCCGCTCACTCACGGCAGTAAAACGAACCCTCTGAGCCTCTAATGTTTTGCATCGTTCCTAATGCAAAACATTAGGAATGATGCTGTTACGCCTCTAGCCTCTTTGTGTCCATAATCCACCGTATCCAGTTTGTCTTATTAAATCCCTGAAAAGTCCAGAATGTTATGGAATCACCGACGTGTCCGACGCAGATCTTTCATGTTGCCGCGATTGCTCAATAGTTTTTCCGTGGATTGATATTATATAAACACGTAGACCTTACTCGGAGGAAAAACTTGATTCATTTTGGGAAACTTTGATTCTATATTTCCGACTCTAGGGGGAGTTCTATCGTCAAACGTGCTCAGGCCATAATTTCTCAACGGTTGGTCCAATGTAGTTCAACTTTGATGCAGATGAATCGACTCCAGAAGATCCATCTTGTATTTGTTGTGTTTTACTCTACTAGTTCACATGTTACACATTAGGCAGAGCTTTTCTACGAAATACACTATTTACCCCGTAGAATTTAATGGAATGACTTGACCTTTGGGGGGTCGAGCTGGGGGCTAAGTTTTAAGCGTTCCTTTGATTCCTTTGATGTTCCTTTTAAGACTGGAGCTGGGCGCTCGTGGGCTGAACGGAGAAGCTGAAGTGGAAAGTGCGGGAGACAAACAGCTACAGATGTAGTTGCAGCCGATACTCAGAGAGTTTGTTGGAGTTGTCGGTAGATTTTAGAGGCTTGTGTTAACTCAGACATTAAAGGAGGAATCTGCATGAATTTCTCTAAACCGGGGGTGCTGTCTGGCCTTGGTGCAGGTTTGTGCTTTCTGAGTGCTTTTTCTAGTTGTATATATAATGTAAAAGAAATGTAGTTGTTTTAAAATCTATGTCTGTCTGTCTGTCTCTCTATCTTGTTTTCAGTGGACCGTATCTACGTGACTTTCCAGTAACAGCTAACTGTGTCAGCAAAGTCATGACGTCCCCCCTTCCCCCTTCCCTTGTCGTTACTAAACATGCTTTCACCCGTCAACTTTGACCGCCTACCACCTCCTCCACCTCCCAGCTCATCTTTCTGACTCCCAGTGGCTGTTTTTTTCTTTGGTTTTTTTGAAGAGACTGTTTGATGACATAAACAGTCTCGCCCACAAACTTTGAAAGTACAGTCCTCAGGTATTTGTGGATATAAATATCCGGCCTGCAGTATTCTGCCCACAGACGCTGCATGCAGAATCCATCCCAGAGTAAATGAATCATGAGGAAAGTCAGGATGCAGAAATAATCCTGTCTCAGGCTGTGCACGTCATCCTGAAAGCATCTGAAGAATGTTCATCGCCTCCTGAGGCTGGTCACGCTGCTCAGCTTCTCTTACACATGGCCGGATCTAAAACACACTTTTGTCAGGATTATGTCCACAAAAACAGGTGTCTTTTGGTGTCAGGTGTGACGTTCATGTGAGTGAGTCCCCCTAATACCTTGGACTACTCCTGGGAATAGTTCCACTGTGTAACATGGTTCTGATTTTGAATAAAACGGGCTTAGAAAGTTATTTAGGTTTTGTATCTGTGTTGAGTTTACAAGCAGTGAAGCCTTGAAAAATGTAGTCAGACATCGCAAAGGCATTTAGGATGAGGACCAGCCAATCCATCAATACATCCGCTTTCTTACTGGGTCGAGGAAACAGCCAGTCAAAGAAGGTATTCCAGACATCCCTCTCCCCAGCTACACTCTCCAGCTCATCCTGGAGGATCCTGAGGTATTCCCAGACCAGATCAGATATAAAATCTCCCTTGTCACTTCTGGGTCTCCTCCTCGTAGGTCACGCCTAGAAAAGCGCCAAAGAGAGGCATCCTGATCAGATGCGTGAATCATCAGAAATGGCTCAGTTAGTAGAGCGGTCGTCCATTTCTCTGAAGGTTGGGGGTTTAATTTCGGCCGCCTGCAGTCCACATGTGGAAGTAAACGGAAAATGGACTGTACTTATATAGAGCTTTTCTGGTCCGCTCAACCACTCAAAGCTTTTACAACATGAGTCCGCCTTCACCCATTCACCCATTCACACATGATGATAGAGGCTGCCAGGCAGGGCGCCACCTGCTCCTCAGGAGCGGTAACCATTCAAACCATCATTGTCACACCAACGGACCAGCCATTGGGGGCAACTTGGGGTACAGTATTTTTCTCTAAGATACCTCGACATATGGACCCCAGGGGCCGGGCTCGAACCACTGACCCTCAGATATGTAGATGACCCCTCTAGCAACTGAGCCTCAAGTGTCTTTGAGCAAGATACTGAACCCCAAGTAGCCCCCAATGGATGTTCCATTGGTACCTGGTCTACAAACTTCAAATAAATATCGAAACTGTAACTGTAATAGTTGTTTTTAAAGTAAAATACTTCATACAATACATTTACTACAGAATTTTGTTGTAAAAAAAAAAAAAGAAAAATTATGAGGTATATATAGATATAGATATAATGTCAACCTATTTACAGGTACGTAGTTACATCAAAATACACAAACTTTCACTAAATTCAGACTCTTTTGACCCAGATATTGACATTCTTCTTCTTATTTTGTTCTTACTGGCGTTATAAATTGGGAACTTTGTCTGTTTCTGGTTTATCTGTGAGATGTTTGGGGCCATGGTAGCTCTTGGTTTGTGTGCATGTATGGCGTAACTGTTACTCTGATCGACCGATTGCCGTTCAGCCGAACGATCGGTGCATGTATAGTTATTGAATGTTTTTCTGTTTTGACTGTCCCTTACTGTTTCCATTTGAAATTGTTTTACCCTATTTCCTGTGGACAATTTGTGCAGTGTGCTTCTATTATAAAAATCAGTAAAGCTAAGGAAATCATTCACTGATAAAGAATCAAAATTCAATGTTTCACCCAAATCATAAAAATAACCGTAGAGAAAGTAATAAATCCTGATGTTACAAATCACATTTTTCAGTGTATGCAAAATAAATTGGGCCTGAGTGCGCAAGACTCAGGCCCTCTTCCTGACTGAAACCTCATACACACACACACACACACATTCATGTTTTTATTGAGTGTTGACCCACCAGCTGAAAGTGTCACTAAACCATCTTATAACCGAGCATCTGAAGTTCTACAACTGAAGTATTTTTCCTGGTAAATTTTACAAAGAGTCCAGACTTCGGGCAGGTTTATGACTTGTGACGCATTATAATGGTCAGGTAACGTTTTGCAACCACGCGAGACAAGATGTCTTTCAGATGAGACCACATACTCCACTGCTTAGGGGGTCGTGCGTCCTCTTTGACCTGTAGGTTGGAGCTACAAGTCGACCTGTTCCATAACAGTCTGCTAGAATCTCAAGAATCCAGCTTGAACTTGTTGAACTACTTAAAGTTGTTTTTCACCAACGCGCTTCTGACTCATGCTTGTATTAGGTAATGCACCATGACCCAATGTAAGACAAACCAAATAGTCATTGCTGAGTTGTTCAATGCTAATTTTACAGATAGAAGAAGCCAACACGGTATAATATTTACATTGTTTTTATAGTTTGTGTGGACTTCTCTCTGATATTCTGTCATTTCCAAAGAAGTCTCAGGCAAAAGCTGTTTCTCACATAGAGTCAAGTTACATATGCTTGTTTCACAAGCTCATCTAGAGTATGATGTAACTCACTTCCTGTTGCGCTAAAGTTTGTTTTCCCATTCTTATTCCTATCCTGACTCACTTTTCTTTTCTCCCTTCACACCCTGCACTCAATCACAGCTACAGCTTAGAATTAATCCATCATTTGAAATGGAATGAAATAAATTTGATATGTTATAAAAGGAATCGATGTCTTTGACATCAAAGCCATTAAGTTACATGCCACAAAAAATAACTACTTCTACTACTAGACATGAAGTTGCCATATCTCCAAACGTTGTTTTTTTTTACTACTGTTACTAATAATACTACAACTTCAACGCCTTCATGTGTGTGGCTGATTGTTGCTGCCCAGTAAATACATCTGTTTGCACTGAGTTTGTGTGCTGTTGGGCCCTAAATCCATTTTATTGAGCTGGGGAAGTTCAAAAAGCCTGACTGACACATCATTGCATGTAGTTTAAGCAGCTTCTACGGCAGGAGAACTCACGGCACGTAGAGTTAACAGAGGAGCTGATGCAGTCCAGCGTTAATCCCTCGCCTCCTCGCCCACTGACGTTTGCTAAGCTGCTGCAGTTTTCATTCTGTTGTTATTATCCAATCACAAGCCCTTTCAGCGTCACAGAAATAACAATCTATTGTGCTTAAGAAATAAGATGAACACACACAGCATTGGTAAATTTTGAAAATTACCGGTTGCAATGAATCAGATTAATGTCATCATCATACTGTTTATCAAAGAATGTAAACCACGATTGGTTCATATCTGTATAAAACTCTGTGATGTGACAAGAATGAGCACACATCCACCCAAATCACTCAATCTTTGGTGGTTTTAAAAGTAAGTAGAAATTCTATGTCCAAACCCAGCCACAAATGGGTCAAAAGGCCCAGATAAATGGGAAAGGTCGAGTCAGGACGAGCATCCAACGTGAAACCTATGCAAAATCAATTTACGGAACATGAAACTGAAAGTGAGGTCTATGGTGAGATGTATGAAAGACTGGACTTTGTGGGATTGCATAAAGAAAACTGGAGTTAAAGAGAAGTACGTCAGGATATGTATGAGAGCAGTATGAGAGTTGTGAGGAGTGCAGTAGGAGTCACAGATGGGTTCAAGGTGGAGGTGGGACATCATCAAGGATTTGCTCTGAGCCCCTTCTTGTTTGCCATGGCGAAGGTCAGGCTGACAGATAAGGTTAGACAGGAGTCTCCATGGACTATGATGTTTGTCCATGACATTGTGACCTGTAGTGAGAGCAGGGAGCAGGTGGTAGAAAACCTGGAGAGGTGGAGGTATGCGCTGGGGAGAAGAGAAATGAAGGCTAGTTGCGGCGAGACGGAAGTAGAGTTTGAGAAGCTGCAGGAATCTAAGAAAAACTCTTGAGAGCTACGGGGGTGTGGAAGAGAGGTGAAGAAGCGAGTGCAGGCAGGTTGGAGTGGGTGGAGAAGGGTGTCAGGCGTTATCTTTGACAGAAGAGTAGCAACAGGAGTGAAGGGAAAGGTTTCCAAAATGGTGGTGAGAGCAGCTCTGCTGGATGGTTTAGAGACGACGGCTCAGGCTCGGACCAGAAGACAGGAGCTGAAGATGTTCAGATGTTCTCTGACTGGAAGGATGGACGAATGAACACATGGCACACATTTCACAAATGAATCACAACTTATGCTACTAGACAGGAAGCTGCTAAAACCTCCATTGCTCATGGTCCATGGGTTTGATTATTAAATATGATCCCACTACAACAAACCCTTAAGCTGTGAGTACCGATACATTTTCTCCAATCTGATCTTTTTGTCTTGACTGTTCTTGCTCATGCTTTGATGTGAGCAGTATATGATATCAGATCCGTTCCATGACCCCTTCTTTACCGGATACCTGCAGAAGAATATCAGATGCAGACATTGAGTTCTTTTGTTGATGACTGTGTTGAGGGCAGTGACAGGAAGCCTTTTCCAATTTATTTATTAGGGTTTGCATCATCGCGTTTTTACATTATGTGTTTGTTAATATTGGAATATAACCTAATACAACATTTACGTTCACTTAAGCATCATTAACATCAAACAAACACTGTCAGACCACCTTGTATTGCTGTCACTGCTTACAGCAACACCTAACAAGTCAAAGTGTAACCAATCATGTTTCTGATGACGCAACCTTGATCTGGGAAATTCCACATTAACCAAATGTCGGCCATGGGGCTCAGAGTACATCTCTGTCAGGCTGACCCCGTCGGCTCAGGACGTTTACATACGTGATACGAGACGGAACATGCAGTTCATTGTCTCCTGTGAGCATACAAACCCTCACGTGTCCGCTGTGAAAACATGGTTCACGTGTGGTTTTTAGTCGAAGCCCTCATATCGGTTCCCCGCTCTGCACACGAAGCCACCTGTTGCATTAGACCAACATACAATCAGAGGCTGCAGCATCAGGCTTTCATCTTTAAAGTGGGACGCCGACATACCTGACCGCCTTGTTGTGATGGATCCTAACTGCATTTGCCGATACCAGAAGGCAATCATGAGACATTTTATAGCTTATTCTAAAACTTTTAAATTCATTACATCCCATCATTTACACGCGACATGCAATGGTTCGAACTAAAACCTCCAAATATTCGTACATAACTCAAAGTCTATGAAGATCAAGTAAAGTACTCCAACTATGGTGTTCATTATATCCCCAAAAAGTAAGGCATGAACGCGATTAACTCAAAAACTTTATCATGGATACATTTTTTATTTAATACCCACATAGACCTTAGAGCGCTGAAGTACTGGATTGATTTTGGGAAAGGTCGGTTGTATATTTCCGACACTAATGGGAGCTGTATTTCCAAAAGTTTAAGGGCCACAATTTCTCAACCGCTGCTCCAATTGAGTCCAAATCTGGTGCATAAAAAACGACTCAAGCAGATCTATTATCCTAGTGTCGTCTTTTACTCTATTTGTTTGTATTTCAATCATTAAGGGGAGATTTTAGACAGTTTTATGGACATAACTTCCTAACCGTTCGTCCAATTTAGTTCAAATCTGGTGCATATGAAATGGCTCAAGAAAATCTTGTATATCATGTATATATTTGTGTATGTAAAACTCAAATCTAATTGTTCATATTCTACTTACCAGGGTAGATAGTTTTCTTTTCAAAAAATGTTATTTTGAACGTAACTTGACCTTTAATTTGAGAAGTTCAGTCATGGTAAATGCTTGCAAAATGCAAGGGATTAGGGGCCTTTTGAGGATATACACTTGCTGTCAGGGACGACTTGGGCTTGTGGAGACCAATACATTCATCCATTTTAAAATGATAACATTTAAATTCTGGAGAGTTTGATTTTGACGTTTGAAAGGAGACAGACGTTGATTGCTGAGCGAACTTTCTGACGTACTAGACTTCTCGAACTGGTGCCATGGCAAGTCCCAGACGCCAGATTGTTGATTACTCATAAGTTCATACTCGATACAGAGAATTTGTTGACAACGAGCAGATGGTGCTTAAACCTTTCTATAATCATGTAATATGATTTTGTGTGTCCATACATCCATTTTCTGTAACAACTAACCCTGTACAGTGTCGCCGGGGGGCTGGAGCCTCTCACAGCCGGCATTGGTCAAGAGTTGGGGTCCAACCTGGACAAGTTGTCACTTTATCACAGTACAGAGACTAAGACAGAGACAACCAGTCATGCTTTCAATCAGACCGACAGGAGCCAGTGTGGTTCCTCATCCATGGCATCCAGGGCGCCTCCCTTTGGAAGTTTTCCCGGCAAGTGAAACTGGGTGGTGAGCCTGAGCCGGACCCAGAACTCGCTGGAGGGACCTTATATCTCATCTAGCCTGAGACCACGGGTCCTTCATGATGAGCTGCGGAGTGTTGCTGGGGAGAGGCCCGTCTGGAATACCCTTCTTAGCCTGTTGCCCCCATGATCCAACCCCGATCCAAGCAGCAGAAAAAGTCTGACTGAATGAATTTAAACGAGTAAAACTAAAAGCTCATTGTCACTGAGAGTCATTGAGGACCAAGACCTGCTATGCCTACCCATAATGCACCTCCTGGCATAGAACAATCATAAACAAACAGGTTGGTTCTTTTCCTTAAGTAGATACTCAGCAGATTCACTCTTGGGAAACCGATGAGTCAGATGTTGTGTAATACATATAATCCTACTGATTATGCAAACATTATGGGCTGTTATCTGGACTATATGCATAAGAATCTGCGCAAGTAAAACTTGTTATTACCCAGCTTTGCAGGGTTTATGACTGAAGCAGCATTATTCTCAACTACCTGGCCTCAGGACTAGGACTATTGGCTGGTCCAGTGGTTTCATAAGTATTTCCTGGAAAGGAATTGTTGTCACTTTCTGAGCTTTCCCAGAAAGGAGAGTGCAATCATACTTTCATATCCTCAAAAATCACCCAGAACCTACATGGGTGGACTGGACTGATTGAGGAGGACGAGGAGAATCCCTGGACGAATTTGTGTTTGTGGTCATTTAATTAGACACTACTTTATTAGGAAGGCATAACGTGTGATTGAATGTTATACAGCTTATTAAATGATTCTAATTCCCAGACAATGAGTAATTAGTCGAATAAGAGAAAACAATTAGCATGCAGAGAACTTGGAAGCTTTCGGGGTCCCTCGAAACCTGAATCCTGGATCCATTTTAATGTGGTTAGTATTTACTTATGTAACAGTTTTACATAATAACTAATGTTATCATTGTTTTTCTTACTCATTGATTGAGATCCAACAGACTCCAAATTAGCCATTACTTTATAACCGCCAGCCTGATTTTGTGTAAGTACAACCCAATTGCTGGATTGAGGCTGTTAGGTGGCAGGTTGGGTTTTGTTGGACCCAACATTACCCAGAATAGTGACTCAGCACGGTGTCTGTAGAGATGGGACATAAAAATCCTTCCCTTAACTAATTAGTTACCATGTTGACACATGTCCCAAACTTTTTAACCTTTTGGAAGGTTCCTTATACAACGTTATCCTTAATTTCTAATTAATAAAGTGTTCATTTTTGGGCATTTTTTTAAGTTTCTATATATAAATTATAGTCTATTTTACAATTCTAACACTTTAATGACATTTTTGAACAATTTTAATAGAAAAAAACTTTGTTTTATTTATAGCATTCTATATTTATATTGTAAAACCTTTTAAGCAGAGTTGCAGTTTCGATTTATATTGTTGAATTGGAAATAATAAAAGGGAAATCTGATCAACACACTGTTCCATGTGTTTCTATTTTACATCAATCCATTAATTTCTTCCATTTACCTGGTGGTCGATTGTGGTGGCAGCAGGCTAAAAGGAATTCACATTATCCCTCTCCCCAGCAACACTCTCAAGCTCATTTTCGGGGATCCCGAGGCATTTTCCAGCAAAGAAGAAATACAGTCCACCTGTTGATTGGTCTACCTCGGGGTCTCCTCGTAGATGGACGTGCCTGAAAAACCACCAAAGGGAGGCGTCCTTGAGGCATCCTGATCATATGTCCAAACCACCTCAACTGGCTTCTTTTGACGCGAAGGAGCAGCATTTTCACTCTGATTTCTCTTCTAAGGTTTGAGCTCCGTAGCCTATCTCTGTGGCTGAGCCCAGCCCCCGTACAGAGGAAGCTCATTTCTGCTGCTTGTATCCTCTAAACCTCATTCTTCTGGTCACTACCCAGAACTCATGACCATAGGTGAGGGTTGAAACGTAGATGGGCCGGTAGATTGGGAGCTTTGCTTTATGACTCCGCTCTTTCTTCACCTCAACACATCGAAACATCACCATCATAAATGCTGATGGCACACTGACCCGTCTGTCCATCTCCTGGTCCATTTTCCCATCACTTGAGAACAAGACACCAAGATACTTGAACTCCTTTGCATGAAGCTGCAACTCACCCCCAACCCGCAGGGGTCAGTCCACTGATTCATGGCAGAGGACAATGGCCTCAGTGCTGGAGGTGCTGGCTCTCATACTGGCCACTTCACAAAAAGCTGATCCAGGGCTGCTGGTGCTGGAACATCACATATCATCTGAATACAGCAGAGATACAATTCTAATGAGACCAAATACACTCCTCACCTCAGCCGCGCCTTGACATCCTGTCCATGAATATAAACAACAGAATCAGAGACAAGGGACAAGATTGGATCCAACACCACTTAAAACATGTCTGACTTTATGCCGAGCATACAGACATAAGTCTCACTTTGGTCATATAGACACAGAATGGCCCTTAGTAATGGCCCTGGTACCCCTTCCCCCTGCAGTACCCCCCACAGGACTGACCATGGGACAAGGTCATGAGCCTTCTCCAAATCCATGAAAACATGTAGACCGGCTGGGCAAATTCCCATGACTCCGAGAGCAAATTGTTCAGTTATAGTTATATAGTTAAAGAGTTCATTCTATCTATTTAGATTGCACATTATTTTCATTTAAGAACATATGGGATAGGGGTCTTATGTGCCTGGACTGTTTCAACGTATGGACCTGGACTGTTTGACTGTGTGAACCTGGACTGTTTCTCTGTGTGAACATGGAATCTTTCACTGTGTGAACCTGGACTCTTTCAATGTATGAAACTGGACTGTTTCATTGTATGAACCTGGACTATTATAACATGACCCAGTGACAGCATTTATATGTTAAGCATTAAGGGCCAAGGATGGAGCCTTTGGGGACACCACAGGTCAAAGGGGCCACTAGGAGGTGATGGAGGCATTAACCATTACAATTCAGAAGGTCCTATTTCATAACCCTAACCCTAAGTAGGATTTACTTTTGACATATTCAAGTAAACGACTTACTAAATAGAGTTATGTAACATTTTTATTTCAGAATTATATGACTTGATACAACCAAAAAAAGTCTATCCAGGGTTAAAAAGGTCTAAAAACATGTTTTGCCAAAAGTTTGAGCCAATCTTATTAAAATGTATTAGTTTCCATGAAATACAAAATTTCATTGTGAAATCATTTTGGAAGTGTGATTTCTTTACTGTGTAAAAACATACTTGTCTAAACTATTTGTCCTTTAATGGTAAATTTACACTGTCTAAGTTTCTAAATCAATAAATATCCCACGGAAAACATGCATAGAAATATTTCCCTTTTTTTTTTCTTTGGGTGAAGATATAAAGGGTTAACAGTGAAAGACATTTCATTTTACATTTATTAAACTTGTCAGAGATAATGGATGGACCCTGAAAAACAATTCTGGGTGTTTGTTTCACGAGGGCGGGCAATTTGATACTGATCGACTACATCTAAGTGTTCCTGCTGTTTCAAATCAGTAACTTTAAATAAATGATGTCTCTAGGCATCAGGGTTTAATTTTAGACAAGACTTGATTGTATTAAGGGGACTGTTGGACCTTGGTGGAGGTTCGCTCTCCACTCAGCGCTGTTCTATTTTTATAGCAGTTTCTTCAGAAGATGTCTCGGAGGCAGTCGGAGCGGTCTCGCTCTGAGACGAGGTCATTGACTCGTATTTATATTTATAACAATATTGAGCCACATGCTCAAACTAACGATGATTTTATTAAGACTGGGATAATATACCGTTTCTCTTTCCCAGTAACAAATCCATTGTTCAGCCATGAAATTATGACCACTGACCGGTGAAGCGACAATCATTGATTATCTGGTTGCCATGGTTACCTGTCATTCGTTGGGGACTGACAGGAAGTGAACAATTTGTTCTGGAGTTGATGTTGGCAGCAGGAAAAATCAGAAAGCGTGCACTCTAAATACAGCTTGGTTAAAAATAACTTAAAGGGATGACCCATTCCACCAATTCCACCAATAATTGGAAACATAATAAAAGACAATAAAATAACCAAAAATTGGGTTTTCAATTTCAGGTCTGTGCGTTAAAATGACATAATTTATGAAAGAATGAGTTTCACCATCAGTCACGCGTTAATATTTCTTGATACATTTTCATCCCTCCTAGTTATAAAAAAACGCCTTAATCACATCTGATTATATAAACCACGAGACTAAGCAGCTTGTTCATTCAGGGAAAACTGAGAGAAGACTAATTATAACGGGAAGAAGTTTATTCTTGGAGGGGGGCGGGTCCAGAGGGATCAAATGATGACGATGTGGTCATGATGATGATGAGGATGATGATGATGCCTGACTAGCGATGATATGTGAGAGCTGATAGGAGCTTCCCTTTGGATGGTTTGGGGTGGTGGGGGGGAGGTGAGGGGAGGTGGAGGGGGGGGCTCAGAGAGGGGGGCGGTGTCAAACACACACTGACTTACACAAAAGAAAGCCTCCGCTGGTTCGCATGAGGCTAGTGATCGTCCTGAGCTGAACTCTATGTTACAAATAGGAGCCGCGTTATTCCAAGTGGAGCAGAGTGGAGGTGCGCCCCGCTCATGATAATATTAGATAAGAGCTCGCGCAGGATCGGCTGCGTCAAACACCGGAGCGCCGCTTCCTCTACAGGACTGTCTGACTGACGCGCGCCGACTCTGATCGCTCCACACAGGTAAGATCATTTCCCCTTCAAAGAGACTTCTATTTTTTTTATTTTATTTACTGTTTGCTCTTACATCACCAATAATGCCACTGAATAAAACAACACAAAAAAAAAATGAGGCGCAAACATATGAGCGGAATTTATTCCAAAACAGTCCTCATCGGTCTGTTAAATAACTCAACGTTTTACATTTATGGGCTAAATTAAGCTATTAATTACAATGCTGACATTCAGCATTCCTTTATTACTTGTTTTGATTATTTCGGGGTTTTTTTTAACTATAGATAATCAGCTATGAAACAACGATCAGAAGCGGATTTACAAATAGAATGAATAACGAGCAGTGATGAAATGTATTTGGCTAAGTGACAAAAATAGTAAAACAAGTAGACTATCGATAAAACAGAGATTGCATAAAAACGCTTCAGACATGACAATTATTCCCAGACCTCCTGAGAAACGCACTTATAATGTTGTATAAATGTTCTCTATCCTCTAGCCTTGTTCTTGCCAGGTTGAATAAAGTACTTTTATTATCATATTTCTTTTATTATTTTTATATTTTTATATACTTTAAAGCCTGTTAAGAACCAAAAACACCGTAAAGTTTTCCTGCAGTAAATGGAGTTCTTCATAGCCTATGATGCTGCAGAGAGTGAGATGTCCAGCTTAAATACTTAAAAGTCAGTGAGTAAAGATCAATATGTCTGTTTCGCATGTAGGTCAAATCAACTTCAACGCTTACATCAGACAAGTATTTTATCATACGTATTAAATATATCGTATTACTACATAATACAACATAATAATTATGTATTATGTATTATGTAGTATGATGTATTTTTCTTATTATTTCCAACATCTATTATTATTATTTGCATGATTTTGATGTATTATTGTACTTTTTTTCCTTTGTTATCCTGATAAGTTCATCACTTTGTAGTGTTATTATCTATTTATAGTGACATTAGCCTGAATGCACTAGATGTTTTACTGAAATCAAAAGCTAAACTTCTGGTTTGCGACACTCCTTGCCTCATATTGAGAGAGGAACTAGGTTTCAGCCTCACGGTACGAGTTGCCCTGGTTCTATTGGAGCGATGTAATGGGCTTACATAATATTGTGTTGTAATGGTTCTTGCATAACAAGAAAATCCTTCATCTACTTCCGCCTCTTTGTCCACTAGGTGGCACCGTCGCAGCATTACCGAGCATCGCCCAGCACCACACGCACCCTCACAGGTGAGATGTTTGAGGAGTCCCAGCAGATGAGGGGGGGGCAGCATCAGGACATGTCTGTGCTTCAAGCTTTGGAGCCACATGCTGCCCTGACTCCAATGGGAGAAGGAGGAGGAGGAGGAGGAATGTCCTTCACAGATGAAGCCGTGTCCATCCTGACCTCCAGCAGCCTGCTGGCCCGCTCCCTGCTGGGCGGCCCCTCTGCTGTCAAACACAAAGAGAGCCCCTCCTCCAGCGCAAGACGCAAGCGTGAATTCATCCCTCTGGACAAAAAGGACGATGGCTACTGGGACAAGAGAAGAAAGAACAACGAGGCAGCCAAGCGCTCACGGGAGAAGCGGCGCGTGAACGATATGGTTCTGGAGGGCCGGGTTCTGGCTCTTCTGGAGGAGAACGCTCGACTTAGGGCAGAGCTGTTGGCTTTGAAGTTCCGCTTTGGTCTCGTCAAGGACCCCTCAAACGCCTCCATCCTGCCGCTGACAGCAGTTCCTCAGCAGAACCCCCAGACCATGACTCCACACTATCACCTCCACAAAGGGGACGGGGTGATCCAGATGAACAACGGGGTGATCCAGATGAGCGGCAAGGCTTCCCGGGATGCTGGAAACACGTCGGAGGACTCTGGCTTCTCTACGCCGGGCGGTTCAAGCGTGGGCAGCCCCATCTTCTTTGAAGACCGGCTGAGTGACCATGGGAAGTTCTCCCCGCACAGAGCGGAGGAGCTGGGCTACGACCTCCACCACTCGCCCTCTCCTCCTCCGCCACTCACTGCTGGGAGACTGGACCACGCGGATGCCATGAGAAATCTTCCTCACAAGCTCCGTTTCAAGACCTGCAGCGGGGACACAGGTGATGCCCCGTGGGACATCGGCAGCGCCAGGCGCAGCCCGGTTTTAGCCACGGCCGGTCCTAGAGAGATCCACAGAGGACACTGCACCGATCACTGGCTCCATCAGGGGGATGGGGTGGAGCCCAGGACGGAGAGACAGCCTCCTCAGTACTACACCTCAGCACCGCCAACGCAACCGGCCGAGGTCCAGCCCAAACAGGAGAACACTCGCCTGAAGTCTCAGCTCAACTCCCTGAGCGAGGAGGTGGCTCAGCTCAAGAGGCTTTTCAAAGAGCAGCTCATGGCCAAAGCTGACTGAGAACTTTTACCGACCGGGTTTTGCTGTAAGAGAGCCAACAGGACCAACGAGGACTGATGTCAGTTTTTATGTCTCACTCTTGTTTTTGTATCAAATACTGTATTGTAACACCGTAAAATAAATGCGTTAAACATTCACCTCGTCATCTGCTGTTTACTGGATCGCAGCTCATTTGTCAGCGTTCTCCACACTTCATGGTCTCCTCTCATCAACTGGTCTTCGGTGGTTCTGAAGCCACATTAAGCCGAAGTGGGAGTCTGCCAGCAGGTTGTTGACACACCAGGAGTGAAAGGTGTTGGTCATTAGATTTGTCGCCACCGCTATCTGTAAACATAAGCGGCGACGGGCAGCAAACACCCAGAAGTAAACACAAAAACCATCTAAACAGGCAGGAGGCGCTTGTTTGTCATCACCTCTCATACGTCACGTGATCAAGCAGCGCCTCAACTCACACTCCATTTTATAACTGTGATGTTTTCTGTACCACTGTGAAGATTAGATTCTGACGCCTGAACTCTTTCTGTACACTTTCATATGAAAAATAAACGTTTGATGGATTTAACGTCACTGTGAACTCGTCTTTACTCCAGGAGGCCTCAACCACAGGTAACCATGGAAACAGTGACCTGTTATGAAACTTTATCCTTGTTTTATAACTCAGGAGGTTACGTAAGTTCTGTCATCTGTGTGCAGTGGTGGAAAGTTACAAGGTACATTTACCCAATTATTGATTATATTACAAATTTGAAATATTTTCCATTTTATGCTTTTTTACTATTCAACTCATACTAAGGTTATATTATTACGGTAATTATCTGTCTACCTGTACTGTAGTTCCTAGTAACTTTGTAACACACACACACACACACACAAAAACACACACACACACACACGGAATAATATGAAAACAATGATATAAAACAGTAAGAATAATAAAGTAAAAAAGCATTGATGTTTGAAAGTAAAAAAAGTATAAGATAGAACTCATTCAAAAAATATAACATAGACAAAAGTACAGAAGTTAATAATTAGAACAGCATGAAAGCAAATGGTATGAAATTACAAAAAGTATAAACGTTAAAAGAAAGCACTATAAAAGTAATTTAGGAGTACTATGAAAATATTTTTTTTAAAGTAACAAGTAATAAAGAGTAGTATGAAAGTAAAAAAGCATAAAAGTATGAATAAAAAAAAAAGAGAAGCCTAAACGTAAGAAAGTATAAAAGCAAATAGAGTGTAATGAAAATAAATGAAACAGAAGTAAAATGCAGTTATATGAAAGTAAAACATCACAGTCTAGAAATATTAAATTAGCATTTCCGTGTTTATTTTTTGAAAAATGTTGACAAAATCTCAGGGTTATGGATAAAAATAAATAAAAACAAAAGAAAGATAATCCACTAAAGTAACAAGTTTGTTTTTAATTAGTTATTGATACTAATTGATAAAATAATACATACTTAAAATAAATACTTAAGTAAAGTACAGACACTGGAACATTAAACTGAGGTAGAGTAACTAAGTATTTGTACTCTGTTACTTCCCTCCTCTGCCTGAAAGCAGGTCATGACACGAGGACAGGTATGTCTGCAGAGAGACGGAGAGCCAGACACAGTCGAGGGGTCGGCTATTACTCAACAGCTCTGAAATATACTGTAAAAAAAAAAACAGAGCTTTAATTACTGTAGTCTGGGGGGAATTTATGATCAACGTGTCATTAGAGGAGTTACACTCAGTCACAAGGTGATAACTCTTTTTACGGGACTCGTGTTTTACAGTACCGTCAACTCAAAGTTACCTGTTTGAGGTGTAAAGAAAAAAAAATGTATGTTACGTTTGAGTCAGCAGAGGGCAACAAAGATCTTCATCAGCCCCAGAGACACAGGCGGTGTTTGAGTCCTGGCCTCCTTCCACCAGATATGAACCACACTCAGGTTCCCTGCAGGCTCTATGGTTGCTCTATGTGCAGATTTACAGGTTCCTCACCTGCAGGTTAGTTTTGTTGAATTCAGAGTCAGCGCCGGGGCAGCTGGGTGATTCAAACCCGCCTGGGAACCTGGAGCTTTTCTGTGAGGAGATGGCATGTTCGCCACTCTGTGATTGTTGGCCTGTGAGACAGGTGAGGTCTAGTGGGCCCACCCACTGATGAGGGGGGAGCATGTACTTTTATTTTCAATTGTTTAAATTACAGCACCTGTGAGGCTACGCTTCTCCTTCACCTGCTACCTGTCCTGCTTTGTAGGCGACCCTAACGCCAATCGCCACAGGAAGTGGCTCCCCACAGCAAAAGTCTTGGGTTGAGGTGTTACAAATTCTCTGGTGACTATTCACTGGGGTCTTTGAATCGCTCTTAGTCATTCCTTAAACCACTTTGCCTCGGGAGACCCCTCTAGCGGCTAATGCCCCCGACAACACTGTAGGGATTTTATATCACTTCTGGACTGAGAACGCATCATTATCCCCCAACATGAGCTGGTGAGTATTGCTGGGGAGAGGGACATTTGGAATACCCTTCATAGCCTGCTGGCACCGCGACCCAACGCCGGAGTAGAGGAAGAAAAGGGATGGATGGATGGAGTAAGGGAAGTCCTCCGGCTTCTGAAAAATTGGTGTTTGTCGATTGGTGACTTGTCCAGTGTAAGCCCCGCCTACCTTCCCGTTGTCAGCTGGGGTAGGCCAAGCACCCTTCCCCAAAATAATTAAAAACTAATATTTTGTTCATAGGAAATGTCTCGAATTATTTACTCATCATGCATCTTGATTATTTTAGCCGCACTCGTCTGCTTATCGATAAGATTGTTTAAAAATGCAAACATGCATTCATACAAATGAAACAAAAAAAAGTTCCCATGAATCGGACTCTAAAAGCAGCATCTTGCAGATATAAACAAACAGTGAGTAAATTAGGTGATGGCTGGTACTGCAATATGCTGCTGTAACACTCACACGCATGTATCCATCTAAAGAGATGCAACAGCCCCCTCCTCCCCCCCCGTCCTCTCACCCCCCTTTTTTTCTCCACCGAAAGAATAAAGACTGTTGCTAGGCAGGCAATGCGACAGTTGCCATGGCAACGCCTTCAGACATAGCTTTAAGGGGGAGAAAAAAAATATTGGGTTGGGTGGGGGTAAGTATGGGGTGCAAAAGGAAAGCGAGTGATGCGGTGAGAGACAGAGAGTGTTTTTGAGGGGGGAGGGGTATCCAAGTTCACGTCCAATGCATGAGCTCCTCCCGCACCGCTCGTCTCCTCGGGTTGAAGGAGGGAACAAAGAGGTGCAAAGGAATGGTGGTTTCAAATTTAGGGTCCCCCTCTGGTGCTCACATGTCTTGAAGTGTGAACAGCAGCGGATCAGGAAGCAGTGCTCTGCAGACACTGGAGCAAAAATAACCAGTAATTACTGCAAAGCCGAAGGTGAGGAATCCTCATCATCCTTCAAAGACCGGAAATAATTCCGTCATATTGGATAACGGCGCCACTTACTGCAACCACAGGCCAAAGGTTACGGTAACACTGCTGTTCCACCTGTGTGGCTGAGGATAACTGTGGAAGGTTTCTGAGCAGACTCTGACACGTGTACGATCCTCCTTTACGCTGAAGCAGAATAAATAGCGCGGCCTTGATGAGAGGAGGAGATAATGAATGAATGCATCCGCCACAGGCTTCAGCCTCTGAGGCGTCCATTCAGGCCCGTGTCTGTTTCCAGTCTCAGTTCGCCATGTGGATGATGCGCCGTAGATCTTATTAACTGGGACACTGAGCAGATCGCCATCATCTCGTGTCTGGAGCAGGATGAGAGGGAGATGACTATCGGACATGTTGGAGTCGCTTCCAAGGCAACCCAAGCTGAACGGACCAGACGCCCTACAGCTCAAACCTGAAAATCTGCATCAAGCAAATTCATTTTTGCAAAGATGGCCTCTTGACCTCTCTTTCAAGTTTTTATTAATATTTTTTCCAGTGAGTATTTAGATGATTATATTGGGAAAAAATAAAAATAAAAGTTGTAATTTTTTTGAATTTTAACAATACGGTTGCAAAAACAATATTTTACATGTTTTAATGCTGAAAAAAATAAAAATTTACACCTTCAAACAATGCCTTGCAATTTCAATAAAATAGTTTTATAAACTGTTATACCTGAGATGCTAAAGGCTAAAGGTTACAGGCGCTCCTGTAACGGCCTTCTGCTAGGTATCGTTTCTTTGTTTTGTTTTTAAACAGAACTGTATTGTAGGTTTTCAACAGGGCTTCTTGACCTCACAGATCCCAGCATGCAACAGGCTAAAACAGAAAAAAACATCTCACAATGGCGACAAGTGATTACTAGAATGAAATTCCTATTATGAGGCAGTAGAGTCCAGAGCGGGTGGGATGAGGATGGGGTGCTGGGATGTGATCTATCTATGTGCATGTGCTTTCGTGCTGTAAAAATTATACATTAAAGTTATTGTAAAAAAGAAAACTGTCAAAGGGCAACAGTAAGAGATAGTAACTCACCCTAGCTCAAGATACAGTAAATAACATCAGTTTGTAAGGTCAGAATATGAAAATTTAAACAAAAAAAATAACGGAAATGTCAAAAAGCCGTACTATAACCTTTATACTATAAAAGTTATACTAAATTACGCTTTTGCTAGTATGAACATTGAAATGTACAGTAAAAAAACTTTCAAAAACACATCTGTTTCTACAGAACCAAGACATTAGAAATAAGGTGTATTTGTGAAATACTGTTGATTTGAATATTTATTTATTTTAAATTTAATCTCATTTTATTTAATGTCCCTGTAAACAAGTTCACGGTGTTTGTGTTTTTATGGTAGTTTACCCTAATGTCTTGTACATAATCAACATATTTTTTACAGTAAAGTTCTGGAAACCACAGCTGACAGTAAATGTTACTGTATTGGTGCTGATTATATGGATTTTTAGGTCTATAGATGTTTAAGTGCATGTATGTTTTGTGTCAAAGAGACATAACTACACCTTCATCTACTTGACATTAGTAAATACATTGTCCCGTGTCAAAAACATCAAAGCCATCAAGTAACAGTTCACGAAAGCAGGAGTCACATCTACAAAACACCAAAGCCACCAAGTTGATATCACAATGTCAAAAGTCAAATGTCCAAAAGATCAAAATAACAAAATAAAAATTCAAAAAGCCCGGGTTCGGTCCAGCAAACCTATACTGTCCACGGGACGACCTGAAGGCAGGTCCGGAGCCAGGCAGCACCAAAGCGACCATTCTGGGGTCGAGGAGGAGGGCGCCTTGGAAGGCGAACCCGTTCACCAGGAGGAGGTCACCCGTGGAGGCGAACCCGATAACGAGGCAAGAGCCTCCTGAAAGTGGAAAGAGCCCTCAGGAGGCCAAAGAGGAGGCCAGCAGTCAAGGTGGCGAAGGAGAGACCGCTCCGGGGTTCTGCGACGAAGAGGAGAACCCTCCGGGGGCCTGCGGCAAACTGCATCAAGGGGCCGTCGACGGGAACGAAGCCTCTGGCCATTTCGTTCTGTTAAGAACTAAATTTGGGGTTTAGCTTGGACCAAAATGCAGACATTTTGGAGCAGGTGTAACAGTGAAACAGGTACAGTGAAACAATCCAGGTTAATACAGTGAAGCCGTCCAGGTTCACACAGTGAAAAGATCCAGGTTCATACTGTGAAAAAATCCAAATCCAAATGATGAAACATTGTAGATTCACACAGTGAAACAGTCCAGGTTCACACAGTGAAAAAGTCCTGGTTTATACGTGAAAAAGTCGAGATTCACACAGAGAAGCAGTCCAGGGTCACACGGCACAGTCCAGGTTTCCACAGTGAAACAGTCTTTGTTCATGCAGTGAATCATTCTGGGTTCCCACAGTGACACATACAAGGCTCACACAGTGAACAGTCCAGGTTCATACAGTGAAACAGTCCAGGTTTGTACAGTGAAACAGTCCAGGTTCACACAGTGAAAGATACTAGGTTCACATTGTGAAATAGTCCAAGTTCATACGTTGAAACATTCCACATTCAGACATTGAAATAGTCCAGATGCATACATCGAAACAGACCAGGTTCACAAAGGAGAAGAGTCCAAGTTTATACAGTGAAACATTCCTGCCTCATACAGTGAAACATTCCATGTTCACACGGTGAAAAAGTCGAGGTTAACAATGAAACAGTCCAAGTTCACAGAGTGAAACAGTCCAGGTATATACACTGAGACAGTCGACGTTCACACAGGGAAACAGTCCAGGGTCACTCAGTAAATCACTCCAGGTTCACGAAATGTAACAATCCAGGTTGATATGGTAAAGCAGTCCAGGTTCACACAGTGAAACCGTCCTGGTTCATACAGTGAAACAATCCAGGTTTATATACTGAAACAATCCAGGTTTATATACTGAAACAGTCGAGGTTCACACAGTGTCACAATCCAGGTTCCGACAGTGAAACATTCCAGGCTCACACACTGAACCGTCCAAGTTCATATAGTGAAAAAGACCAGGTTTATACAGTGAAAGAGTCAAGGTTCACACAGTGAAACAATCTTGGTTCCTACAGTGAAATAATCCAAGGTCACACAGTAAAACAGTCCTGGTTCGTACAGCAAAACCATCCAGGGTCATAAGGTCGAACAGTCAAGGGTTCACACAGTGAAGCAGTCGAGGTTCATACAGTGAAAAAGTCCTGGTTTATACGTGAAACAGTCGAGGTTCACACAGTGAAGCAGTCCAGGGTCACATGGCACAGTCCAGGTTTCCACAGTGAAACGGTCTTTGTTCATGCAGTGAAGCATGCTGGGTTCCCACAGTGACACATACAAGGCTCACACAGTGAACCGTCCAGGTTCATACAGTGAAACAGTCAAAGTTCATACGTTGAAATATTCCAGATTCACACATTGTCCAAGTCCAAGTCCATAGTCCAAGTACATGCAGCAAAACAGACCAGGTTCACAAAGGGAAAGAGTGCAGGCATATAAAGTGAAACATTCCTGACTCATACAATGAAACAGTCCAGGTTCACTCAGTGAACATGCCAGGGTCATACAGTAAATCAGTCCAGGTTCACAAAGTGAAACAATCCTGGTTCATACAGTGAAACAGTCAAGGTTCATACAGTCTAACAGTCCAGGTTTACACAGTGAAACAGTCAAGGTTCACACAGTGAAACAATCGAGGTTCTTATGGTGAAACATTCCAGATTCATACAGCAAAACAATCCAGGGTCATGAGGTCAAACATCGAGGGTTCACACAGTGAAGCAGTCAAAGTTCAGAGAGTGAAACAGTACAGGTTCACACAGTGAATTAATCCAGGTTTATACACTGAAACAATCCAGGTTCACACAGTGATGTAGTCCAGGTTCACACAGTGAAACAGACCTTGTTCATACAGTGAAACAATCCAGGTTTATACACTGAAACAGTCAAGGTTCACACAGTGAAACAGCCCAGGTTTATAAGGTGAACCAGTTGAGGTTTACACGGTGAGATAGTCCTGGTTTGTACAGTGAAACAATCCAGGTTCACACAGTGAAGCAGTCCATGTTCACACAGCAAGTCCTGAATACCAAAGTGAAACAGTCCTGGTTCATACAGTGAACAGCCCAGGTTCATACTGTGAAACAATTTAAGTTCATACAGTGAAACAATCCAGGTTCACACAGTGACGTAGTCCAGGTTTCCACCGTGAAACAATCCTAGTTCATACATTGAAACAATCCAGGTTCATACAATGAAACATTCCAGGTTCATACACTGAAACAGTCGAGGTTCACACAGGGAAACAGTCCAGGTTCAAATAGTGAAACAATCCAGGTTCATACAGTGAAGTAGTCCAGGTTCACACAGTGAAACAATCCAGGTTCATACTGTGAAACAATCCAGGTTCATACAGTGAAGTAGTCCAGGTTCACACAGTGAAACAATCCAGGTTCATACAATGAAACATTCCAGATTCGCCAGATTCATACCAGGCTAATGGTTCATGCAGTGAAACAGTCCAAGTTCATACGTTGAAATATTCCAGATTCACAAATTGAAATAGTCCAGGTGCATACAGCTAAACAGAGGAGGTTCACTCTGTGAAACAGTCAAGGTTCACACATTGAAACAGTCC
The DNA here is from genome assembly GCA_037951165.1 of Lophius americanus. Taxonomy (NCBI): domain Eukaryota; kingdom Metazoa; phylum Chordata; class Actinopteri; order Lophiiformes; family Lophiidae; genus Lophius; species Lophius americanus. Next base: position 779,665 of record JBBDHG010000215.1, on the reverse strand, counting down.
AGGTTCACAAAGTTAAACAATCCTGGTTCATACAGTGAAACAGTCCAAGTTCACTCTGTTAAACAGTCCAAGTTGACTCTGTGAAACAGTCCAGGTTTATACAGTTAAACAGTCCAGGTTCATATAGCCAAACAGTCCAGGGTCACGCAGTGAAGCATTTCAGGTTCCCACAGTGACACATACCAGTCTCACATACAGTGAAACAGTCCAGGTTTGTACAGTAAAACATTCCAGGTTCACACAGTGACACAGTCCAAGTTCATATATTGAAACATTCCAGATTCACACATTGAAATAGTCCAGGTGCATACAGCGAAACAGACCAGGTTCACAAAGGGCAATATTCCAGGTTTATACAGTGAAACATTTCTGGTTCATACAGTGAAACAGTCCAGGTTTCCACACTGAAACAATCCTAGTTCATACAATGAAACAATCCAGGTTCATACGGTGAAAAATTTGAGGTTCACACAGTGAAGCAGTCCAGGTTCACACGGCACAGTCCAGGTTCCCAGAGTGAAACAGTCCAGGTTCGTACAGTGAAACAATCCAGGTTTATACGGTGAAAAGTTTGAGGTTCAAACAGTAATGCAGTCCAGGTTCACACAGTGAAACAGTCCAGGGTTCATACAGTGAAACAGTCCAGTTTCGTACGGTGAAACAGTCCAGGTTCACAAAGTGAAATAATTCTACTTCACACGGTGAAACAATCCAGGTTCATGCTGTGAAACAGTCCAGGTTCCTACGGTGAAACAGTCCAGGTTCACAAAGTGAAACAATCCAGGTTCATACAATGAAACAGTCCACTTTTATACACGTGCCGCAATTCATCATGCGCACATTAAAATGTGCTGAAGAATGTTTCTGGTTGCGGTCCAGTGTGACCCACAGCCATTCAACTCTTGGAGGTCATTCAGTGGAGAGACGTCAACAAAACAGCGTGACTCCCTTCTCTTTCACATCGCGTTCAGATCAGCCTGACCCACATTCCTGCATGTGACCGGGACTAATCAAAGACACAATGTACTTCAATTAAATAATGGCGTAGCTTTTTTGGCCAGAGGAGCTGGTTTAAATGAACACTGTGTTGCTCCAGCAGCAGCGCGCTGACGGAACGCGAAGCAGGCCTCAAAAACTATTGAAACTAAATTTTCCACTTCATGCACTTCCACCAGTCACAATAGTGTCTGTGGTTTCGCCCCAGGGCCCCGTTGTCACAGTAATTGAAAAGACAAGAAGTCTTTTCCTGGAGGTGAAACCACAACGTTGGCCCGCTCGTGCAGTGAGTGGGAGCCGAGGAGCGTGAGGTGATAAGGTGATGAGAACAGCCCACTGACACACGCATGCAGACGTTACAGGTGGTTCAAGGTTGTGGTTGCACATCATTATTTCTGCGTTTGTCTGCATATTCGGCCAATTATTTTTAATAACAACAATGGGTGCAATCTGGAAACCACAGGCTCTTTCATGGAATGTTTTCTTTTTTTTTTTCCAATTTCCGTTAATGTCAGTAAAGGTTCAAGTATTATCGTAAATACGTACTTAAAGTACTCATCATGTACCATAAAAACTCTCCTAATCCTGCTTTTCCCAGGTTTAAGGTGAATCCCGACGCGAGGCTGAATGATTATAACATTACCAATATTTATATCCTCGTCTGATAAAAGCGCTCTAACATCCTTATATAACAGTCAAACCATTAATCAAAGCCATCATTGGATTTCTGATAGAAATACCACAAAGTTCTTGTTATTCTACACAGTTTTCGCGGGACAGGACCAGGAGGACTCTCCATTTGGACCAGTTGGACGGAAATTTGATCCATAATGTGCCAAATAACGGGATGTTGACCCCTGAAGGATCTTGATGCACCTTTAATAATAATAATAATACATTTAATTTATCTTTGGCTGTGACATACATCCATCTTAAAGGTCCAGTGCATAAACTTTAATATTTAAGAGGTATTTAGTGGTATCTCTTGGAATAAATTGAATATAATATTCATAATGTTTTTAATTTAAAATACACGTCTTTCCACAATTGTGTAAAACTTCTGACCGTCATGTTGCCAGACAACACCGGAAGGGAAAACTTATTTAACCACAATTCGCCGGCATAACAAGCTTGCTTTGGACCCAGCCAACTCTACACCAGATCTAAAATAAAGTCAACTTTATTGTCATTTCTCAGATGTGTCAGACATATGCAGAAACTGAAATGATGTTTCCCTCCATCCATGCTGCAAAAATGCAAAAAAAATATAAATATATGTACAAAATAAGTGCAAGTGATGAGATGTGAACAAAATATAATAAAATCTCAAACATACATATAAACATATACTTACAGTATATGCGCATATAACCATACAAACACCAATACATACATTGGGTGTACTTTCACCTGAATTAAAAATATTTTTTTCAAATGTTATTATAATAACATAATAATAATAATATAATAATTATAATTATTATTTAGAAAAAGAAAATCAACGATACGCCACGACTCACCCTTAAATCAAAACATGAAGGCTCAAGAAATGTTTAGATGTAGAATCCTCCTGCAGCCGCACAGCGGACGGAGGCTGGCGGCGTTGGCTTCCCTGCGCTCCACCTCCGCCCAGATCGCTTTACTTAAGTAAGTAAGTCAGGTATTGCAGACCCTTCGTGTTAACGGGATGACTCTAAAAGTATTCAATGGAAGTTCTTTTCAAATTTAATACCCACATAGACCTTAGCCAATGTTGATGAAGCTTCATCTTTAAAATCACAGTATTCGGGCATTTCTCAACCGTTGGTCCGCTTTAGTCCAAATTTGGTGTGTTTGAATGGACTGAGAGATCTTTCTTGTGTGCATCATATTTTAATTTAATAGTTCATATTTTACTCACTGGAGGAGCTTATTTTTATGGAAAAACCCTGTTTTTCGAACATAACTTCCTAACTGTTGGTACAATTTAGTTCAAATTTGGTGAATACGAATCAATCTGAGGAGATTTATCTTGTGTATATCTTATTGTACTCCAATAGTTCATATTTTACTCACTAGGGGGAACTTTTTTACCGAAAAAACACTTTTTCGAACATAAGTTCACATTTAATTTGAGGAGCTCAATCAGCGAGTTTGGGTGTACAACGCAGTGGACGGTAGACTTATTCAGGAATACACCCCTGCGGTTCTGGAACGACAGTTTAGGCCTAGTTAAACACTTCGGAGACCTTGTTGCCGGTTCACCGTTTCTCATAAGTCACTTAGATCCTTCCACTTGACCACTTTTCCATTTTTCAGGACAAAACGTGGACCTGCGGCTTTTATATATCCCACCCGCTGACAGGTAACCACGGTAACTGGAAAATTCATTGTAACTCTTCAGCGGCTGTGGCTGGTGTGTGTAGATTTGCAATCACTTTATAAGCGTATATAAGCTTCTCATCTGACTTTGTAACAAAGAAAGCAACTCTCGACCAAAGTGTTGGAACTGCTCCTTTACCTGGACGCAGGGGAGCCTACAGAGGAGCAGAAAGTAAAATGAATGAAAGATGATCTGCTGCCTCTGAAACAGGTCATTGTCATTGTTTTTTTTTGTTTGGGTTCCCACTCAGTTGCTTTTTTTAATGTCAGCTCACGTTATAATGGGGATCGTATGTGACCGACTGGGTCTGGCTGTGAATCTCTAGCCCCGCCCACTTCAGGCCTGTCTCCTCCCCCTGCATCCTCTCCTGCAAGAGGATTTGGAGGCGAGGAGCGGGAGGGAGGGGCTGGGCCCAGAGGGAAACAAAAAACGTGACTAGGCACCCAAAGCGTCCTGTTATGCAACAACTGACCTACTAACATACATTTAGAGACTCTGAGAGAGAAGCGGGGAGAGGGACGGAAACACAGAACGAGAATGAGAGAGAGAGAGCGCGAGAGAGAGCGAGAGAGAGAGAGAGAGAGCGAGGGGAGGATTGGAATATGACATGAAAACAAGCTGCGCTGTGTTCACACTCCCTCATGTACCTGCACTAATCGGAGAGCTGCTGTTTGCAAAGTGACGCTCTGTTGGAAGCGTGTGCGTAAAGCGGATAGTTGCGCTGGAATTGGAGTGTTTTGACCCACTGTGGACTCTAAAAAAAGTGAGTTATTATTAAGAATTACAATCAGAACATCAATAATGTTGAGTGGAAACTCCTCTAAGTTTGCACGACTGGACTGTTTGTTTTGGTGTTTGTGCGCACCTTTCCCTCACGAGCGTTCTTTGAGGACCAGAGAGGATCTGCGGAGGATGTGGGGAAGAGGAGGGAATTTGGGGAGATGGCCAGAGGTTGCGGGATTCCTTCAGGAAAAAATATATAAAAATAGGTGCGTCTGGCGAAGATGGAGGTTGGAGCGGTGCCATAGATGTAACGAGGCAGGGTCAACACGCGCGCGCCTGTTGTGTAAGATATACAAAGACAAATATAAAAAGGTTGTTCTGTCGCTTTGGAAGTCTTTTATAACAGGATGTTATTCATTAATAATAATAATAAGAGAATAAAAAGGATTTATAACCCATTAAGTTACACCTAGAGGGTATTTGATCCTATCCTCGCGCACGACATGCAAGTCAACAAAATAAAAGCCTAAATATAAAAATAGAACAAAGAGAAAATGAGGAGATGTAGCTGAAGGCAGTTTAGATGTGCAAAATAAAGTACCTAACGCAAATTAGCATGTAATAAACACATATGCGCAACCCCACGTACACGTAATAAACATGTGCATATAATAAATAAATAATAAACAGCCGCATTAATTGTTCGCTAATTATAAGTAAGAATTAAGATCATGTAGCAGCCTAAAAGGAGAAAAATACAATATTGTCTTAAATATCCTCTGAGTTTTATTATCATTATTGTTATTATTATTTTAGGCACATCCAGTAATTTTTTTTTGGGGGGGGGGGGGGTAGTCTTTATGTTTCAAAGTAAAACGCTTCAGTCTACGGCGTTATAATAAATGTATTGTTAAAGCGATTATTATTGTTCTGGTCCTGGATTCCCGTTTGTTCCGCTCGGCGTCTTTTGGGTTAGTAGGCTAGTGGGTGCAGAGAGCTGGAATATCTCACGAGCGCTCCGTGGACACACTTCTCTCCGTCACGTGTAGCAGCTCTTTGTAAAGGTTAACGCGGCTGTGCGGCCCTTCGGATTAACCCTTTAGTTGGCGGCCCGTCTGAAGGAGCGCCGCACAATCCGGAGCGCACAGACAGGCATGCTCGTCCGCGCCGGATACACCACCACGTCTCACTTTCACGCCTTTTGGCGCTGTCCTACGTGCTCTTTTGGGGGGATCAGGTGGGAGCCAGAATTAGAAAAGGATGAAGAATGGCGAAGATGAGGCTCCGGTGAGCGCAGCCAGGTGAGGTGTGGAACCAGGACGTCTGGATCAAATGTGTGTCAGGCGGTGTTTCCAGAACACCTGAGCAGTTTATGGTTGGCAAAATTGATCGAAATGCTTGCAGATCGTTGGGGTGACGATCATGTCAGGATCCACGCAGTCTCCTCGGATGACTGGGGATCGGATTAAATATGCATGGTTACGATTTGTCAGACAAGGAAACAAAGGAGGCATGTGGGGTAACGGATTTCTGACAGCGACTTTGTGCCAGAATGGTATTTTAATTCATTTTATGTTTGAGAGTTTAGGACATATTATTAAACATTACGTCAATTAACACGTTAATTGAACTAAAGCATATGGCTGTACTACTAGACTATGTAGTGGTGTAAAAATGCTGTTACTGCTAATATTTAAGGGTAATAGATGACAAGTCGAAGCATTTTATAGGCGATTTAATTCCGTTCTGAGAGAGAAAAGTCGTCTTTGTTATTTTTTTTGCACTCCGGCTTTGTGGTCTCTTCACTCCACGTGGGTCTGATCACCCCTTCATGCAGCTGTGGCAGCTCTTCTCTGCGCTTAGGCGTGCGATAGCAGTTTACACTCAAAGAACTCACGCACAGCAGCGCTCTAAACGAGCCAATTCTTCCGTGAGTGAAATGATCCTCTCTGCGCAATTTACGCATTGTAACATAAATATGCCCGCATTAAAAATGCCCGTCTGGGCGCGCGCTGAGTGGAGCGTGATGATATGTTGGCAGTTGTTGAAGGGGTTACGCAGGTTGCATAACAAATGAATTAAATTATTAAACCGGATTAAGGAGGGTTTGATGATTATGCAACGGTTGGAAACCCAGCGTGCGTGTCTGTGCAGCGCTGAGCTTTGCAGCGGAGCGCCTGCTGCCAATTGGTTGGCGCACACGCCAGGTCTCTATGCCAGCCATGAATGTGGGTCACGGTAGTCCAGTGAAAGGGGGGTGGGGGGGGGGGGGGGGGGGGTGCTTTAGTGCACCTTCGCTGCTGACTAGAAAGGCGGATTCAAAACCACACCAAAAAAAAAAACCTCGCCCAGCCATAACAAAGAAGCGGCAGAGGGCTGACGCACTCAGAAGCAGCAGGCGGACACAATTAGACATCATTTTAATCATAAACGTAGACAGATTGAAAAAGCAAACAAACACCTTGTTCTCAGAGCTATCGCTGATGTCAGTTGACGTTGGAGTTTCAGACCTCAGGGGCATGGAGCCGGCCTTCAGCCTGACCTAATTTGTGGCCTCCCTGCTTTCTGGAAGTTTTTCTGGCACATGTGAGCTGATAAAAAAATGAGGGCCTTGCTGTGTTTTTTTTTTTTTTTTTTGTGCTGCGGTTAGGAGCCAGCACAGAGGCGAATTACAGCATTTAGTAGGCCACGGAAGCACATGTGACTGCTGCAACACATGCCGTTCCGCCTTTTCCCTTTTCCAGAGAGGGGTTACATGGCGGTGTGTTCATGGAACACGGATCTAGCTCTGGATAGGACTCCGCCTTCCCGGCACACTGCCCAATTTCTAAGGCGCCCCTCCACTCCCTCTGCAGATTTTCTTAGTAAGATAGTCGGCCCCCAGACATGGAATTCAAACAAACCCCTCTTTGACCCCCAACTTGCACCACGTGCCACAGATTGCATTCCTCCCAAGGGGTGGAGGGAGGGGAGACAACAGTTTCATCATTTCCCCTCTTTCTCTGAAGTCCCCCTCCCTTTTTTTTATTTTAGACCTGTTCCCATTTCCTGAACCTCTCTGCAGAGGAACACGTGCGCCGGATTGAACTCAGTCCACTGTTTCCACAGCTCATCGCCACATTTAGACTGCGGCGGCGTTCGGCCCCGCGATTGTGTGAGCGAGCGCTCGGCTTATTTTACCCCGGCAGTCATTCCACAAGTGCCGCGCGAGCAAGTGATGACACGTAACGGATAGATGATAAATGCTTTAGAGTCATGCGGGTCAGGGAGACGGGATCCACCGCGGCTTTGTTTCAGATAACTCGGCAGACTTTGCGAGAGACGTGCGACGTGCGCTAGCGGTGATGTCACTCATCCTCCTTTTGTTAGAGACGTTTGTTTTTCAACATCTGCTTTTGACCAGATCAAGTCTGCGGCTCAGAGGAGGGGACAGAAAGCCTGATATGATTGGCTGGCCTTTCTGTTTCCCCCTTTTGTTGCCATGGCCAACACATTCCTTCTATTGATGCAATGAATCAACATTGTGGCAGCAGAACCTGCTGGATTCCCCCCCCCCCCACGTTTACAAAGCTGCACTATCATCTCATCTCTTTGTTTTCACTCTTCCTCATTGATCTCCTCCATTTCATTCTCCTCGCTCCACATCTTCACACCTCCATCTGTATAAACACTTTGCTCTAGTTCTCCGTGGCTCTTTATTTCTTCTTCTATATTGGTTTGGGTTGTTTTTTTCGGATCCATCCAACGTCTCTCGCCGCCTCACATCCCTGCAGCTGGGCTGACCTATATTCCAGCGGGCCGTGTTGACGGACCGCGGTCGGTTCCTTACTTTCTGGGTCAGTGGGACATATGGAGAGAAAAAAAACTGTTCCCCTTCATTCTTTCTCTCGTGGCCGGCGGCCACATGTCACCGCCTCACGAAGAGAACCTGAAACCATTTTTGTCAAGTGAATGGGGAAGTGGAGCCACTGTTTTCCGCATTTAGTTGTTTTCAAAAAGATTATTTTCTCAAAGGCTGGGCTCAGATCCATAGTCACTGCAAAGATACGCTTACAGTTGCGTAATAGTGTCAGATTCTGTGGAAGAGCAGAGCGCATCAGTGCAAACACCTTGTTAGATTATGAGATTAAAGGTTCTGACAGCATCATAATGCTTCTGAGTTTTGACCTAGATGTGCAGATGTTGAGTAACACACATTAACTGCTGCTGGTTAAAGGGCTGGCACCAACAAGGTGAACATATTGAGACAGAAAATGCCATTATGTAACTGTTTTTTGACCTGTTTGACACTCCGCTCTTTGTCTTGTGGCCCAAGTGCAGAGAGGGCAGTGGCCTTCCAGAAGCAGACAGAATCCAACCAGTGATACTAATGAGAAACAGTAAACAGAATTATCAGATGGAAACAAAAGATATCTCTCGCAAGTTCATTGAATTGGAGATACTTCAGGCTGGAGTGGGGGTTCGATAAAGAACACACATCCCTACAGCCATTGTTTTTCAACAGGGCTAAAAATAAGATGTTTCTATTGAAAAATTAATTTTTTCAATTGATTCTCTTAAGCTCTGACACCTTTGTGTGTTGAACCAAAGGCCATGTTCTTCCTGCTCGTGTCCCGCCTCTCGCTTCCTTTTTTCGTCCCGGTGGCCCTTGACCTATATTTATCAACGGCCCGACTCCCAGCTGCTCCAAAATCTCCGTCGTCTCAGCATCATTACCCTTGACCTGCACTGGCTGCAGCCATTGCCCGCCTTATCTGTCCGCTCTCTGCCTCACGGATCTGGCTTTGAGCTGTTTTTGCAGAAAAAAGGCTGCAATATTCTCCTGCATATGAACGGACGCTTCACTGACTCCAGAGCGAAGTGATCGAACACTGTAAAAAGCATGAAGTTGACTTTACTTTTAAAAAAAAGTTAATTTGATCCTTATATTTAAGTATTTAAAGTTGAACCAAACTGCATTTAGTTTGAACAATTGAAATTGAACTATCTACTCTACTTAGTTGTTTATAGGCAATCGGCCTTCCTACAATTTTTAGGTAAAGCCAAGGCATTACATTTTACATTGCGCTCATCCTCAGCAGTTCTTTGTCAGATTGCAGCAGAAAGCTCCGCCTAGCTCAGAACTGGTGTAGGAAATGGAGTAGATAGATAAATCAATGAGACAATACTTAAAGGAAACTACTTAAAAGGTATTAAAGCTGGAAAACAAAGATCAACTACCAACGTGTTTACCGCTGACCAACGCTGGTTTCAGCGGTATTTGTAATCTCAGGCCTTGATTTGATAGTAGTTAGTGGTCTAATTTTTAAAAAAATCAACACTGTTGCAAAGGACCGACCAGGAACTGTGGATGACACGATCACAGTAGCAGAGCAGGAAGTCTAGAGTTTGGGGGAGGAGCGTCTTCTGCACATAAAAAAAAACAATGGTTTGTTTTTTTGTTGTGGTTACGTTTGCTGAAATTGTAACAGCCGTAGGCAAAGTGAGGCGGTGACATCAACGTTTCAATAACAATTGCGTTTACGCCAGTTTGCGATGACATTAATGATGGCGTTTTCAAAAGATTGCATTTCCAGGCCTCTAAAATGCCAAAATGCAGGAAAAGTTTGCCATTTTATGTGAAAATCGTCGTTGTGTAAACTCCCCCTAATCATGGTTGACTTAATGCAATGGATCCTGGGAATGCGGCGCCTCTCAGCCGGTCTGCCCCAGGCAAACAGAAAACGGTAATCTTCAAAGCTTCCAGTTTTGTGCTCTCTGGTGTAATTCCTGTGGTGTCAGACTATTTATTTGAGGGTTGTTATCTCCACAGTCACCTTTTATATCATTTCTAATTATAGAAAATTTCTCGTTCAGCAGCCTGGAATAGGAGCTTGAGTATTTCTACATGTTTCAAATGTTATATGGACCGGGTGAGACAGGATTAGCAGCCTCGCAATGAACCCAGTGCCCTCGTTGCATCACAAAAGTCAACATCAGCTCACCCGGCTAAAGTTCAGGGGTCACAGGCTTCAGACGAAGCAGATCAATAGTGGTGTCAGGAGGTCAGACGGCGAGGTCTAGTGAACATTTATTGGTTGCCAAGGGCGGCACCGTTAGATAAAGCCGGGCATGCCAAAAGATCGAAAGAGATGTTTGGGTGGAGAGCTGCTATAAAGAGGAACGTTATTAGGAGAAATGAGTTTCAGATTGGAGCAACGATGATTCTCATGGATTAACGTCTGTTTTATTTTTCTGTCCTTATCTTTTCAGCCTTTCGTCTTGCAGCCGACAGAGAGAAGAAACAGACAAGCGAGGCTCCCCAAGAGACTGACATGCTGAGGTAGACAGGCCGACCTACATCCTTCTGTTTGCGTGGAGCTCTGGGAGAATTCTCTCAGCCGAGTTTGCCGCTATTATACTCAACCTGTAATAAACAGAAGCAAGCAGGAAAAAAAAAAAGAAACTTGCTTTATCCACTCGAGGACGTTTGTGCTTTTTTCAAGAGTCTTTACACTGATCTAAAACCTTACAAGTGGATAAATGAAGGTTTCTAATCCGGAAGTCCAGCAGTTTTTTGTGGATAATTTGGACACTTGATATCCGTCCATCCAGAACTGCACTGAACCTGCTATCAGAAAATCAAGGAGCATTTGAAGCTGGCTGTCATTAGACAAGAATGGAAAGTCTAACTACAGCTCTGAAAACATTAAACGATAACTCAGGGAATACCCTGAACTGCGTTGAGACCGCCGACGGTTACGAAGAGTCTTCTTCTGTCCACGGAAGTCCAACTCGCTTAGGCCGCCTTGTCAAAGGCAAGTCAAACATGACCTGCAGGCGAAAGCGTGAGTTCATCTCTGATGAGAAGAAAGATGCCTCCTACTGGGAGAAACGCCGCAAAAACAACGAGGCCGCCAAGCGCTCACGGGAAAAGCGGCGTCTGAATGATATGGTTCTGGAGAACCGTGTCATTGCACTGAATGATGAGAACGTGAGGCTCAAGACGGAGCTCCTCCAGCTGAAGCTGCGCTTTGGCCTCATAAGCACCGCCTCCTACATTGAGAAAAGCCAGCAAATTGGCGGAGACAACAACACAGGAAATGGAGGCTCCTCCTCCTCTTCTTCTACACAGTACTACTCCAGCGGTTACTCCAGCGGTTCTCAGGTAATGATGAACTCTGACTCCTCAGAAACTGAGCAGTCGGGCCGCAGTGAAGGCCACAGGCAGCTGGTGAAATACTCTCCACGGGGGTCACTCTCCGACATGTCCGACAGCTCCTCCAGGGATAGCCCTGAGCCAATTCCTTTTGATATTAAACAGGAAGCTGACCGGCTGGAGATGGACATTGCCAATGGCACCACCACCCAGATCATGTTCAACATCCACCATGGTCTGGCGTCATTGCCCACTCACCACCAGATCAAGCAGCATTCTCAGGAGCTGGAGGTTGTTTACCACAGCCAGCAGCAGCAGCAGCCCCTCCACCATCACCAACAACCGCAGCAACCCCTCCAGGAGCCTGTTAGCCCTATGAACACTGTCAGCCAGCCGGCCCCCCACCCACCTGCTGCCCAGAGGAGTGTCATTCTGTATGGCTCCAGCAATTCCTCCTATTCCGTCAACAACCTGACAAGGCCGCAGGACGTTGATCTGCAGGCGGCCCAGAAGCAGATCGGGTGCAGCAGCCGACTGCCCCAGTCCAGTCACTCGGAGAGCTCCACAGAGGCACTGGCCGAGGTGACGAAACAGCTGGAGAGGAAGACATTAGACTCTCCGATATATGAACTCCCAGAAAACAGTAACGAGGTTGGAGAAAGACCGCTGTTCAGAGTTTGCCAACTTCCTCAGCATCACCTGCATCCGGAACAACAGCAGAACCAGAAAGATATGGATTCCTCTGCAGAGCTGATCCACAGACAGGTAGAATCCCACCTGTACCACCATCTCCAGCACCCTCTTCATTCATACCTCAGTGCCCAGGATGAGGAGCCGCCTGTGCTTACCTATGAGGGCAGGCCCACGAGTGAGCCGTGCTACCAAAGCCAATCCAGCTCCTCTAGTAAGGACAACTCATCCAGTGATGGAGACCCCCGTAGCTCTGACAAAGACGCCTCCACAGATGATGACGAGTCACCCTCCTCATCCTGCTCGGATGTTGGCAGCTACCACAACCAACATCTTTCCTGCATCCACCAGCCTGCCTCACCTCTGCTCGCCTCTCAGGTGCAGAGTCGGGATACCCAGGGGGAGGTGAAGGGCACGGCCCTGCCTCACAAACTCAGACTCAAACACCGGGCCATGAGCACCGGGAGCAGCGGCAACTGTTCGGGCCAGGAGTCCCCAACCACTCCCCCTTCCTCCACACCGCCCCCCTTGCCCCAGCATCCGTACTTGTCCTTCATGCCACAGCAGAATGTTAATCAGGCTGCGATAGGGGAGGGCGCTAGGAAGGAAGGCGGGAAAAAGGAAGCAGGTGGGCGACGAACCAAGAAGCGAGATTAGGTGACATCGGACAATTTGTCACTCTGACTTGACTTAATCTCCCTTAAGAACTACCCTGCCATCATGCCTTTGCCCTATAATCAGAACCATCAAGCCCTCAGGCCAGGAAGCTGGGCTTTACAACTCCCCTACCCCCAATATCTCCAAAAAAGGCTGGATTTCTTGTATCATATGTGTATATACTGTACAAATGTGTCATTTCTTACATCCTTTACACAATTACAGAAGCACTTTTGTTTATGTGATGAGAGGAGGAATGGAACTGCCTGCTTTTCTACTTTTGTAATCCAACATTGCATTAACGTTTTGGTTACTTACAAAAAAAGGAATGTTGGACAAATTCAACGTTTTGAGCTTTATCAGTACTATAAATTTGGTACATTTGTGACTGTAGACAAGCTTACATGCGTATGGCTATCTGCCTTAAATAAAATCAAATGCAAACTTACACTGGGGACGACTCCCTCGACCAAAGAAGCACTACAAATATTCGGTTCCATACCTCTTCCCAGACCCTACCTCTATCAACCCAAACCCCCCTCCCCTCCGACCATCTCCATTACTTCACTTAAAGATGGCCATCACCTTTATTTTTTAAGCACTTGGTTTTTATATTAATGTGATATATGAATATATGTATCTATTATAAATATATTTTTAACAAAGAAATTTGAATAGAACAACTGAAAAATTAGACAAAACCGGCAACGGTAAACAAGGTTTTTTGAAAGGCACCATCCTATTAAGAATCACAATTGCTGTATAAAAAGAAGAAAAAAAAGCCACATTGTCCACCTTAATCCAAATCACCTCTCTTTTGATTGTTGAGCTTTGGCATTGATCGTTTGTTAATGCCCTGTTTACACAGAAGTGGCCATCCGCTTTGGAGCGCCAGCAGCACTGAATGGAGGACATGTCGGTTCCGGAGGTGCGGGACTCAATAAAATGTTGGAATTTTCCTAACCTTTAACCAGCCTTTAATGATTCGGTGAAATTCACCAGCTGCAGGCTATAAGCCTTTTGGGGTTTTTTTTTAGCTTTATCACCCATATCTTGTTGTTACCATTCACTGGCCCGATGTATTTATTTCCCCTACTCTCCACATGCCCATGGCGGTGGAAAAGCCCACAGGAACATAGACTGTGTACAGAGCTTTTTAGACGGTTGAGCAGTGATGGCGGCAAAAGGGCGACTCGGAGGCAAAAGTAGGATGTCATGTTCTCCAGAAAAAGTCCCTCTTCACAAAAAACAACTCCTTCTTTTAGGAGGCGGATAAGTGGGTTATTGTGCAATCTAAGCTAACTTCTCTAAGCCTCCAATTAGTTCTGTAACTCTCCCACGACAGTCTGAGCTGTAATAAACGGAAGTTCTTTGTTTTCCTTGTGCCTCCATTATCTATTTGTCCCTCTCTGGCGGTGGTTCTGCTACCGGGCTGTGGTGACTTTCCTGCACTGAATCATAGTGTAACATACATCTATGTACCATGTTTGGCTTTTTTGGTGCTTGTGTATAAATGTAAAGCCCCCTCCTCCCGCCCCCGGACCCTTGAACAACACTGTAATGTCTATTGCATTGGTTTTATATCCTCTTTTTTTGTCAAAGTGTTGTTCCGTTTCCTCTTTACGGTGTCTTTTCTCTTATTAACTGTGATGACATGTATTTGCCTCATTCCTCCCTCACCCATACCCTCCTCCTCACCCCCCTCCCTTTTCAGCGTGTATTAATCAGTAATGTTTGTGGTTTTTGCTGATGGTTTTATGAAAAAGACCTGAAAAAAAGGTATCAAAGATAGCGTGGTGTTTAGAGATGGGTGGTGGTCGGTCTGATTGGTCCTTACCATCGCTTCCTTTTGACATGAATATGTATGTAAAGACACTAATGTTCATTGTGGAAGATGGGAGCATTTCAAGTTTGAAAAATAAAATAAAAAGAATGTTGACCCTTTGGACATATCATGAAAAAAGCCCCGTTTTTCTCTGACATTTATTTATTTATTTATTTCACACCATCAGTACAAAACATGAAAAGGAACTTTAAAAGGAAAAAGTGTAAAAAAAAAAGTAAAAGGAGAATGATTCAAATATCATTTAATACATTTCAAAACTTGGCATAATAACGTCACCTTTAAATAAGTGCATGGAAACGAATATATGTGTGAATTAAATCGCACGTTTTGACAGCAGGACATTTTTAAATATGTTCTTGTTTGCAAATAATGATGGAAGTTTAATGCAATCCATTAATGTTTTAATGTCCTGCTCAGCTGTTAGCTGGAGCGCATTTTGAGTCACTCTTTCTTATTGAAAAGCTGTTTTTAATAGGAACCAGTGGCAGCATGTCTATGCTAAAGAGTAAGGGGCCAAGGATGGAGCCCTGGGCGACACCACAGGTCAAAGGGGCCACCAACGTAGAGGTATTGGGAAAGAACTAATTGATAAATATGATTTTCCTTTTCTTTTGGCATATTAAAGCAAGTGAGAACTTATTAAGCAGAATTATGTAACCTGATAGAAGCAAGAAAAAGTTCTCTAAAAACAAGGAAATTTACATTTTTACTCTTTAAAAACAAGCCGAACCGAACAGTTTCTCATTTTATTACAGTGTCTAAACTTAATAAATGTCCTAAAGATATGAATTAGCATTAGAAATAGTTTTATTTTGTTTGTGATGACATTCTTATTCCATAAAATAACTCCCAACATACCTGATAGAAAAAACGGACCCTGAGAGGTTTCATAAGATAAGATAAGATAAACCTTTATTAGTCCAACAATGGGGAAATTGCAGTGTTACAGCAGCCAGAGCATGTTACAGAATACAGAATAACATTATGAGTGCAGGAAGATGAAGGTTCTCAGACCTGTCAGCGGAAGTTTTGAATTATAACCAAACTAATGCCTTAAACTGGATGGTATATCTGTGTTTTATATGTAAATTTATAGAAAAATGTGCACATTCAGAGAACGGAAAAATATCAAAAATGGATAACAGCTAACTTGAGAAAGAGAAGACCAACCAAAGAGCTAACTGAATAAAGTCCTGAAGTCTGAATAAAGTCTTTTTGCAACAGAAATCATTTGTGGAGATAATTTGAAAAAGAAGTCACCCAGACAATTTTATAATACGGTTAGCATCAAAGTAAATTAAATGTAAGAAAGCATGAATATTGTCAGGGAAATCTTATTTTTCTCAGGATCCCCTAAAGATTTAGCGACCTTTCTGCAGAGAGTTCAGGGAAAACATTCAGGAACTTTCATCATGACATCAGTTTGACTAAAAAGTTTGACCTCCTCTTTCTCATATTCTTTATTTCCTGCAAACATCATGAACTAGTGTTGGAACAATTTCATACAAATACACATATTCGGATGTTACACCCACATAAATGCACGTTTATGCCTGCATAAAGGGCTAAAGTTGGACTGAGCAGCCAAACAGCAGAGATAGTCACAGTTCACTCTGAAAAAAAAAGGGTTTAGGCTCTAAGAAAAGAAATTAACAACCGTTTACATTAATCTTTTGGAGTTATCGCAGCTTGTGATGAAATAATGTTCAGCCAAATACTGAATTTGGAGAGTTAGATTTATATCTATGATCCAAAGAAAGTTTGATATTAAATTAAGTTTTCTTTCTCATTTCAATTAAATTAACTTAATTACTATAAATGTGAATGAATGAAGGGTTTCTAAGTTGTCATGCAGTAAATTATAGATTTTGTCAACTAGATTTGATTCATTGGCGTTTCGCCTTTTCTCACAGATTAAACCGTGAGAAAATTTAATTAGCCGATTATCTTTTATTTTGAACACGTATTTAATTGAAGTTGAAGGTTCTCTATATTAGTTTTTTTAGAGTTATTTTTAGCTCAGATCCTATCTACTCTAATGATGTTCTATAAACATTACACCACAACCGATAGTTAGGTAATAGATTACTCAATAGTTGCCATAACTGAGTGGATGACCATCAGGGGACAAACACGACAAAATAAATCAACAGAAATCTTTTAACCTTGCTTGTTTTATCTCCTTTGAGAACATTTATGAAGTCTCTTCAATATGAAGTGAATGCTCTACAAAATACCTGCCTCTGGTCTCTGTGGCTCTGGGGGTTTTTTTTGAGCCTCAGACCTTCTTAAGCTTTTGTCAAATATGTACGATGGGGACAAAGGCGGACAAAGGCGTGTGTGCCGCCATTATGCAGAGATATCCTCACACAGAGCGCCCAGTTCCCCCGGAGGCAGAAGACTCCTGTTCGCAGCAGAAGATGATCGGTAGTGACAAACTTAATCCGCCGGAGCCAGAAAACTCACAAGCCGGTCTGATGTAACACTGGCCCACTTCCTCCAGCAGGCGTGAGGCCGACGCCTGTGAATACAATCAGGTATTATGCTCAGGTTAGACATGCAGACGCACCTGCTCCCATTATAGACGCAGGTTTGATGTGTCAAACACTTCTGGCATGTTTCCACATGATCTGCACATTAATGTGAACAGGTTGACGACCTACTTCTAGAAAGCATCGCTGCTTTAGCAACATTCGAACCAACAGAAGGACCACCTATTGCATTCACATTGTAAGGGGCCGCGGATGGAGCCCTGGGGGGCACCACAGGTCAAAAAAGCCACCGAGGAAGAGGCGTTAACATGTATCTATGTAGAAAGTTATCCTGTTGGATAAGTAGGACAATCTTTTTCCGCTGTTAAAGCATGTGGGGACTTAATAAACAGAATTATGTAATTTGATACAACCAAAAAGGTCTAATAGGGGTCAAATCGTTTTCTAAAAGCTTACTTTAACAAAACCTTGAGTTAAACTTGTTAAAACTCTTTTCCATGAAACACAAAATCTTTTCATGAAATAATTTTACAGGTCAGATTTATTTCATTTTATGGTAATTTTAGGTTGTCTAAGATATTAAATCTTTTTTTAACTTCTAACTTTTTTCTTGGTGAGAGCAATAAAGGATTAAAAACTTATTTAATTCGTTTTGGTTTTTGAATAAAAGGTCTCTCATTTCATGCAAGCAAACGTGTCACGTCTAGTTATTTAGGTATCAAACGAAGACGAAGACGTCGGGATTGAGATTAAGAAGACGGTATTGTTATTAGTTTGCCGACTTTGCACAGGCAGATAAAGACAATCCCGATGTTCTGACCCAATAGTAATTATAACCCCGAAAAGCTGGGGATATTAGGGAATTGTCTTTGCCGCTGCCACGTCTGTCATAGATTGGTCCTGTCAACGTAACGTAACTAATTCATGGATAACTTTCAAATCTTATACCAACATAGACACATAGACCTCAGTGCGATGAACAACTGGATTGATTTTGGGACAATCCTGATTTCTCAATAGCCATGATTAATGCCCCTTGCTCGGTGGCTTCTTTGAAATGTGGTGGCCCCCAGGGCTCCCTCCTTGGCCCCTTACTCTTCAGCATAAAGATTCTGCAACGGGGAAATTTCATACAAACAGGCTCAGATTTTTCAATAAGAGGTAAAGGCTGAAAATTGGCACAACCCAACCATTGAGTAGGACATTAAAAGGTCAGTAAGTCGCGGGAACAAGATATGAAGTCGTGAAGATATGAAGTCGTGAAGATATGAAGTCGTGAAGACATGAAGTCGTCTCCCCACGGACTCCGTACGATTCTGTCCAAATTTGGTGAATATGAATTTACTCGAGGAGATATATTTTCTATATTTCATGTTTTATTCTACCGGTTCATATTTTAGTAACTAGGGGGAGTTTTTTTGTTTTTTTTACTGATCTTCAAATTTAATTCCAGGAATTCAATCGGGGGGGAGTTGCTACAGCTTGGGCCTAGTTAACTGCAGCTCTAGAGACGGCAGGTTCAAGGATTTTAGTCTCAGGACCCTTAACTTCATGATGAGGATGTGTGAAAAACACGAAGGGTCCTGATACTGTGGTCCCCAGGCCTGCATCCAGAACCTTCTTGTTAAGACAGAAAGCCCATTCAGATCTGTTGGAGAGTGCTCCTCCAGGGTCAGTTGAATCGATATGGATATAAGCTGATGCGTCTAAAAGGCTTTCAGGGGGGCCATGTGGTGAATGAAGACGCAGAAAAAAATCAGATTCAGAAAACAGGGCAATCTCTTTTTTCTCAGGTGAATGCAATACACTTCTGTACTCTAGTCTGCAAAGCAAAGGGTGTGTCACACACACACACACACACATGCACACACGCACCTATAAACACACTCTCACACACATACACTCTCACACCCACACACACACACTCTCAGACACACTCAGTCACCAGTCACTCTAAATCCGGAGTACTCAGAGGACAGGATTGGACCGTTTCGGGCTCAACATCCTAAAGTTGGACCGGGCGTCAGCTGTGTGTGAGGACAAAGCCGGGGCAGAGACAGTCTGAGCCTCTGACTGCTGCTGCCAACGCAACTGTCCCACAAACCTCCTGGCCCAGTCCCGCTGCATTCTTTCTTCTGACACAGAGAAGCCAGCTGGGTTATTAAAGCCCAGCCCTGGACTCCGACACTGTTGGACCCAATAAGTCGCGCATACTCAAAGGTTGAGTCATAAGTATTACCGAAGAGAAAACAAGGACCTGAAATATTGAAATATTACGGAAAAAATTATATTTAATTTAAAATTAAATTAGTGAGTGGAAGAACTGAATTGATTTTGGGTCAGTTGTATATTTTCACCACTAGGGGGAGCTTAATCTCCAACAGCTTTCGGACCGTAATTTCTCAACCATTGATCCAAATAAGTCCAAATTTGGTACATATGAAGTTACATTTAATAATAATAATAATAATACATTTAATTCATAAGTAATAAAGAGTTACATGTACTTGCAAATGTAACATTTTTGATTACGTCACTTGCAAAAACTTCAGATTAATAATATTGTACGTAATTTTTGGACATTGAGGAAGGCAAATGCAACCGGTACCACACATTTTTTTAATTGGATCAAATTATAGGCAATTCTTCAAAGATATTTTCAACTTATTCCAATTAATTATGTTTCAGTTTTCACTTTTTTTGACATTAAAATTGTATTTACCAGTTCCATCATTTTCAAATAGTATATTATATTACTCATAAATTATGAGTTTGATGAACACAGAGAACTGGCACTCAACATATTAGAGTGAATTAAAAACATCTAAACTAATTTGATGTTTTTTCTGCTCATTTTATTTCATTTATTGGCACATTTGGCTTTACACTGCAGCTAACATAGTGTCATATTTTAAAAGCACAGAGCTTGCAGAAAATCAACTAATAACACTTTAAAGTACCAATATAATACAGTACCTTACAATAGGAGCCTTTATAAAGGGTTTATAGTTTATAATGAGGTTATAGATAAGGTTGTAAACACTTTATAATTCAGTAGTTATCGTTTATTAACCGCTTATAACATAGCTCTCAATTTGTCAATCCAGGTCACTATTTGGCAATATCAAGTTAGCAGTACAGATCATGGTGCTCACTATTTGGCAAGCATCAGGTCTCTGATAGCCTTTATATCTCATGAATTACAGCAGCTGATAAAAGCTTTGTAAAGTGTTTACACTGCATTCAGATAGTATGTAATTTTGTAAATGTGTAACACATCTGGTGCCAAGTAAACATATGGATTATAGAAAATATCATTGCTGATATTTTTTCTTGTTTTCCCACCAACTAAAAAAACAAATGAAGTTTATGGTCAAATGAAGGGCAAAGAAGGGGGTGGGGGGGGTGGGGGGGGTGTTAATGGGGAGGAGGAGGATATGGGAGGAAGGGGGGGTGGAGTTCACCCAGTGCACTAACTTGATCTAAGCCTGCCAACAAAGCACCTCTTTGAGGCCGACGCATCAATACCCTTCACAACGTTCTCACACACGAACACATACCAATGCAAATTCCCTCATACACACGCACACACACACACACACACACACACACACACACACAGTCATGTCTGTAAGATTATAGTTTAAGGGGCGTTAGTTAACGTAGAATCCCTTACACTGGCCACCTAGCACCCATGGGATTGAGCCAAGGTGACACTCCCTGCAGCATTTTGATATGTGCCCCATTTTCCTGATTTGACACAAATGCTGCTGCAACAGCGCTTGCATAAACAGGTCAGATGGAAAAGTAGGTCAGAGTGCGCGGCTAGGGAGGGAGAGAGGGAAAGGACGAGTAAAGAGGTAGAGGGACAGAGTGCACTGGATCGATGACGGTTGTAGAGACGCACTTGGCAAACAGAGCAGAAACAGGGTTCTTGTGTCACCTGGTTCTCCTTCACTGCCTGGGGAAAGGTGAGGTTAGTGGAGCAAGAAAGGAGTGTGTTTTTGTTGAGAGTTGGCGGGGGGTTAGAATGGAATAGGGGGGGTCCCCACGAGGGATTGCGGAGATCTGGTTTGTATCTAAAACGGCCCTCCAGGAGCTTCTGAGACATTTCAGAGGCAGGTTTACCAGATTCCTGCAAAGCCAGGTCATATACAGGTTCAGAACTCCCCCTCCCACGTGTGGAAGGAGGAAGCTGCTCCACATTCACGTATGTGCATCTGTCGTCAACCATGCAGGTTAGCAGAAAGAGCGAAAGCATTCAATGAATAACCTCATTCCTGAAAGTCTTACGAAATCACATTGATCTGCGTTAAGTTTCCAGGATGGCGGTTTTCACATGAAACAGTGGACTCAAAAAACAAACTTATGAAAACAGTGTAATTCTGGAAACGCTACTGTCTCCGTGTAAACTGGCTAAACACATGTCTTGTGTTGTCGTCAGTTGACTAAAACGGTGACGTCACAGCAACCATGTCCCCTCTTGTAGCCACGCCCACCCAGACAACAACAAAATCAATGTTGGACCGTCTGGTTTTGTTCTGCTGCAAATCCTGACTTTGTTAATGCTTCATCGTCACTGTGATAAGCAGAAACCATCTTCACTTCCTGACTGGTCGTCCTCTCAGTTGTTGATTTTGAAAAGTTACACCGCCAACTTTTTTTAAAATGCGAACTAAAACTAAACTTGTGTGAATGGGGTCTTACACCCAACACTCTTACGTAATCTGGTGACATGTGATGTGATGAGGTGATGGCACTGATCGCAAAGTGGAGAAAGAGAGAGAAAACAGAGCAGGTGAAGAGGAGAGAGTTCTGAGAAATATGAAAAAAGCTGCTCAAAGTTTAGGATCATTTCAAGAAAAGAATGGACAGGTGGTTTGGTGCAGTCTCAGCTGCAGTGATGGTGTTGAATCGGTCCGTTGTGTTGAAGAGACAGCTGAGTCGAGTTTACCGGTCCATCTAGGTTCAAGTCCTCACTTATTGTCATGAGCTCTGGTTGGAGACCCAAAGAATGAGGGCAAGTATACCAAGCATCTTAAATGAGCTTCCTCCATCGGGGGGCTGGAATCAGCCTTAAAGATACGGTGTGGAGCTCAGACTGCAGCCGCTGCTCCTTCATATTGAAATGAGCCAGTTGTGGTTCGGGCGTCTGATCAGGATCCTCCAGGTCACCTCCCTCTGGAGGTTTTTTAAGGAAGGTCCAACTGGGTGGAAGACTCCATAAGAAGACCCAGAACTATCTCATCTGGCCTGGGACCGCCTCAGGATTCCCCAGGATGAGCTGGAGAGTGTTTCTGGGGAGAGGGCTGCCTTGACAATTAAGTGTAATAAAAAAAAAAGCAGTGACTGGTTAGATCTCTACCTCAGCCAATAAAAAACTGCAAACACTCTATGAACTTCAATCACACACACGCACAGACACACAAACACATACACACACACACTTACACACAAGTACAGACACACAAACATAAACACACACACACCTTCGCGGAGTCCAACACCAGGTGGTGTCATCAGCAGCTGGACCTGAAGCAATGTCACATTGACTTGCCTGCATTGATTAGCATCAGCAGGTGAAGGTCGACCCTCCAGCAAAGTAAATAAATGTTGAACTTTAGGTTGCTGTTACTTCATCGCGTTTGATAATGTGGGTTTATTTACTGTGTTGAAAGGTTGACCTTCACCTGCCGACCCCACTCCAGGCAATCAAGGAACAAACATTGTTCATGTAAGAGAGCAACCCTCAACCTTCTGGCTGGGGGGCCACCATGCTACCCGCTGCAAAGGTTCTTCTTTTACGGTTACTAAATTATATCCACGGAAGGTCGGGTATATAATTATAAGAACTGGATTGATTTCGGAATAGATCGCATGTATGTTCCTACATTAGGTGCTTTTGACGAAAAAAACTGTTTTTCTAGACAATACGTTGTAACCGTTGGTCCGATTTAGTCCAAATGGTGCTTATGAATCGACTCAAGGAGATCTATGTTGTATATATCTACTCTAGTAGTTCATACTGCACTCACCAGGGGTATTATTTATACATAAATAAAGACCATAGTGCGAGGAAGAACTGGATTCATTTTGGAAGAGGTCGGAACTATTTTTCTAATTCTAGGGGGGAGCAATCTCTGAAGGTTTTCGGGCCATAATTTCTCAACCGTTGTTACGATTCTGTCTTTATTTGGTACATATGAATCCAATTGAGAAGATATATGGTGTAAACTTTGTATTTTCCTTGAACAGCTAATATTTTACTCACTAAGGCATCTTTTTACGAATCACTGATTTTCGAATAAAAATTGAGATGAGAAATTGAGATGTGATGCGTATGAATCAGCTTGAAAAGATCAAACGTTTATATTTCATATTTCACACACTATTTTTACAAAAACAAATACTGAGACATAACTATTCATTTAATTGGAGGAGATCAAGGGGGAATTGCTTCTGTTGGGGACTTTTCGAGTATATTCCCTTGCTGTCAGTGACGACAGCATTGGCCTAGTTAATGATTGAAAAAATACAGAGAAGACTTCTTTCTTTGCTAAAGAATTGATAGTTGCATGATGAGTTTGTCCTCCACTTCTCCATCAACAGGACATCGAACGTCAGGATGTGTGACGACGTGTGACGTCTGTAGAATCTTAGTTGTTTTTTCAGCCACGTGTCCAGCTCACTCGAGTCATGTGCAGAATGCTCACTATTGACGGCGTTTTGTTCTCAGAGACAACAGGCTCATCGTGGCTAAACATCAAATTAGATTCGCCATTATCTTTTCACGCCTCCCGACAATACTGTAAAATACGTGACGGCGTTTGGTTTTCTTACGTATCTCTGAGGTCTGAAACCGATCCAAAGCAGCAGGCTGGGCGGGGCAGAACTCTCAAATCCTCCTTTGGCTTCTGTTTGCAGGTTCTTACTGTGGTTGGAGGTGCCTCTTTCTATAATTATCGTATCGTTCCATGGATGCTTAAAATTAGCGTCAATGTTGCGTCCTTACTCCATGCTTGATTAGCTTGAAAGACGTCAAATGAGAAAACCCGTAAATAACTGAGTGGTAATTGTGAATGTAATGAAACTATCATACATTTTGCATTTTTGGCATTATTGATCATACTTTGTGTATAGGGTGAAATTATCCAACCAATATGATTGTTATTGTACGCCTGGCAACACTGAATGTTGGTGAGATGCTGACTCGAAATTGCCCGTAGGTATGAATGGATGACTGTCTCTATGTGTCAGCTGGGATAGGCTCATGCCCCGATATGCAACCATGAGCGGGATAAGCGATTACAGAAAATTAAGCCTATGTTGTTTTCCCGACAGCAAGGGTATATCTCTGTAAAGTCCCCAATCCCCCGCATTGTACAAACAACCCCCCTGATTGAACCGCTCAAACTTAATATGAAGTTATGTTTTAAAAAATTGTGTTTTTCATGGAAAGCGCCCCCTAGTGACTTAATTATGAATTATTACAGTGAAATATGATAAGTACAAGATAGATCTCCTCGAGTCGTTTCATATGCGCCACATTTGGACTAAATCGTAGCAACGGTTGAGGAATAGTGGCCCCAACTATTTTGGAGATAAAGCTCCCCCTAGTGTTGGATATGTACACCTGACCTTTCCCAAAATCAATCCAGTTCTTCTTCATATTAAGTTCTGTGTGGGTATAAAATTTGAAAATGATTCATCAAACGTTTATCGCGTTCAGGCGAAGGTTCCCCGATATCTCGGGATATTACGAATGAATGAAGGTTTAATTGTCAAAATTAAATGGCAATAAAAAAAACCTTGAAGTTGGTTGTGCAAGTCTGTTTCGATGGAATGAGTGGAGCGGGTAGAGTTTTTCTAGGGTGTGCACGCACCATTAGCTACACTTACCCGATGCAAAAAAAGGAACACACTTGTCTAATCAAGTTTAAAATTGACTCTATCACTAATCCCTGTCTGAGGTGCAATGAATACCTGAATCAGAGCAAACACACCTGTGCGTACAGGAACACGGAGGACGAATCTGCTGCATGTGAGCTGATGATGTTCTCTGATGTTGACATGACCTACTTATCTATCCCTCAAAACCCTAAGGCACGACTCCCAACAGCTCCGTAACCGACACTGGAACTCCTGATTATTGACTCTGAATGCACAGGTTGTTGAATTGAATATTATATAATCTTATAAACCTTAACGAAACAGAATTTTTTTGTCCCTGTATTCTTGTTAAAGTATCCAAAGTCGATCATAAGAAAAAAATAATAATATGCATGAATACACAAAGATTAAAATTGTTTTCTGTTAGCTTGGGGCTCTGCACAAATCCCACCCCTCGTCACAAAGAGGTAGTGTTGTGCAATGCAAAAATACACATATTGCGTACTAGAAGAGTAGAAGTACAGTAAGTTGTGTGAAAAAATATCTACGGTAAAATTACAGGTAGTGATTCAACTTCTTCTCTCAAGTAAGTGGGAAAGTACAGACTCTGAAATACACGCAAAGCAAAAAAAGTAAAAATTACAAGTACAAAAGTGAAACAGCATGAAAGTAAGTAACATAAAAGTGTGTTTAAGTAAAAAGGCAAAAAGAAGTGGTATGAAAATAAAAGTATATTAAAGTAAAAAGTAGTAATATGAAAGTGAAATGTTATAAAGTATAAAAGTATGAGGGTCATTGGAAAAGTATTAAAGGGAAAAAAGTATATAAGTAAAATGGAGTAGTATGAAAAAAGCACTATGCTTATGTGAAATATGAAAGTTAAAAAAAATATTATAGTATTAAAGTAAGTAAGAGGAGTATGAAAGTAAAACAATTTTTAAAGTTTAAAAAAAAGAAAAAAGGGAAAAGTGAGAAAAATATAAAGTAAATAGGAGTAGTATGAAAAAAGTATAAAGAGTAGTATGAAAGTAAAAACATGCAAGTATATAACAGTAAAAAGTTGTTTGTATGAAAGTAAAACCACATAATAGTAAGACGTAGCATTACAGTGAACAGTCCAAACTTCTGCTTGTTTTGGAAAACAATGACAACAACAACTAAAAATAGCCCACTAAAGTGACATCTCTGTTTTTAAATATCATAGTTGAAATAGTAAGGAGTAGAAAAAAATTACAGATACTCATGATAAAACGTAGGCAGTAAAAGTAAAAAGTTGTAAGATAAAACATCAGGTAACGTTCAAAAATGTTGTTCTTTCTTAATTCCTGCTTCTGAGAGTTAGAGGTGAATAAATGTTATAACTATTATTATTATTAAGTGTTGAGAAAGGTCCGTTGGAGATGAGGCATCTTTAGCCCGGCTGAAGAGCGGCCATGACGGACGAGATGATTGACACATCGAATGCCGCCTGCAGTTGTTCCAGCACGTTCAAACTGGTCTGAAGCGGCTGCCGGGCTGAAGGGAGATGGGGCAGGGAGTGGCTTTGCCCTTATTTAGCTTCGGGCCCGCTGAAGCCTGGCAGTCGCCTGAATGCTCTCTAGGTCATGCATGGACACAAACTCACAGAAGACCTCACTGACCTGCAGCTGGAGCCTAGCCCCTCCACGGTGATGTAAGAGGGACGGGCACGTAACACACTTTGACCTTTATCCGGTGACCTGATTTCCATCTGTGGTAAAATACGAAACAAACAAAAAAAAAATTGCCAACATTCTTTATACAATTAGCCTAGAAGGGAGAATAATACTCTTATAATAACGCTCAAGCAAGTGTTTCCCAAACTGCCTCTCACATGGCACCAGTAGCAGGATCTGAGGTGCACCCTGGGTAATGTCATCACAGTAACATTACACCATCAGTTCCTCACACGGCCGACACATCCATGCTGTCATTCACACCCACAGCGTTTCTGCATGTTTCTGGACTACGGGAGGAACCTGGACAACCTGAAGGGAACCCACACAACACAACCGGAAACTCCACGCAGATGTTCCGATGTTCTCCGGGAGTGAGGAGGATGGACAGGATAAGAAAGGAGCGCATCAGAGGGACAGCCCGGGTGAGACGTCTTGGAGACAAAGTCAGAGAGGCCAGATTGAGATGGTTTGGACACATGAAGAGAGGCGATAGTGGATCTGCTGGTAGAAGGATGATGGAGAGATTAGACCTATTAACTCTTTAATATCCAGCTCATCTGTTTGGTCTAACTCATTTTGAGTCACAATTTCTTATTGAAAAATGCGTCTGACCCTGTTTATAATCCGACCCAGCGGAAGCATGTATATGCAAAAGCAAGGGGACAAGGACGGATCCCTGGGGGACACCACAGTTCAAAGGGGCCACAGAGGACGAGGCATTTACTGCAGCTATTAAGAAAGCCCTATTCGCTAAGTAGGATTATTATTTTTATCTCATTAAAACATGCGAGGACTAACTAAATAGAATTATGTGACTTGATATAACCAAAAAGAAAACTTTACAATTAAATACAAAAATGTCATGCTAAATTAATTTTATAAGTCTGATTACTTTGATTTTTTAGAAAACATGTTTGACCAAATTATTTGTCATTATACTATTTATTATTTTAAGTGGAAAATACTTAATTCACTCAGTGGAGGTCAAAGCTCTTTTTAGGGTGTGTTTTAAGCTGTTGAGCAATCATGTTGTGGTATTTATAAGTTTTTATATCAAAAACACGTTTTTCCTCTTCATTGCATTGCAGGAAAACTAAAATCAATGGTTCCACATGACGCTCTATTTCAAGTAAGATGAATGACTTTCATTGTGTTGAGGGTTTTTTATTCTAATTTATCGCTTCAATTCAGATTCAAGGAACACAACTGATGTCCTGAGGAAAATGTTACTGGTTTTATAAGAGAATACCGAGTGAATCGGACCAGTTTGTGATATGTCAGCATATCTTTCTCTGAGCTAAACTCTAAAAGACATTGTTGAGAATTTGTGATGTTTGAAACTGAAGAAAAAGATATGATATGTGAGTTTGGGCAACTAAAGAAGGGTATAAAAGGAAAAGTACTGATATGAAAGTGGAAAAGTATAATAGTAAAAGGCGTAGAATGAAAAAAAAAATATCATGAAAGAAAATACGAGTAGTATGAAAGTAAAAAAAATAGTAGAAACGTATAAAAATAAAAAGGCTTTGTATGATAATAAAAAAGTATGAAAGTTAATAGGAGTAATGTGAAAAAGAGTAAGGAGTGCTATGAAAGTAAATTATATTTAAACTAAACAAGTAAATAAATAGTTGTATGGAAGTAAAAAAACATAGAAGTAAAAATTGGAAGTGTTAAAGTATAAAATGTATAAAAGTAAAAAGCATCATTACACTAAACAATAAACTGTGTCAAAACTTCTGACTGTCTCTGTTTATTTTGTAACATATTTTGTTTGGATTTCAGGAAAACAACAACAACAACAACTAGAAAATAACCCACTAAAGTAACACAAACCAAATAAAACAGGTTTAAACTGGAAAAACAACGCTATTCCAGTATAATATCCATTCATCTAAATGCTCTTTAGATGAACGACACAGTTGTTTCACTTTTTGCAGTGTAGAAAATCCAAAATGGGCCATAACTGCAATTCCAGGCTCAGCAGAAAACACACACACAGGAAGTGATGGTGAGAAAATGCAGGTGTGTTATACGCGAAACTCTGCAACACCCAAGATCCAAGGTGGGGTTAGCAGCAAGGTGGCATGTAATGAATGATGGAGGAAATCCAGGGGGCACAGAGTGGGGGTGGGAAAACATTGCAGGGAGAACGAACAAAGAAGGGACTGTGTCATTCGTCGCACGGGCTTCCTTCCTGTTCGGCCACAGCGCCTTTGACAAACTGAATGTGCTTGGCATACCAGCTCTCTGAACGCACAGAACCCCCCCACAGAGGTTATGTAAGACGTGTGGGTGTGACACAAATACCACAAATTCTGCTGTTGGTGTGTTCATCGCTGCTCCGGTGTCAGCGGCACTGCAGTTGCACCCAAGCCTCTCGGAGTCACCCATGCATTCCCTGAAACCAGTCCCTATCAGGCAGAGAAGCTGGGACAGTAATATGATCTTTATTCATCACATACACGATACAACATAGCGACATTAGTTCTCTGCTTTTGATCCATCCCTGAAGAGCATTAAGGGGTTCAGGGTCTCGCTCAAACAACCTGCGACATGTTAATTGAGCCGCTGACCCACAGATTCTCCGACGCGGCGTGGATTTGGGATGGATTAGCGCTATGTTTCCTAACAATTTGACCCTTTTGAATGAGTTTTTCAGCCCCGAGAACAATGCAACAACTAAAACAACAAATTTTGGTCCACACTACAAAAGATATGTGGTCCAACACGTCCCAGATCACCTTAGCAATTGGTTTAAGTGATCGGGTCACGATGAGTCTTGGTGGTCGTTTACACTGGGCGTTAGGAGTCGTTCGGGACGCAGTGGTCTGGATCATCTGCTTGTTCGTCATATAGGTTGTCAGCATGACGTGGTATAAAGTATAAATGTTGAACCTGCCTGAGGAGAGACAGTTTCTCTCCACCTCTGTTTGGAATTAGCCGCTTCAAAACGGAGAGACAATGTTCACATTCTGGACATTTAGGATCATCTGTCCACTCTGTCCAGAATATGAACGTTGTCGTCATCAGCTGAGTGTCCCTTGTCCTTCAGAGGCAGATGGACCGCTGAATCCAGTCCTGATGAGCTTTTTTTCCTGTGTTGGGTCATGAGCTTGTTGCAACAGATGACCCAAATTCTCTCAAGTGTTAATATAGTAGAATTCTTATTCTGAGAAGGAAGCTGATTAATGTCAGGCATCTGTCTTTATTCTCAGAAGTCTGACTTAGAATACCAGAAATAACCACAAATCAGCTGACAATGCTTCTGTGAATCTGAAATAAGAATATTGAAAATAAAATGGGTTTTATTGGGACCTAAAGTTGCATTTTTAATTACGTACACTGAATTAGTACAGGTATGGGCTATTTGAGTGTGAGGGTTCTGAGCTTAATTCTTCTTGCTCGATCGATAACCCGTGGTTTTCGGATCTTTATCACTTATTTATTGTCTTCCCCTTCAGACACTTCATCGCTTTCTTCTGCTTTGTGCTTGCGGGGCAAATATCACAAGATCATGAATTCAGCGAAGTGCATAGGATCAATGGTACCAGATAATGATCCAACGAATGAATGAATGAGCTGTATCTAAGCTTTGTGAAATGTCACAAGTCCATGTGACACATGAATGAAGATGGTCGTAGCGACCAGTAAAACCAGAAAAGCTGTTTTAGACCGTCTGAAAATCTAATTCTTGGAGTCATTCTTTTTCTTTTCATGAATAGCGAAAAAGTTTTCAAAGAAATCCAGTATTATAACAGATCTTATTACCTGTTATAAAACCTCTTATCACATCAAAATAGCTTGATACCATTTCTTAAAGTTCAGACAAGGTGATTGGTTAATACTGGTAATAACTGCGTTGTTACAGGTGAGTAGCGGTCGGGATGATAAAGGCTCTCTAGGATAAAAAAATATTTCACAACTAGCATCACTTTCAGGCTGGGAACCGGGAGCGGCCTTTTGATAAGAGGGTACATGCCGAAGAGGATGCAGCAACCCTGTTCAAGGTTTAGAAAAAACACTGAATACATACAATCAATGGAATTGCCAAACCAAACCCCTGGAAAGAGACTACTGTTTGCAGATTATGTGGTTCTGTTGGCTTCATCCTTCATCTCCAGCAGCACCGGAGCTGTTTGCAACTGGTATGAGCGTCAACACCTCCAAATCTGAAGCTGTAGTTCGAATTGGGGTTGAGTTGCTGCCTCAAGCAAAGACTTTTAAGTGTCTTGTTCTCAAGTTATGAGAAAATGGACCGTGAGATAGAAAGGAGGTTCGGGTGAGGCGCTAGCATGTGCTGTATCGGTCTGTTGTGGCGAAGAAAGAGCTTTCAATTTACCCGTCGAACATGAGCTCTGGGTAGTGACCGAAAGAATAAGGTCAAGGATACAAGCTGTTGAAAAAGGCTTCTTTCATAGGGTGGCTGGACTCTTGGGAGCTCGTAAACCTTTCAAGAGGTGGTTTCGAGCAGCTGATTAG
The DNA here is from genome assembly GCA_037951165.1 of Lophius americanus. Classification (NCBI taxonomy): domain Eukaryota; kingdom Metazoa; phylum Chordata; class Actinopteri; order Lophiiformes; family Lophiidae; genus Lophius; species Lophius americanus. The sequence goes on along the minus strand of JBBDHG010000215.1, from coordinate 748,692 downwards.
GAGGTTTTTCTGGGTGCATCCAGACCTCACTGAGGGGGACTCTAATCTGGCCTGGGAACGCATGTGGATACCACCCAGGATGAGCTGGAGATTGTTGCTGGGTAGATGGACGTCTGGAATGACCTTCTCAGCCTACTCCTGCTGCGACCAGACCCCGGATAAGCGGAGGAAAAGGGAATGGAATGAAATATTTTCAAAGGGAGTTCCCATAGATTGAATATACAAAAGATTTTAAAGTCAAAAACAAATCTGACCCATCCATCACAAAGAATAATTAATCAATTTTACCACGATTACACTCCCTGAACACTGACGCAACCTGTTATCAAGTCTTACATCATGTAAACAAGTTGTTGCTTCCGGGAGTTTATCACACAGTGCCTGAATAATTCATTCTAGTTGTGCATCGGTGTGATACAACATCAAACAAGGAGCGCTGAATGGATGGAGGAGGAATGTGTGCCTTAATGCAGTTGTTGTGAAATTCTGCGAAGCCAACATCGATGACGCAACCGTTGGGCCGGAGCAGAGCAGGGATACCAAACAGCTTGTGTTGTAAATTAAACCCTGCTAATCTGATATAAATATTGACTTAACGGCTCTAAAAAGGGTTTATGATAACGCATCATCGTGAAGCTTTTATGGGCAGAGCGCGATTCATTTTTACAATAAGGCGGAAGTGCTCAGATAGATAAAAACACTTCCGTGTTGTTGAGAACTGTAAATGTTTTGATGCTCTATGAAAAATATTTTTCTGTTCACAGGGGGCCAACGCCAGCAATGGGGAGGTTATTACACAATACCTGGCAAACTGTAGCCTCTAGTTCTGCTTGAGTGACGTACGGCCGCCTGTGTTGCTGCGGGATCCGGGCAGATCCAGGGTGGAATGTTTGTTTTGATTGTAGAGGGCTCAGTCGGGGGGCCGTGAAAGCTGCATGTGTGTGTGTGTGTGTGTGCGTGCGTGTCCGTGTGTGTGTAAATGCACGGAGGGGAGGGGCGGGCTAACTCATTGCAAATTAGCCGCGCTCGCCTGGCCTCTGTTTTTGTCTTCAGTTCCTCATCCGTGGCTAAAAATTAGGTCAGCAGTCACATGCGAGGTGGTTTTGAGCCAGTGGAGCAGCTAAAAGCTCAACGCCAGAGATTCTTAACCTTTTTATCGCACGTAAAGAGTCGCTTATCTCAGCCTTTCTGACCAAACTCTTCATCTCAAAGCGTCAGCGGCTACGAGGAGACTTTATTACGCTCTCCTAAGGCGGTGTCTTTCTTTTCAGCCGGCTGCACGTAAATGGCAGCGGGCGATGTGTTATGCTTACATTGTTGACTCTGGAGCGGTTCCAGCTTCAGTGACCTTGTGGAAAGTCACAGGTGTTGCTGATGTGTGTTTTTGATATGAGTGTTTATAGGCCGGGGAAAGAGGCGGGAGCAAGGAAACAAAGAACAGAACATGAACTGTAACCAGGGTTCAACCTAAAGTTCTGTGTTGACATTCTCTGATGGCAGATATTGAATATAGATTTATTAATGAATGTCCCGATCAACTGTTTGGTTCAGCTCATTTTGAGTCTCTGTCTCTTATTGAAAACTGTGGCTGGACCTGTTTTGACCTAGTGGCAGCATGTATTCGCTGTAAGAGTAAAGGGCCGAGGACGGGGCTCTGTGGGACCCCAAAGGTCAAAGGGTCCACTGAGAAGACATTAGCCACGGCTACTGAGAAAGTCCTATTTGATAGGTAGGATTTTTTGTGGCATATTTAAACATGTGAGGACTGACCAAACAGAATTATGTAAGTTTTTTTGGGGGGGAATAATGTAACTTTTTTTTTTTCCAGAAGTATTTAACTTGAGACAACCAGTACAATAAAATATACAAATTCACCACGAAATAGATTCTGACTACTGTTTAAAAACGTGTTTGACCAAATGATGTTCTATTTCATGGTAAATTTAAAGTGGCTAACATCTCTACACCACAACAGAGGTTTGCTCTTATTTGTCAAATAATCCAGCTTGGATTGAGTTCAACTTTTTTTAAATGAATGAATTAAGTGTGATTAATTTCTTGCTTTGTTATTAATTAATCAAAACTAACCACATTTATGAAGACTTGACATGAATGTCGATTTTGTCGAGGAGTAAATCAGTGAATCGATGGACTTCTAAGTAAATCTTAAAGGTACAGTGTCTAAAATTTAATGGCAGTGATGTTCCCGACGTCGACCTCAGCTCACCCATCCCTATCCAAGAATCAACGGCGGCATTCAAGTGTCAATATTATGGCCCCAGTATCTTCATTCAGATAAATAAAATACATTCAAACATTTTAAATACATTTAAGAACTATATTTGGGTATTTGTTTTGTAAAACTGTAGGTCAAAGGTCACATGTAAGATAATCAATATTATAAGTTTTTCTGTATTTTGGTGGCGTTGACAGTCGCGCCAGTACCCCAGTCCCACCTCTCATGGGGAGGGGAGCCCAGAGGGGCTTCATGTTCTGGCCAACTTTTCAAAGTTGACCCAAAGTTGACGCAACAAAGGAAATGCATCAAGCCTGGGAGGGCTCCTGAAACGGAGGACAAGAAGCATCATCCGCCCAAAAAACCGGCAGAATCTTTCTCTCAACATCTTACTTCTTCGTTGTTTTTTCAGAGGTGAGGTGTTCTTGGGTTCTTCATCTTGATTGATGATGAAGGATTGATAGAGAAATGGTCTCTTCGTAGGCCATTTCTCTATCAATCCCCCTCTACCATTTTACCATATCTTCTCTATTTCTTCTTCTATTGTTTCTTCATCCTCTTATTCCTCTTCATATTCATATTCTCTCCATCCTTTCCATCCTCTTCTTCTTCAGCTTGCTCCTCTACTTTTCTCCCGTCTCGTCTTCTTCCCCCTCCTCCACTTCCCTTCCACCGCTGGCTCCATTTCTTAAATCCAGATCTTTCCTGTTATCCTCTCCACCTTCTTCCACTACTTCTTCTTCTTCTATTTCCTTTTTTTCCTCTTCTTCTTCTAACAGTTGGGTAACAATGCTCAAAATCCAGGCGCAGGTGTAGTTGATGGTTTCCACCATCTTTTTTTTTACAGTGAGGTAACATTTTATAACTCTAAACGGGAAGGCAGTCACAAACCAAAGACGGTACACTCCTGTTTCAAAGTTCAATATTTAGCCATCATGGTCACATCTATCTGTGTTAAATCACTTGTTTTGTATTACAAAATAGTGTGAAATAATGTGAAAACCTTTCCCCGGGTGTAATCTTACATCTGACAGCCGTGAGGTGAAATAAGAATAGGTATTAGTCATTGATCCCGCTGTGGGTCTCCCCACAGTGTAGAATCTGCACACAGGAAGCAGCTGGTAAAATATAGGTCAGCACCTCCCATTTTCTTCAAAACGCTCACAGCCTTCCTCTAAATACGAGGAACGGAGCCTTGAGTGAACCCACAAGCCAGAGCGAGGCAGCGAAGGCCGGGGAGGGTAACGAGGCTAAAGAGGCTCCAGCTCATGCTTAAAATTCACATAAGGCCATCCTAACATGAATTTGCCCTCCTCCCCTTTCCCCCTCCCTGACTTCAGAGGAAATCACCTCTAAGCTCCAAGAATCCTGACCATATACAGCCGCCTGTGGGATCGCAAACCAACCGACCAAACTGGAGTCACATGTCCGCCTTGGCTTTGATTCGGCCAACTCGAGGAATGTCATGTCTCTGCGGCGACCCCTCTTCAGGGTGCGGCTGCCATTTATCAGAGGGCTCAGTGAGTTCCCCCCAGTGCTGACGCAGTGCCATAACTTTTTTTCAGCGGGGGAGAAACCAGACCTCCATTTAAGGAGACAAAGGTGGTGTTTGGTGTCTGATACAGACAGGATGGAATGAAGGTAGAGAAGGAACAGATGATGTGGGGATTTTTGTTTTCTCCTTGGACTGGAATGTGGGCAACCACGCTGTTTAGGGGCCCCCAGCAGCAGCTGACCACGCCGAGGATGGGTGACTAAAGCTTTCCATTAGAAGTCTGCTGTTCAGGGCAGTGTGTCACCCATTGGGGGTTGGAGGGGGTCATACCTTCACACCATTTCACCAATGGCTGCTGCAAGCCTTGGAAGTTCACTCATGAGGAAAGTTAAATCATCAACAGCTGAGTAGGATGAAAATAATAGGGGGAGGTTTTTTATGAGGTGAAGAACCACAGAACCAGTTGGGCCAGTGGAGAACGTCACGCATGAAGGAATAATCAAACTCAATAGCATCATATATCATCGACCAAATCCCTGTGTCCTCACAATTTTCATTTTGAATTGAACAATGTGGAAAGAACAATAATCAAATGGACTGATTTTTTATTTTTTTTTAAAAAGGAAAAGTTTTACGTAGTATCACTTTGGGTTTCCACACCTTTGGGTTTTTTCTTCTCACTGAGCTTCCTAGAATTTTTGCATAAATGGTGAAAATATTTCAGCTCATATTGTGCTTCAACAAGGCCCAAAATTATATGAAGTTATTTGACTGGTTGCAGGCAATACTAAAGGCAATGAGTATCCTCAATACTTGTTTCAGATTTTGAATATGTACCTGACCATAAAAAGTGATCTTGACTCGGCAAAGGTTGGTGACCACTGCAAGGCTATGAGGTCACATGACCAGATTAGAGTTTGTTGCCATCAGGTTAGAAATGGCAATGACCTCTGCTATGTTTTACCCACTATTAGCCGTGGACAGACTTTAAAAAGAGTTGCAGGTATGTCGGGTCAGAAGAACGGGGGCAGTCATGCAGACATTTATGCCTATTGCTCTCAAGACATGTAAAATGTAAAATCATCAGATATATCTCGAACTTCCCACAAGAAGTGGTTCACGTTGTGACGCAACGACCTACACGAAACTAAAAAGCTCAAAATGTAAAAGGTTAAATGGCCATGGGCAACGATGGAAACGTTTCTTTCCATTCGGAGAGGGGGTGTCTAAATGCAGCATTTTCTTTCTGATTAGACGTCTCTTCCGAATCGAATCGAAAATAGGCTGTCCATGTAAACCCACCTAATGTTTTCCAGCCCATTCAGTCATTTTAACAAGTTTAGTAACAGCTAAGGTAATGGTGGGGCATTCCACTGTCCCAGTAAGAGGCTTCAACCTGATAATCAGTAAATCCAGCAGGAATCAAATACAGGTGGAGAAGCAGGAATAAAAGTGTTGTCACACAGCTGCGGGGTGTCAGCATCGCCACGGTTCACGCTGGAAAGAAGATATGGTGGGAGGGGAGATAAACCTAAGAGACGGGTCTCTGTGAGAGATAAAGTAAAATATGAGCTGAAAGTAGATAAGGTAAACAGCTTTTACACAACAGGAACCTTTTGTAATAGCCTGAAAGCTCGCCACAGCGCTATCTAATCCACTGCGGCTTTAAGACGGAGGAACAAAAGCAGTTTATTCTACAGGGGATTTATTACTTTTGCATTTAACACACTTGTGTAGAGCGACTTATTTGAGTCCCCAGAGGCATAAACACACTTCACCGTGCATTGAAATAGACTGTAAAAAATATAATCAAAAGTAAGGTCAGCTCAAAATTTCAAGGGCAACTTGCCACAGAAGAGTTTTGACATTAATCTTTATTCACATAATTCATGTTTCATTGCATAAAAACTTTTGAAGTTTATGAACAAAATGGACTGAACCTAGACTGGGTCCTGCTCCAGGACTGGAATTTTCTTTTTTTACAGCGTAAATAGTCCAAGACTCCAAAGGCTTTAACTGAGAAATCACAATTAAGTCAACAAATTTAAGTTGAGAAAACTCAAAAACCTATTACACCATGTTGCCTTGATAATTTGCGTTTTTCAGGGGGTTTTTTTACAGTGTATATCGTTCGACTTCTCACGAGTTGCAGTGACAACTCACACGTATTCACGTCGGCAGCGGCAGAGTGTGTCAAGTTTTAACCGACCCCCCCTACCACATACAAAACCGCTGGACCCAGTTTCTCATCAAGTTCCATCCAGCCTGTCACAAAGCAGCAAACAACGGTTCTCGGGTGAGTGAGACCTGAGAGGACCGTGAGAGGACATTACAGAACGCCTTGTGTAAGACTATTTCTGGGATTGGGTGTCACACAAAAAGAAAACGGGGTCAGAGGTCAAAGCAGGTGTGGACAAACATATGCAGAGCACAAAGTCAGTAAAGCAGCAGAAATACTCACACTAAATATAAAGATCTGCAGGATTTAGTATATTCCGGAGGTCATGCTCATCCTGGTCTTCAACCTCAGGGGGAACTGTGAAGGTTATGAGCTAATAGTGCCTTGCTTTGAGAGTATTTTGATTTACGAGCAAAGATTCTTCAAAACATTTGCCTTGCTTTACGAGCGGGGATTTTATTTCGGAACATTTTTTTTGCTTGTATCACGGATTTTTCCGATAGGAGCGAGTACTTGTGTCTCGTAAGAAACTTGCTTGGTATACAAGTGCCCATCTTTGGTTTACAAGCTTCCTGTTTGAACAAGTCGAAGACGCGAGCGTGGGCTTCCTTTATGCGCCCCGAGACTAGAGCGAAAAACAAATGGATCCCAGGTCAGCCTACCCAGCGCTCGCTCTCAGTTAGCGTCACACACTCGCATAATAGTGTCCGCGCGTTTGTGTCCACTCACGTTTGGAAGGAATTGAGTGAGACAAAGTTAAGTGAGCCAGAATCTGCCGTAAGTAAGGCTTTTATATCATTTATCATTGCTATTTGTTATTGAAATTACTTTTACTCTGTATAAAATAACATGGAAAATTAATTTTATAGGAATATTTTTGGGATACGGCACCATCTAATGCGATTTCCATTCATTTGAACGGGGAAATTCATTTTGGTTTAAGAGTTTTTCGGTTTGCGAGCAAGGTCTCGGAACACATAAAGCTCGTAAACGGAGGTATGTATCGTGCCTTAGGAGAGCTGGATCGCTTAGATTGCCTTTTTGAAATCTTTTCAATTGTATGTTAGTTCCTTAAAAAGATGTAAACATCGATTTACTGACCACCATCATCATTGGGAGGGGGCCCACATTTCCAGATGGGCCACTTGTCTGACTTACAACAGGTTTGAAATTACAGCAATTAGAGGAAATTATCACCCAAGTCCAATTTGCTTCCTGATTCATGCCAGACACAACTACTATCGTTTTAGTGCGGCCAACCTACCAGCTGGTCAACATTGCCATATTTAAAGCCATGCTTCAACGACGGCTTTTTACTTCGTCCAGTAAGGTTCTGTTTTCACTTCTGTGGGTTTGTTTGGTTGTTTTTTTATATGTTTGCATGTTTGTATGTTTGTTTGTGATCAGGGTTACGGAAAAACTACAGGACGGCTTACCACAAAGTTTTACCCATGCTTTCATGCTGACACCTCCCTTCACTTTAATCATATATCCATCAAAGAAGAACAGGGAATGAAGGCGATATTAAGGATTTATTTCAAGAGATGATGTGTGATAATGAGTCTTTTAGAAAGTCTTTTGCGCTCAGACTCCTTGGGGAGTTTAAGATCGAAGGTTTCCGCCCCGAGCAGCAGCATGGAACAACCCAACCCCCTTTGGAGTCTGGATACTGGTGGTGGTGGCAGATGACTCTGCTGAGGCTGATCAACGATGAGGCAGATGTACCGCGAAGACTAGGCAAAGATTGGGAGGTGGAGGCCCACAGAACCAGCAGAATGAAGAACTAGATGACTGGAGAGAGACAGCAGCTGATGGCCGGTGATTGGGTTGAAAAGTGAGGATACTAGTGTGGTATGAGCGGTAACTGTGGTCCGATTGTGTAAGAACATAGTCTTTCTGATTGAACTTTCGATAGATGTGTGTTACTAATAGCCTTGGTACCGCCACCTGTCCAAATGTGTTACTCAAAGTGAACATCTCAACACCAGCTGACACATAACGGTTCCATGATGATATACTACTACTGGTACTTTTCTTTAATGACCGAATATCTGTTACACTTTCTCTCAGCTTTGCTTTCAGTTTAGGGATACTGAGTAAATGTTAGCTCACAGGCAGGCTAAACTGAAAGTCTCTCAGATGGTAAACATTAAACCAGGTAAACATCAGCATGATATCTTTGTCAAGCACGCCAAGGTAAGCACTGGGCTCAAAAGCGCCGCCAAGCAATAACTGAGACTCCTTTGGACTGGGCTGATGGTGCAGTAAATGTAATAAATGAAAACTGATAATAGCTTCAACCAACCAATGGCCATAGTAGAAATAAATCACTCGCATATCAGCGAGGAGAGGCGGAGCCACAGGAAACAGTTTGCCTATCTAGAACAAACAGTTCCTAGAAGTTGTTCATAAAGTCACTACCTGAGGAGCTCAAAGATCCAACTTTCATGTTGAGTCATGAAGATACGTAATGACCCTTTTTACACTCATATTAGTGTCTGTGATGTCGTCACAGTCATCTTTTTAGTCCATGGCTACTTTTCACATAGTGACTGGCGTACCGACACCAAGGTCCGACGGTCCCCTCTATTTCATTCAAATTACCTCACAGTTCTGGAGCCATCATTTACAAGACAGGTGAAATAATATTTAAATCAAGAGGCCTTTTTATTTGGACCTGAACCAAATTGCATTGACTCACTTAAATATTACATATTTATTTTTTCTTTTCGTTGACCTTCAACAGCTTTTCTCTGAGAAACTGTCAATAAATGCACTATTTAAGAAAAGGGAAAAAATGATCCTGGATCAGCCCCTCTATCCAAATCAAAGCCGGAATTTAATTTGATTTAATTGAATTATGATCTTCACTCAAAGGTTCACGGTAAATAGTTCTTTAGATTATATGGGATCCTGCTGAAATAAGATTAAAAAAAAAAAAACATCAGCAAAAACAGGTAATTTTGCTGCAAAGTATATTATTAGAACAATATTAGTGGGTGATCTTGTTGTATTAGATGATAAACATCATTAATAAACATCTCATAGTAAATTAACATGTCACTGATGCATTGAAATAGTTAATAAACGTACCATTAGTGAAAATGTCATTAATATGTTTACTTATTAATTAGTTAGTTAATTATCAAATATCATCGTCATTTAACATTCTTTCAATAAAAATATCGTAGTGAAGAGAAGTGTTCATAATCAAATGTCATCCAAAAAGATAATTAATAAATACGTAATTGGGTAGTTAACATTTCTGTCACGCCTCTGTGTTCCTTTCTCCCTCCGTGTCTGTCTTGTGATTGGTCATCATGCTCACCTGTGTTCCCCTCCAGCTGTGTCTCATTGTCTCGTTATGTCTGTGTATAAATGTCTGTCCTTCCCTTCCCTTCTGTGCCAGTTCGTTGCATGATGTCCTCGTGTCGTCACGCGTCACAACCCCTCCCAGTGTTTGTAAGTAACCTCCAGTTTTTCTGTTCCTGTTGTTCCTTGTTTCACGGAGGAATAAATATATTTAACACCAGCTCTAAGTTTTATGCGTCTGCATTTGGGGTCCGGGCAAAACCCCACAGAAGTGTGCTTAACAATTTCATAGTTAATAAATATTCCATTAATAAATATGTACTTTGTTGCATTTGTTTGATTTTGAATCTTTTGCAGTTTTTATTAATTATGAACAAAAAAAATCACTGCTTGAACACACCTATCCATCACCACACACACACACACACACACACACACACACATACACACACACACACACACACACACACACATGCCACCTGACACACACATACAAACGCACTCTGACACACACACGCACACACGCACCCTGACACACCCACACACACACAAATACACACGCACCCTGACTCACCCATGCACACACACAGACACACACACACACACACACACACACAAATACACACGCAGCCTGACACACACACACACACACACACACACACAAATACACACGCACCCTGACTCACCCATGCACACACACACACAGATACACACACACACACACACACAGGTCCTGTCCGTATTAACCAGTATTCTGCGCCAACAGCAGCAGCTTCAGTGGAACCAGCTCATGTATTTCCTCTCACTAACTGAATCTCATGGTCCCATAAACTTCTGGGAACCAAACATCAAATATGTGTGGGCTTGTTCTGATGCCACGTGAGTCGCTGGTTAAGTAGGTCAGTCAGTAAGTCAGGAGTGGCAAGGAAGAAGCACAAACACAGGCTAACTCCATTACCTCATTCTGTGGATTAGTGTCAACGGGCCCGTCCATCTGTCCAGAGCCGTCCTGGTTCAAGTGACCGTAAGGAGAGCCGTGGTACTTGGTACACCACCACCAACTTACCTGTAAGTAATGCAGACATAGATCACGCAGAGTGTGCGCACACACAGTAGGGCATGCACCCACACACACACAAGCACACACACACACACACACGCGCACACAGAGCACGTGTGCTCCGCTGCACACTGACTCGGGTCACCGAGGGTACGCCACCTGTAGCTCTCAATGCTGAACGAGTTCAGAAAAGCGTGTGGACAAAAGACGCACTTCCTGTTTCTTGTATCGAGTGTTGAGCCACAAACTGAAATGAAAGAACAACAAAAGAAGCTGAGGAGGGGGTTTCCTGTTGCCTCATAGGCTCATAAACAATCCCTCAAACTACAAGCTGTCTGCTGACAAACCCAGAGACAGGACGGACTAGATCACAGCCTCTCTGGTTAGGACGGCAAAAATGATAAAAGTAGAAATGGGCACATTCTGGATAAATACAGGCATCGTCATCATCATCATCATCATCCTATTGTTATTATTATTATTATTATTATTATTATTATTATTATAACAGTCCAGGTTCATAGAGTGAAACAGTCCAGGTTCATAGAGTGAAACAGTCCAGGTTCAGAGAGTGAAACAGTCCAGGTTCATAGAGTGAAACAGTCCAGGTTCATAGAGTGAAACAGTCCAGGTTCATAGAGTGAAACAGTCCAGGTTCATAGAGTGAAACAGTCCAGGTTCATAGAGTGAAACAGTCCAGGTTCACACAGATTGTGAACCTAGTTCAGGTGTGTACATGGAAAAAGCTTAGGTTCAGATTTGGTGACTATGACTAGACTCAAGGAGATCTTTCTTCTATATATCGTAGTTTACTCTACTAGTTCATAATTTGCTCACTAGGGAGAATTTTTCACGGAAGACACGGTTTTTAGGACAACTTCAAATTTGATTCAATATCATTTGAGTTCAATCAGGAGGGTTGCTTGTGCGGTACAGTTGGTTGGGGACTTTCTGGGGATGTCCCCTTACATCAGGGAGGACAGCTTAGACCTCGTTTTATAGTTATGATCAGGAATGATACGGAAAATGATTCTAATATGTTTAATGAGAATTTAGAGGAGCAGACATTTCTGTCCTCCAACAGGATGTGAGTAAAGCTGGATGAAATGAGGGTTAATGTGAACTAATGTGAACACACATACACAAACCCATTCAAACACACACACACATACACACACAGGCAAACACGTACACACAAACACACATGCTCACACACGTATGCACTCAGACACACACAGACAAAGGCGCAGACAAACACACACACACATACACACACAGGCAAACACGTACACAAAAACACACAAAAACACACACGTATGCACTCAGACACACACAGACAAAGGCACAGACAAACACACACACACATACACACACAGGCAAACACGTACACAAAAACACACATGCACACACACGTATGCACTCAGACACACACAGACAAAGGCACAGACAAACACAGAAGCACATACACATATGCACACACACACATACACACACGCACACACACAGGCACCCACACGCACACACCCATACACACACAGACACACACAGGCACCCACAAACCCACACGCACACACACATACGCACACAGACAGACACACAGACCCACATACAACGCACACACACATGCACACGCACACACACTGTAGATAAGATAACAGTAGCAGAAGAAATAAAAGTCGAGCAAAGCCTCACGTAACTGTCAGCGAGCCTCGAGGCCGAATGGGAGTGAAAAAAAGAAGGAAGTTAAGGAGGCGGTGGCGAGCCGTGAGCACACACACATTGACAGCAGAGGAGTGAGTTTACATTAAGGGCCTCCCCGCTCTCCACACCCCACCCCCCACCCCCCCACCCCCCCACCCCACCCTGCCTCCTCTAATCCAAACACCTGGAGGGGGGCGGCGAGGGAACGGCCCCATGTGAGCGGTTGCTCACATGGGGCCAGCGAGCAACGTGTTACATTACAGTAACACCTTTACTGGGGCCAAAGCAGGCCGTTACATAAAGAGCAGACACACACACACGCACACACACACACACAAACTGACACAGACACACTGACAAACGCTGACACAGACACACGCTGACATAGACACACATAGCACCAAGGTCAGGGTCTGAGGTGGCTAACAGGTGGGTATGAGGTTTTCGGGGGCAGCTGCTGCTGTGTTTAAGGGGGCCACCAGGAGCATCCAGTAAGTTTACTGGAGGCCGATCCGGGAGATGTGATAAATCTCAACGTGTGACAGCAAGAATTCAACACAAGTACACAAAAATGGAAACTGCAGATTCCTTCTTAAGTGTGTTTTTTTTCCAGCTTTATTTCAAGGTTAAGCTTCAGTTTACTCGGCTCAAACAGAGACGAGACGTTTCCAGACGTAAACATGCTGGACGATATTTCTAGAATTTCTTTGAAAATAAAGAAGACGGGTTGAGCCAGGATTTAACCTCGAGAATGTGGGTCAGTGATCCTGTAGAAGCAGAGGCTCTCAGAATGCCGCTGAAATGCCTCACGGACGGACAGACAGACGGACGTACGGACAGACGGACGGACGGACGGAGGGAGAGAGAGAGAGAGATAGGGTTGAGGTAGGTAGGTTTTAGGTAGAAAAGGTAGGTGGGTACGTTGAATGATTAATCACGACAGGGAATCTTACAAAGTCCACCTCCACAGAGTAAAAATGTTCACTCAAACTAAATCTTTAGTGAAAGGCAAAAGATTTCTGCGATCTGAACTGAGACAAGAGAGAAGATAAATGGGCGGATCGATGCTAGAAGTATCTTCACATTCTTGGAACTTGAGGCATATCATGTCATGTATACAAGAGGATTCTCAAACGTGATTGGACGTCCGAGCCTGAAGCTGTCCCATTTCTTAGAGACCTATGGCAGATGTTTCCGGAGCTCCTGCGGACAGACTCTTATTAATAGCAGCAGTTTGATCGTGTTTGAGTCCAGCAAGACTCTGCAGTGAGCTGCAACAAGTCAATTATATAATTACTCAAACACCAGGAGGAGTAAACAGACAGCCATAAACAGACAGAGGTAAACAGACGTCGTCTGGACGGATGGAGGTAAAAAAAGGAATTCTGCGAGGGGCGTGGTATGATTTGATGAAGGACGAGGGACTTCTGAGAAACCAGCACACTAACAGCTCGTCTCCTGCTTGTCCGACTTATTTTCCGAGAGAAAGTAGGTCACTGAGAGGTACTTTTGCGGGGGAAAGATAATGCTGCCATTGTCTGTGAGGCAGCGGGATCGGCCGAAGAAGAAATTGGTGGATTCTTGGTAAAAAAGCGGGGAAGGAAAAAAAAAAGAGAGCGAGGGTGAAAGACTGCACGTGAGGGCGGGGAGTGTGTTGTCTGAGATCCATGTGCTGGGGCCAGGCGTGTGAGTGACTGGAGCTGCTCGCGTCACTGGGTGACTCATACCGGAGGAGGCTGGCGCTCCGCATATCTCTCCATTCACACACCCAGGCAGCCATGAAAGCACTGGGTGCAAGAACGCCACTTGTCTAAAAATAGACCCGCACGCACATAGACAGGTCCAATGCATAGATCATACATGTGCAAAAACACTCGCCAACATGCTCATGAATCAGACGACGAATGGGAAAGACATTAAGCTCAGATCCAAGTAAGTGTGGAAAATAACCATGGCGGTCCCGGCCGATTGGCTGCGGCATGGAAAACGCGCCTCAGAGACGAGTCATCGTAAAGACCTGACCTGAATATCAGAAGAAGTCAGGAGGAGATCTCGTCCGACTGGATGACGCTTTCCTCTGCTAAAGAAAAAGTATGACATAAGCAGAACACTTTTTTTGTCCGTGTGTCATAACATCTGCTCACAAATGAGGAAAGCTGTGTGCAGAATATGAATGACTGTCATCTTTCATTCCACTTATCTTTCTGCTTCACTGTGTAAACCTGGAGTGTATTTCAGGAACCAGCTTTAAACAAACTTTTATCCTGAGCTCTGGCTCAATCAAACCCTGAGATGAGAAACTCTGAGTTTTATCCTGAGCTCTGGCTCAATCAAAACCCGAGATGAGAAACTCTGATATTTATCCCGAGCTCTGGCTCAATTAAACCATGAGATCAGAAACTCTGAGTGTCGCAGATCTGAGTTGGTTCAATCAACTCTGAATTGAACTGATGCAGGACGGCGATCGAAAACCTTCATTTACGGAGCTCAGATACTGTGATTCATTCACCATGGCAACCAGTGAGACGCTATTGTCCTCGTGCTCCACTTCACTGAGGGATCGTGAAAGCAGCTGAAAATAAAATACAAATACAAAGTTAATGCTGGTTGGTACCAGAACGGGAAAATATGATGATATGCAACCTCTGGAGACACTTGGGGATCCCCCCGAGGATGAACCGAAGAGGGTTATAGTAAAGAGGGACGTCCATAATATACCTGAATAAACTTGATGGATGTTAGATAGTGTTCATGATTAAACCTCACTTTAGATTAACACATCAGTAATAATAATAATAATAAAAATAATACATTTATAATACAGTAAGAGGCTCTTTCTCCAGGAGCTTTAATACCAAATATTCACCAATTCTGTAAAATAAACGTTTAAAAAAAGAAAACGTAAAGGAAGAAGAAGACTTTGCTGGGATGTGAGACACGACCACACTGTGAGATGTTTGAGATGTACGGCTGGAGAAGGTCATTCAGATAAATGTTGGAATGAAAACAGGTTCCTGACGTCAGTCCATTAATCTGACAAATGATTAACGGACACGTCACGGCTGACAGCTCGGCTCGAGGCTCAGAAGGGGGAAGAGTCATGAACACACTCAGGCTTTGTTGAAGTAAACCTGCCAGTGAGCAGGTTAGGTCCACACAATAAGTTACTATGGTTACTAACTCAGAGATTAACTTACTTCACACTCGGGACCAGAAAACTCAGAACTTTCTTCATCTCAGGGTTGACAAACTTAGAGTTTCCACTAAAACTGCTTCCTGAAATACCCCTTGGACTGTTTCACTATAAACTTAGTAAACTTGTCAGTCAGAGACCGAGCATTAGGTCTGTGACATGTGACGTGATGGCTTTGATGTCCTAGCGGTTATAAAAGAGGATTAGAAAGGAGGTCTTCAGAGGGAGAGCTCAGCGGAGACGTCTTGGAGAAAAAGTCAGAGAAGCCAGAATGAGATGGTTTGGAAACGTGAAGACGAGGGACAGTGGATCTGCTGGTAGAAGGATGCTGGAGATGGAGCTGCCAGGCAGGAGAAAAAAACCGAGGTTCCTGAATGTGGTGAGAGAGGACATGCAGTTGGTTGGTGTGACAGAGGAAGATGCAGAGGACAGGGGTAGATGGAAACTGATGATACGCTGTGGCCACCCAGCTGTCGTCCCTGAGAGCAGGGGTATAACCCTGAAAGTCTCCAATCCCCCTGCATTGTACAAGCAAAAGAAAAGAAAAAAAAAGCTCCTCTTAGTGAGTAAAATATGACTTACTTGAGTTTAATATGATATTTATAAGATAGATTTCCTCAAGTCAATTCATATGCGGCAAATTTGAACTACATGGAACCAATGGTAAGGATTTTATGTTTGTAAAAAAAAAAAATTATTATTAAAGTAAATCCAAATGTATACAAGATACATCCGTCCAACAAACCAATCCAGTTCTTCCACACACAAAGCTCTATGTGGGTATAAAATTTGAAAATGATCCATGAAATGGTTTTTGCGTTTTCGCTTTAACACCAGAGAGCTGCGGCGGCGCCGACGATTCAATAATAACCCCGACTTTTGGGAGATTGAAATAATAAATCTCTACTGTAAGCCAAATTGAGATATTAACTCCCGGCTCAGTCTCTGATAACTGTAGCTTTAAACAGCTGCAGGCTCCCTTTCAAATATAAAATCATTCATCGAGATAAAAGGAGAGTGTTGAAAAGGGTCAACGCAAAGTCAAATAGGAGATGAGGAAAATTAAAAAACCAGGTGCTCATCGGGTTGGGCTGGAGAAATACAGATGAAGATAATGAGATCCAACACCGACTGCGTAATTTGCCGATGAAAAATTCGGCCAGTGTTGGAATTCATTATCCTCATTAAATCAGATGAAGTCATATTGAGTGCAAACGCTGATGGGAGAGAGAAGAACCTGCTGTGGCGACTTGAAAGAGTTGGAAACAAACCGCTTCTTAAATGTTATAATTTTATACGATTTCCTTCAATTTCCAATTTCCTATAGTCTGCAGCTGAGAAGATCACGATTTACACACTACTTCTCTTGTGTGGATGGAAGAAGCTGATGATGCCATGGCAACGCTCATCAGCTTAAGAAAAAACAACGAAACACGTCACGACGCCCGTAAACAAGTTAGACTGTGAATAAAAACAGAAGCGCTTGTTATATCTCGCACTTCCTGCATATGCTTAAAGCCGTGAGCTTACGATAGATGACACCCGATTACACACTGCCAAGAATATCTTGGGGTGCAGGAGAGGAGAGAGGTGTGACTGCCACTCATCGTGATCCAGTAGGTGGGTTTACACGGGCATGAGCTGATTCAACTCAAACAGAGAGCTTTCCGAAACATGGTTAACATGCAGCAACTGGCTACCGGAAAGGCTTTCCGAGAGGACCCCCTGCAGAGGAATGAAAATCTCATTCGGAAAGGGACCCTTCTTTGGGAAAGGGGTGTTAACTTGCAGCATTTTCTCTCCGATTAAGCGTCTTTTTTCCGAATCTTTTCCGAATCCGACTCTCCATGTAAACCCACCCAGTGATTTGGATTCATGCGTCGGTATTTAGGTCCGTTTTGACAAAACAACAAGGACGGCTCCCCAAAAAATCATGTATACGTACATGCCAAAAAAAACGAGTCAGTCTATGGCACATAATCCAGTAGTAGTATATGTCTTGAATTTACAAGCATAACATTAAAACCACCTGCCGGACACCCACATCTAGTACCGGACCCAAGCCCGGATAAATGGGAGGGTTGTGTCAGGAGGGGCATCCGACTTAAAAATCTATCCCACATCAATATGAAGAAGGAGAGGATCCGCTGTGGCGACCCCTACAAAGGGAAAGAGCCAAAAGAAGTTGCCAGTCGGTTGAGACAAGCTTCGAATCTTGCGCCGTCACCCAGACCGTTGAGGGGGGGCAAATCGGGAATTAAATTGCGCCTTTTATCCTCTAGTGTCTATCTAGCTTGAGATACTAACATTCTTACGCTTGAGCATTTTTTTTTTGCCACCAACACAAAATGTTCAGTTGCTGCCTTAATACCCCACTGAATGACAGGTAACCACGGTAACGAGGTAATCAATGTATTTCTGACTCCACCTGTCAGTGGTTTTAATGTTATGGAAGATCTTTGTATGCTGTGGTGAAGATGAGTCACCTTAAAAACATATTGTCTGATGAAGAAAATCGATAAACTAAAAGGCAGAACAACTAATCACAGTTTATTTCCTAAATGTGTAAAAGTCTGCAAAGCAGGAATGATCAAAACAATCCCACATCTGAGTCATTTCATTCAACACGTTCCCATGGAAACTGCAGAAGTTAAGATCAATATAAAGTTCAAAAATCCTAAGGCACAACTACTCACTACAGTAGACTTACTAGTAAAGTTTAGGAGAGGCTAGAATGTACAACGATCAGTCAACAGATACCGGTCCTATTGTTGTGGCTAATCTGTGTACGTCAACAGTGCCTGAACAATCCTGAGGTTTTCATCTCAGCTGGGATGAAAGACAGCCATTAAAAAAAAATTATATCACATTATTACAGCACCATAAATCTGAAACTGGAAACTTATAAAAATGAACACAACAGACAATGAGCCACAACATTAGAACCAGCAAAAGCTCCTAATGAGCAGGTGGTTCGTGGGGCTCATTGGTGTATGTCAGCAGTGTCTCAACAAATACCGTGGTTCTCTTTGGAACTCAGATCAAAGAAACGCATTTTAAAGAAAAGAACATCATAATATTACAGCGCCAGGAATCCCAGAGATGTCATAGACACTGCTCAGCCACAACATTATAACCAGTGGTATTAACATTGTGTAGTTTGTCAGATATGGTGGAGATGAAACGGCCACCCTTCAGAGTCACCTCAAAAATCATCTTCTGCTGGAAACAACGAGAAGGAATATAAAAAGGAATAACTTTGTGATAATGGCGACTCTACTTCCGGTCATTTTCATTCTCAGGGAGATAAATAAGTAGGCTTGAAATTGCTCCACAGGTTGACCTTCATGAAGGTGTTAGCAGAAGTGTGGAACCATGAAGTCAAATAGAAAAACTCCTACCTAAGGAAAACATCCGCACACAAATCATGTGCTGCTCCTCCTTACCCAATACAGGATCTGTGGGAGGAAGGCTGAGTTGATTTAAGCACACCTCAAAGAATCCAGGCAGGTCTGAACGGAAGCCTCCATGACTTCTTCTTTTGTTCACAGAAGTGAAGGTGATAGATTTTATTGACAGCTAGACTTTATGTCTCATCAGTCCTCATTAGAGACCCCGACACATCCGCAGCGGACGCAGATAAGACCTTGAACGCCTCCTCTGGCCTGCAGGGCGCTGCTCCAACGGCACCTGGATATGGATCGTATTGACACCCTGTGTACTTTCAGCACAAACACACACACACACACACACACACACACAACCCAGCATACATAATACATGAGACAGCATGACATGAGGGCCAGGGGCCTGTTTCTCCTCTAGAACTGCTGACCTGTGCGGAACCCACCCTCAAACACACACCCTCACCAGGAGGTTAGTCCTCCTCTGATGAGTTCAATCCCGCTCTGCTGAGTTTTGCGACTACAGCAGCAAAGTGTGTAAATGGGTCAGCAGTTCTATGCTGAAACCCACAACCACAGGGATCCAGTCCTCAGGTGAGAAACTGTACGCTGGAGACGTTATATAAAAGAAAACCATCCATTAAAACTTCACATCCAGGTGTGAAGGGAGGAGCTGGAGCAAATGATGCCTCTCAAATTACACAAAGAACACCTGATGTTCACGTAACATTGTTTCATTTTTTATTAACCACGTCAGTACCTGAACTCCAGGACTAGCCGTGAATCATCAATGGCTGCCACTGCTGATGCGTTATTCCCCCCTAGTGGCGCCATGATGCCACTACAGTTTCCTGATATTTTCCATAGTTGACCATCTTTCAAATGTTTTTTACAAGTACTGCTGATCTATGGTGGTCCACAGGATTATAATGCACTGCAAACATCAATTTGACAACAGGTGCACGCTCTAAAAGCCACAAGGCATTCAATTTAAAAAAACGATCTGAAGGAGCCACAAGACACCAGGGAGTGTTTATGGACACTTAAAAGTTATGTAACCTGAGACGCGCTTTTTGTTGCTTCATTTAGTGAACATATATATATATAATACACAAACTTCTCATGATATTTTGACTACACGTGTTAGCTTCGCTTAACTTCTGGGTCATGCAGTCAAGTGACTAAGAGTAAAACTTTAATCAACGTTGCGAAAACAACCAATAAAGTTAACAATGACCCTAATACTCACAGAACCCAAAGCTACAATTAAGAAGGTCTATTATACTTGCTGAGGAAAACTCTTAACCAGCCACTTTTAAAAGCTTTTGTATGTGACATTCTGAGCGTTGTGTAAACGTTGCCATGGCGCCAACTGATGGTGGTTACGAGTTTTCAGCAGGTATAACACACTTTGTTAACTGTTGCTTTGGGTTCTGTGCAAGTTAGGGTCACCATTATGTTTATATGTTGTTTCCTAATGTTAATTTAAGTTTTATTCTTAGTCACATGACTGCATGACTCTGAAGTAAAGCAAAGTTACCACGACTAATCGAAATTTCATGAAATGTTTTTGCCTTATATCTGTTTTATTTCTTACATGAGTCATTAAAAAAGTGCGCCTGGGTTTGCATAACTTTTAAGGGTCCTACGTAAACACTTCCGTTGTCTCGTGGCTCTGCAGATCCTTTTTCTTAATGTGATGCGTTTTGGCTTCCGCAGCGCTCCTGTGATGAAGAAGTTTTCTTTATTTGAATGTGTTGTCTTAAGCTGCAGTAGGTTTGCCTCCGTCGACCACCGTACAAATCATTTTTACCATGAAATAAATACGTCTCTGATTGCATGTAAAATCGAAAAATTACAAAAACATTTTCTCTATAAATTACTAATATTTGCATTTAGAATTTTATTTATTTTATTTAGATCATTTTGAATTTTTATTTATGCATATTTGATATTTTTAAATCCAGCATAAAGAAAGAAATCTGTCCTTCCCCTCTGGATGACGAGTATAAAAGCAACGGACTGACAGTACTGCTCTCTGGCGCCATCTGGTGGCGTCTCAGAATTGTATCAGTAAGTAAGTAAGTAATAATAATAATACATTTAATTTATAATGCACTTTACATTTGTCTTAGAAGCAGTGAAAATACAAAACACATTTAACAGAACAGTGAACAGCCTAGGGAGATCAAGCATTATTCAATTATATAATATAATTCTAGTTTTTAGTTTGATAAAATGAATATGTTCATTATTAATATCACAGCAATACATGAGCAATATTATTCTATAATAATATAACATGATGCTAAACAACTTATGTATGCTATAGACTTTCATACATTAATGTGTTTTATATCATTATTTAATATAATATACAAATAGTATGATGTATTCAGTCAAAGTGACATTATGTAAATTATCTGGAGCTGTTGTGTCTCTGTGTTTGCCACCATAGAAGAAGAAAAGTCTCAGCATTGGTGAGACTGTTGTACCGCACGTGATCGCCTGTAGGGGTCAGTGACGTCACACCAAGCAGGCGTCAAAAACTAACAAACAAACATCTGAAGACATCATCTCTTGTGATTCTGAGTCCATCAGTGTGGTTCTACACTTCTCCTCTGAAAGAATCTTCTGCTGGGGTATCGAACTCATAACAGTAATTTTATGAATAATTTTTGATTAGTGATTTAGAAATGAAACCCCTCACGTCTGCGTTTCCTGTGGTTAATTCTCACGGGAGGGGGGACATTATCCCCCCCAGATACATAAGAACTTATTGTTTTCCATCCAGTCTCTCCTGAAACGGTCGTCTCCATTTAAGATGTTCATACTTTAGAGAACTATCTTTAAGTTTTAAGACTTCTCGATGTTGTGATTCTCATCCCTCCCTCTTACCTTAAATATCAGAGGGCACCTCTGATGTAACGACAGACGATTTTAAATAATATCTAGTAAGAAATGTTTGAGTTCTGCCCCTGAAACTTTCCTCCGTGACTCAAATCTCACTCAGAGAAATGTCCCACTGGTGAAACCACTTAATAATTCAGTCGCACGAGATTATAAGTAGTTCCCGCGCCTTAATAAGTACCACAAGGTTATTACAATTATAATAACTATGATGGAATACGTCTCACCCGTTGTGACGTAGACTTAGCCGGGGTTCCTTTTTAAGTCTTGGCCAAAAGCTAAGAACTCCCAAAATAGAGAAATGAAGCGTTTCAGTGATTCAAGTTTGGTTAAATCTATTCTGGGAAGAGTAAAAAATGGAATAAGGGATAATGATAATAATAATAATAATAATAATACGGATTATAATTTTAACATGCTTTCTTTTCACTTTGAAAACCTTTACAACAACAACTATTTTTTATTACTACTACTAAGGGGAAACAATTCAATAATAACAGGCTGACATTATGATTCAAAACAAAAAGAAAGTTCTGATTAGGAGGTTCTGGTGGAGAAATGCAATTTATTTGACTGCATTTTACCACTGGGACATTATCTTCACTCATCACATGCTTGGACAACAAATCAGCTCTTTATTAAAGGTGCAGTGTGTAAATTATAATGACGACTGGTGGTGATGTTCCAGATTGTAACCTCAGCTCACCCCTCCCTTTCCAAGAATCTATCCAGGGTTAAAAAGGAGCCGACATGGAAGATAACCAATATTATTTGTTATTTGTTGACGGCGGCGCCGGGTAAGAGGTGAGGGCTTCGAACATCCTAAACCTTTCCGAGCCGACCCAGAACCAGCGCATGAACAAGGACGAGATGCATCCAATCAAGCGGCCATAGAAACGGCCATAAGAAACAACACCCGCCTCTGGAATCAGGGTTCAGTTTGTCCATTCCACACTGTAAAAAGACAACGGTTTAGGAACTTAAAATAATTGCTTCATACTGGTAACACTCAATGAAGTTAAGTATTTACAACGTTATTTATTAAGTTAGACTCAAATGTACTTAAAGTAATGTCGTTGAGTGCATCAACAATTTTCTTTTTACAGTGTAGGATTAGACCCAAAAGAAAAATAAAAGCAAAATTCCAGCTTAGAAAATTCTTCTAATATTTCAGGTTTCATGGTTTCAAGAAAAATCCAAAGTATTAAAGTGAATAAACATTAGTTTATTATTGATAAATGATTCTAATGTTGTTTTATTGCTGCAACATTGTAAGACAAATACTACACACTGTAAAAACAGAATTCTTGGTAATTAAAAAAAAAAGTGACTTCCTCTGGTAACACTCAATCAAATTAAGTATTTTCAACATAAATTTTAGACTCAATAATATTTGACTTAATTGTCTGTTACAAGTAAACAATCTTTCTTTCTTTTCTTTTTTTACAGTGCAGTACAAACATGCAACGCAACACGGCAACCTCTGTGGAAGAGGATCTGCTCCCTGAGTTAATGCTAAAAAACAACAATTCTTATTTTCAGCTGATTACAAACACACACACACACACACACACACACGCAAAAAGAAGAAAAAAAAAACATTTTATATTCCGCAAATTCAAGGCAACGTCTCTAAAATTTTTACCCACCGCACCTTTAAGCAAATAAATAACATTTATTCAGGTCTGCAGGGAAAGTGTAAATAGAAGAGACATGCGCTCCTCTCTCTCCGGCACGACCCTTTTCTCCCGGATCCTACGCAGGGAAGTCGGAATGAGCGGACATGTGATTTTCCAGTGTGTGAAAGTTCATTATGTAATCCTCCTTCTGAGCTAATATTCCCTGCAGCTATAAGACACAAAGAAAAGAAAATAGGATCTTATCAGCCGTCATACCAGAGTCTCCGTGTCTGCTGACTTCATTGAAATGATTACATGTGAACTCGTCTTCGTTAGTCTTTGAATCAAGCCATTTAAGCAGCGTTAAATCTGGGCTTTTACAAGCCTGAACCTCGTTTCATACAATTCAAGTTAGAAAAAAAACATTTCCATTAATATTTCGGATATGGCCGAGCGAGTCTTTTATTTTTTTAATTCCGATTTTACTCTCAGAATTCCGACTTAGTTCTCAGAATATGGCTACATGACTCATATTTTGGAATTCTGGGAAATAAAGTCGGAATTCTGTGTTTAAAGTCCAAATTCTGAGAATAAGGTCATAATTCCCAAAACATTTCTCACGTCGTCGTATGCGGCCCCTTATCCTCTTCCATAAAAACAACTACCTGACTACTAAAAGTTGTCAAATACACTCCTACCGTCATGTTAATGTCACATGATGAGCATCGGGATCAAACTAAAGTGAAAATAAATACAATACACTTGAAAAAAACAAAAACGAAAACAACGTCTAATTATCAGATCATTATTGCAGTTCATTCAAATGTCTTCACATCCTGCACTGGAACATTCCTTCCCCATGCACATCATTTGCTACCTGGTGACTCCGGTTCAGGAATGTCACCCTTTCAGTCAGGGCAGCCGTCTGCGTGTGATGGACACCACAGCATCGGCAGGAACGCTGAGCGTTGACGTCCACACGGTCCTCCCATGGCAACGCATGAACATCTCACGCCACATTTTCCCATCACTCCCTAACAACGCACCAATAGTCTTAAACTCCTTCGGTGGAGGCAGCCACTCGGCACCAACCAGGAGGAGGAAATCCTCCATTTTTCAGCAGAGAACCACAGCTTCAACTTGGGAGGTGCTGACCCTCAAACCGCTTCACTGCTGCTGAGAGGAACAGAACCACATCATCTGCAAACAGCAGAGATGCGATTCATTCCTGTGCAGTCCGGTTTAGTGTCTGATCGGAGCGTTCTCTGGGAAGAAGCAGGAATGTTTTTGTGTTTATTCCAACAGGAAATAAAAACATCCGGATAAGACATGTTTGTAAGCTCCAGTAGTTTGTCGAGGGGAGAATTCTCCTTCATAAAGTGCTTTTCCATCATCTTATCCGCTACGATAAAAATGTCAATTTTACTGCTCTTTGTCCAAAATGAAGACAGACGATCAACAATTAGAAATGGAGACCATCTCCACGGAGCTCCCTTCATCTTCCAGCTGCAGTATCTACTTCGTGTAACGCCCCAGACTCGTTGTCGCCCTCAGTGGTATCTTCTGGCCTTTTGGGGTTTGGCGCAAAACAAAGTCAAAGTTCGCCATGGTGGACATCGCATAGAAGACGTTTGCTTTGTCTGGAATAAGCAACTCTGAGAGAAGAAAAAGGTAAATGTCAGCGGAAAACAGTTTTATTTCGCTAAGCAGCAAATTCCTTAGAAGTTGTTATAAAGTTATAAAGTGTTGACATGTAATTAGTTGATTTACACTCTTAAAATGTAGGTTTTAATACATTCTGAGTCAAATGTTGTTCAGCGTGGAGTTACTGGAGATAACATTCACGTCAATCCACCCACAGAAGAAACTGAAGGCGAGTTAGCAGCCTGTAACCTACAGTAACCACTGTTCTCTGAGTGAAGAGCCTCTCCCAGCTACATAATCCCTCTGAACACAAGGAAGATTCATCCCAGCATTCATGGCTGGAAAGTTAGCTAACAGCATCCTGTCATTCATTTTAGCATTAATGTCTTGATTCGATTATTTAAAAAATGAAATGTAATTAATTTACACTAAACCTTTCGAAATGTCAGAAAAACGACACTGTGAATATTAGAAAGTACGTTTAAATATTTATACCCCTAAGCTGGTGAGAATGAAATGAACACAGGCCCAGTGCTGATTTTAACTCCATGGGAGTTCATCAACTCTTCAGAACCTGCAGTGAAAGC
This sequence comes from Lophius americanus, assembly GCA_037951165.1. Taxonomy (NCBI): domain Eukaryota; kingdom Metazoa; phylum Chordata; class Actinopteri; order Lophiiformes; family Lophiidae; genus Lophius; species Lophius americanus. The sequence goes on along the minus strand of JBBDHG010000215.1, from coordinate 723,352 downwards.
ATCTAGGAGTGGTTCTGACCTCTTTCCTGGGAGATGAACTGCGTCAGGGTGAACTCCCACCAGTTCATGTGCTCCAGGTGATGTTTCTCCAGCGCCCTCTGAATCACCTGGGCCGTTTTGTCCTGGCTGGTCAGCTATGAAAGGCATAGAAATAACAATTCTGTGATAAAAATAATAATTTTCCTTTATTAATCACAGGGGGATTCTGTCATCACATACTGTGTATGTCGGAATGTCAGAAATGGTTTACCCCCCCGAAAAGACCCCAATCTCCATCGTTGTACATGCAATCCCCGATTCAACCCCGGAACACAGTATTTTCAGTAAAAAAGCTTCCAGAAGAAGGTAAAACACGGACTATTAGAGTAAAATATAGGTAAAATTATTGAAACAAGATAATTTCCTAGAGTCGATTCAGTTGCACCAAATTTGGAATTTTTATTCCAGTATTTCATATTTTGCTCACTAGGAGGAGCTTTTTTTTTTTACAAATCACACTACTTTTCGGACATAACTTCCGAAGTGTTTGTCCAATTCAGTCCAACTTTAGTGAATCTGCATCGACTGGAGGAGATTTAATCTGATAATATTTCATTTAGTTCTAAAGGTTTATATTTAACTCACTAGTGGGGTTTCCCTCTTCGCGAAAAACACTGTTTTTCAAACTTGACTTCACATTTAATTTGAGGAGTTCAATCGGGGGAACCTCTTGTACAACGCAGGGGAATCGGGGACGTACCCTTCAGAGACTAGCTATCTCTGAGGAGTACCTCAGATGTGAACTTGAGAACCGTAGAAATCCGTCTTTGGGTCTGTCAAACGCGGAAACACCGGAGGTCAAACTCACCAGGATGCTTTTGTACATGTTGCCGTTGTTTTGGCCCAGATCCACGCTGACCCGCACGATGCAGGCGTCGTCCAACTGTTGGTTGTACACCGGCAGCGAGGTCATGGACACGGAGCGCTTGTGGAAGGACGTAAGGCCGAGCTTGGGCTTAGCGCCGCCGCAAGACACGGCCGGAGAGCAGGGCTCCGTCTGGCTGACGGAGGTGGAGGCGGAGGTGGCGTGGGAGTCGAGGAAAGAAGCCGTGGAGGAGCAGGGCGAAGAGCAGGAGGAGGACGGAGAGGAGGTGGAAGATGTCAAGGAAGAGGAGAAAGGCTCGGAGACGTTGTTGCAGGAGCTGTGGAAGGACTGCAGAGGAAGAGGAGAAATGACGGAACTTAGCATCACCTCCTCAGAAGAAGAACTTGTTTCAACTTCAACTGCTGAAAAAACTCTGCTTCTAAGGCAAAACATTTTTTTATAGTGTACAGCACTTTGTGTTACTTTCATTACACTATGTATGAAAAGTTCTATATAAATAAAGTTTGATTGATTGATTGATTGATCCCTTAAACTCAAATGTAACGGGCGTCACTGGGTTCAGTGACCCTTATATAAAATGTTCTGTAATGGATGATGTGAACCTCCGAGTTATAGAAGAAAGGCGTTCAGTGGATTTGGGGATAAAAGGTTTTAGTGCGACGACTTTAAACTTGACGATTGTGAGAGAAAAGTGTCGATGGTAACGAACATCATAACCGTTAACTGAGGACTGAGGACGGATGGCTTTACGCTAGGAAGCGACAAAATGTCAATCTGAATTAAACATAAAACAAGGAAAAAGGTTAAATTTGTTACAACTTAATAAGTTAGATAAACGATTTGGGTAAAGCTGTAAATTGTATCAGCCAAAATATTCCTTTCACTAAATTATCTTATAATTCTACTTAGCACTCAACAATTTTTTTTTATTTTTCCGCACAATATTAAACCTAATATTAATGATTCTATCCAGGCATACTTTCATACAGCGCCCCTGAAGTCCCTCGCGAAAGCTTTTATAATCTTGTGCGAACAGGATAAACACATTATTGTAGAGGCAGGAGGGGTCTGTGAAAACCACTAGTGTGAGCTGCCGTCTGTTGGCCTTCTGTACGTGCCGTCAGTGATTATTTTTTTTCTGCTTATGGGATAATCACATGATCATGTTTCCTGCTGCTGCTAAGTGTATTTTTTTACAGTGCAGTTGTCCTTCCTGCCAATAACCATAAATGTCCATAAAAAAAAAAAACACAGTCCCTGTAAATCTTACACTGTTAAAAAAAAAAAAAATGAAGAAGAAGAAGATGAGGATGAGGATGAGGATTAAAAAAAATTTAAAATGCTGTCACTGGTAAAATACAGTTAAATTAAATATCATCCACTTAAACTTATAAGTTAGACGTCAAACGTATTAATCACGTTTTCGAATGTCTATTAATTAATTTAAGTTAAAAATACTTCTTTTTTTTTTTTTTTACAACTTCACCAATTCTCTTTTAACAGTGTAGCTTTTACGAACCACAAATATGAAAAGAAACACACACATACACAAAAACAAACACACATTGTAAAAGAACACACAATAACAATATATAAAATTGTTGATGAAAGTGAAAAAAAAAAAAATACTCAAACTAGAAAACACAATCAAATCAAGTATTATCAACTTAAGCTAATAAGTAAGACGTCAAGTACATTAATCGTTTGGTCATGTGACATGAAAACCATGAAATGACATGCAAGTGCAAGTAATTAATTACTTTTGAACGTTTCAGAGTGGAATGTTTATTTTCTGATGAACAATCTGAAAAAAAAAGTGGTTTGAACTGGAAACCATGTAATTCCATCAGAGTGATGTAAAAGTGCACTTTAAATGGACGACACAGTCCTGTAACTCTTTTTCCAGTGTACAGACACAAACACACTGAGCGGCTCACCTGCAGTCTGATGGAGCAGGTGCAGTTCGGCGAGGAGAGATCCTCCATCTCAGATCCACTGGATCCAGACGACGTGACGCTGATCTGGTCGGCGGGGACTTTCTTGGCCGAGTCGCTGACCGTCCGCAGACTGAAGAGAGAGATTCATCTTCATCAATCAAACACAGAAAACTGTCCTGAAAACCATCAAAAAGCTCTTTATGTATAATTATATTAAATCATATGCATCAACTGTTTCGACCCCGTTTTAGATGGGAGGTTACAAAGTACAAATACTTCATTTCTGTACTTCAAATCCAGTTTTCAGCTATCTGAACTTTACTTGAATGTTCCTACAACTTCATACTTTTACTGCCTCTACATTTTAATGGGACTACATGTAAGTTTAACTAACTACTACTAATAATAACAATACATTTAATTTATAACGCATTTTTCATTTGGATCAAATCTCAAAGTGCTACTAAGTAAAAGCAGAAAAAAAATAATAAAACTATTTAAAGACATGACCAAAAAGCAGCAATGTTAATTGTTTATGTTTTTTTATTATTTTTGTTTACTGTTTGAAACAAACTCACTACTTCTACATTTTACATTTATAGGATTACTTTTTATTTCTATATGTTTTCATGTTATACTTTTATTCCAATACTTTTTAAACTTGGGTGTTTTACTATTACATCACTGCTTGACTTTCACACCTTTTTTGTTTTTAACATACACACTTTTATTTTGATTATCACACATTTTTTTGTCTTTCACACCTTTTTTGTCTTTCACACTTTTTTGTTTTTTAACATTCACACTTTTATTTTGATTATCACACGTTTTTTTGACTTTCACACCTTTTTTGTTTTTAACATTCACACTTTTTTTGGATTATCACACATTTTTTTTGACTTTCACACCTTTTTCTTCTTTTGACTTTCACACTTTTTCCCCCCGTTTGACATTCACACTACTTTGACCGTTTTCATTTCAGTACTCGTCAGAGTTTATTACTTTCTCACTTGTACTTGACTGAAGAAGCTGAATCAATTCTTCAAACTATGCAAGACTCCCTTTTTTGCACCGGGAACTTCACGTGTCCTCGAGTAAAGACGGTTCTCTACTTTTAGCCCCCTCTGCTCTGACTCGTGAGACTTTTAAGGTCTGCGGGACGGCGATCGTCATCAAACCCGTGTTTGAATCTTCCCATCGGACCTCTGAGTCAAACTCACAAGGAGATCTTCTTGGTGAGGGTGCGGTGACTCCAGGGAATCGGTGAACAGACATCGACCGGAGGCTCCAGCTGCCTGGAGAGTTCGTAGCTGAAAGAAGAAGATGAATAATTACAACAACCGTCACAGTAAAAGACTCGTTTACCACTTTTAAAACACGCCTGGCTCCAGGCTACATAACGGAAATGTTGAGCCCGTATGAGCCGGCCCGCAGCCTTAGAACCTCGATTGGGTCAAACCTTCTCGTTACGGAAAATCCGGGGCAGAAATCTAAAGGTGACCATGTCTCTGCCATCAGGACCCCTCGACTTTGGAACCACCTGCCTGAGGAGATTTCTTTCACATCACCTCTACAGACTATGTTAGTCTCTTGTGTCGTTCTTAAATCCTAGAATTCATTCCTTCATTTCACTATGAGGTACTTCTAATGTTTATTAGGTCCTTCTAATGTTTATTAGGTACTTTTAATGCTGTGGGAGCAAGAATATAACTTCTGTGTGTATCCGAGTGAATTTATTACAATTATTATAGTTTTTGTTTCATGTCTATGTGAACATTGTCAAAAACCCAAGTGTTTGCAATATTTGTATTTCACGGTCAATATTTTGGTCAGCGATCAGACGTTTTTAATGATTGTGTTCCAGTTGGAGGGTAGTCGACGTTTGCTCAAGGTCACTAATCAAACCTTTAAAGTCTTTGCAAAAAAGACAGAGGAAATGTATTTCTCTGGGGCATTTATTAATTGAATGTCTTAGACACTCCAAACAATTTGTATTTTTATGGTAAACTTAGTAAAGCAACAATTTTCACTGTCAGAAAAGAAAGAATCAGATCTGTGAAATGATTTAATGATAAAATGTTGTTTTTCATGGAAAATAGTCAATTTTAATTAAATTAGCACAACATTTTGGTAAAACATGTTTTTAGTTAACTATTTAACCTTTATTAGACTTAGTTGGTTGTATGAATTGAAATAATTCTCTTTAGTAAATCTTAAGCTTTTATATGCCAAAAGCTTGGCTCCTTTGATCTGCGGTGTCCCCCAGGGCTACATCCTTAGCCCCTTACTCATTAGCATAAACACGCTAGCACTGGGTCAGATTATAAACTAGCTCGGTAAAGTGGAAGACATTTTACAATAAGAAGTAGGAGACTCAAAATGTACTCGACCAAAGAGTTGAGTAGGACGTTAAGGGCTGATAGCATAGATGCTAATTTCCATCAGAAACTCTGCAGACCTCGCTCTGCTAGCGGAGTGGAGTCTTCAGTCTCTGTGACACCTGACTGAAATCTGTTGGTCTTAAATGGAGAATAAAGATGCAGATCCTAAAGTGCCTAAAAGATCAGATCTTTTAAGACGATCTGATTTGAAAGTTGCTACATGAGCAGAAATACGTATATCTACTCAATACGTGACGGAAATCAAGTTTTTAATTACTATTATTTGAGAAGCATACGTAAAACCTTTATGGGCTGTTGTGACCCCGGGCGGCACCTCCACTGAGTTGAGTTCCATAAGCCAGTCACTAATCGCTGGATCATAAAGTCTTTTTTGACGAGCCTCCTACATAATGAGGTTAAACCCACATATCAGACGGCGTTCCACAGAACCACATGACACGGTCTGCCACTATCATGCAGACCAACATCACAACTAATCTCTTAGCTGATAATTGTGCAACTTATGTAGCTCCTTGTGAACTTCCTTCGGGCTATGCTCTGATTGCGAAACAGGTTTCTATGTAAAAGGGTAAAGATTCTACCTCTCCTGGTCAGAGAGCAGCTTGTGTCCCTGCAGCCAGGCGGCGATTCTGGGATGATGGGGAAGGTTGTAATGGGAGCAGGACGCCTGCTGCACACGGATCTGAGACAACACATCGAACTCCTGCAGGGAGAGAAGCAAACACCAGACGTCCTGGTTGTATAAGCCGTCTCAAGCGACAAAAGTGAAACCTAGGTATTTTGAAAAGCTGTACTAAGGCGTTCTTTCAGGAGCTATGTAAATGTTAAGAAGTAAAAGGTCTTCACAGCTTTCAAGGCGCCAGACACAAAAACATTAGAGTCATCGAACGTACATTTACTCAGACAACACACTTAAACACACGAGCATGTTCTGTCCTGACTTTAGACTTAAGTCCACACCGACGTACGACGACTGAGGAAGGACCTTGATCCAGAGAAGGCCAGGTCCCCCAAACAGTCCCCAATCCCCTGCATTGTACAAGCAATCGCTAAGATTCTAAAATTTAAACGTAAAGTAATATCCGAAAAAGTTTTTTCCTAGTGAATAAATATGAAGTATTATTGTAAAAAATGACAAATAGAATTAAGATCTCATTGAAACGGTTCATATGAGGTAGATTTTGACATAAGTGGACCAAGGGCTAGGATGTTATGTCCAAAATAGTGTTTTTCATAATAAAGTTCCCCCTAGTGAGTAAAATATGATCTATTTTAGTCAAATAAGATAAATACAAGATAAATCTCCCCGAGTCAATTCACACGCACCCCTTTGGACTAAAACGGACCAACGGTTGAGAAAAGCTGTATATGTATATGTTTGTGTATAATATACAAATGACTCTTCTGGATCTAAATGATCCGGATCCAAGCCCAAATCTCACCTACACTTCATTCGACCGTAACTTAGGTCAATTTAACAAAGCCAGTAAAAACATTAAGTATTGTATGTTAAAATTATTTTTCAACTTTCATTAAAAAGCAGGTAAAAAAAAAATAACATAATAAAATCCCAAAAATATTTATAGATATAATCAATAATATTATTTATAAATTATAAAATTTAGATAAAAACCAAAAACATACAATATCATATATCAATATTCTTTTCAACTTTCATAACGATCAAATATTCAATAATAATATTAAATTCATCATTTTCAAGATTTGAACCATTTAAACACCGATTTGTTTACAGGACTGACCCGTTTTCTTCAAATGAAAGGAATACAGTGACATTATTTTCAGTCCTGATCATAAATACCAAAATATTAATTTAACCAAGGATTTAGGACTGCTTATTTTGTTGTTTTGAAAAAAACAATATAAATAGAAGGATTCTGAAGCTAATATTCCAGAATGTTAGCCTAACAACATGAACGCTTGATTTTCGGTGCCAGTCGGATCATGAATCACAGTTGAGACAAAAATTGTCCTTAACATGCTTTGAGGAACCGTCTTGTTTACACGGTGAATTATTGGTATTTTATAGAATCAGAGGTTTGGATGACAAAATAAAGAATCCTTAGAATCTTCAAAAAAAAAAAAATGCATGAATTCTGACAGCCTAAATTATTTTTTTTTAAATAAAAGTGAAAAGACAAAAACGTCTCTAGTGAGGCTCAAGGGTTAATAAACATAATGAAAGATGGAAAGAGGAACAACTCACCCTCCTCCTTTTCTCAAAGTTAATGAGCCCGTCCTGTTGAAAGAGACGAGAAACGACTTTATCACACGTATCAATGATTAATAGGATCAAACGTTCAAACCAAAACAACAAGATGTCATTTTATCTTTGTTTATATACGGCTTAAACGCTGTGAAGTGGTTGTAACCTAATAAAAGCCAGAACTAATCGCTTTAAGAATGTTGTTTTAATAACTCTTAAAACTCCTGAGAGACACCCATGACTGATTTATAAGAGAGTGAGTCGTCAACATAGTAAGTAATTAAATATTTATTAACAACCACTCGTGTCATTTAAAAAAAAAAAGAAAAAAAGACATGAGACGCGGAAAAACGAGATGAAAGTAATTATGTAATTATTTTATATAATATAACTTGGCCAACGAAGCAAGAAATAAACATGTTTCATTAAAAATCATGTTGATTTTTAAGGATTTCAATCGGTCACTTTAAAAATAATTTTTATGACAAATCGAATCAATCAATGGATCAAACAATTGTATTTATAAAGTACATTTCAAACAAATCAAATTCAATGTGCTTTACAGGATATTGACGGACAGAGGAGAGAAAACGTAAAATAATTGTCTAGAGTTAAGATTTATTTGAATTCAGGGAAAACTTTGTTGAGTAATGACATTGAAATGTTATAAAGTTGATAATACCTTTACTGATAATAACAGTAATATTAAAAGGATAATATTAGAATGATAAATTGAACGGGAAAAAAAAAGTGCTTGTAAAAAAATAGATGGTAAATTGTTTTTAGAGTAAAAAGAATTAATGTTCAAATAAGGACAATTAATAAAATAATACACAAAAAGATGTGGTTAAAAAGATATAATAAAATAATTTGTTTAATAAATATAATCCATACTATTACTATACAATTATAAAACACCACATTATAGCCAACTTACATAAGTGCGTTTTTCATTTTACGTCAAAAAATGCCTAAATTTTCCGGAAAGTTTCAGCTACAATTACATATTGTCTAATGAGTAGCTGATTAGATAATAATGATGGATTAACAACAGTTTTTCATTTAAGATTTATTTTTGGAGTAAAATATATCCAGATTCTATAAGGAAATGTATTTAAATACAGTAGAAGCAAAAGTACTCATTTATTTATTTATGATGGGAACCTCCACCACAATTCTAGACAGGTGGTTTTAATGTTGTGGCTGATTGGTGAAGCTGAATGTACGTTGTATTGTGCCTATGAAGCAGAGGAACAGTTATTCAGTCACGTGATGTACCTCCAGAGTGTCCGGCAGAGCCGTGTCCAGCATGGTGAGGATGGTCAGGTAGGTGCCCAGGTACGGAACAACTCCACTGGAGGTACTCTGCAGAGACACACCAGGGTTACAGCTGCAGAACTGGTTCTGGGTAGTAGGACAGTCATTAGGTTTCTTTTTCATTAAAGCGGCTGAGATTATTACAAGGCAGGTCCCGCTTAGGTTTCATGTTGCGCGCAAGACTCCCACTCTGGTCTATTATTACTGTCCTATAATCCCGGAGATCCGGGGCCATTTGAGACTGGCAGAGCAGCGAGCTGGGCTAAAGATAGCCTTGGCCCTGCTGGAGATCCTCCACCAGCAAGGTTTAAACGTACACTTTTCAAAAGCAAGAAAGAATAGTTTGAAAATTGGGGCTATATCGCTTAAAACTAGACTTTTTGCTGTCGGTTTATCCCTGAAAATTCCCAATTTTCCTTCATTGTAAGGTTTATGTGGGTCTAAAATTGGAAATTGAGTTATGACAGTTTTAAGTAAATAACGGAAAACTGTGTTTTTCAATAAAAAGAAAGCTCCCCCTAGTGAGTAAAATATGAACTGCTGGATTAAAAATATGATATTAACAAGATAGATCTCCTCGAGTCGATTCAAAAGCACCAAATCTTTATTTTTCCAGTTTATAGGAAAATGTTCTTAAAATCAGCAAATACTAGTCCAATCATTCTGAAATAAGGCTCAATGTGAGGCAATATATCTTAAAACAAGTTTGCTGGAACTCAAAGAAAGAATTATCTTCTTAAAATGTAGGAAAAGAGATGAAAAGAATGTTTGAAATAAGAAATTCTGACTTTGACAAAGCAGTTTTATTCTTGCTGTTGACCAAACAGCCTCATGATTACGGTCACTCTAGTTTCAAGCATTAACTGACTCAGAAGCTGTAATAACACAGTTATAATCCCTTAATAAGATAATTATGGAGTAAAACCCTCAACGCAGGCGAAATGCTCCGATATAGAAACTACATAGCAAGAATAAATATCTCGTCAGACAAAAATAAGCACATATTACCATAATTTAAGATATTTTGTCTCACTTAGATGTTTAGATGTTTTTGCAGCGCGCCTCTCCTGTGGCTTTTACAGTTACATAATACAACGACATTTCTCCATGCGTTGTTTTGACAAGTTTAAAACCTGCTTCAGGCTAAAATGCTTATCACAAGAGCGCCTATCCTCTTTCTATGAATATGAAAGAATGTGAGGTCTGAACTGGATCCCACTGCTGGAAGGTAACTAAGTACATTTACTCAAGTATCGGACTGTAAGTATAAATTTGAGGCGCTTGTACTTTACTTTGAGTATTTGAGTGGATCTTATTAAGAGTTGACTTTTGACAGATACGTGGTTCTCACATGAGAACTACTGTACAGTACTGAGTAATTAGATTACTTCAACTTTTTAAATCTACAGAAGATAATATCCATCATCTGTAAGTTAATGCTGCACCGTTAAAAAGTTAAAGTTTCAACCTAAAATATCAAAGAAGAGTAATTCTAGTGTGATATTTTAAGTACATTTTGCTGATAATACTATTGTACTCACCGATAAAAGAAATTATATGAAGCATTTATAAAAGTAATATCTGAAACGCTATAAATGAACCATAAAATGACGAATAATTTGGTTAAGCATGTTTTCTAAACAGTACAAAAAAAAAAAAAATCAGAATCCTAAGATTATTTCATGATTACATTTTGTACTTCATGGAACAAAGTTCCTCTTACTTAGAGTTTGGTTGTATTAAAATTAAGTAATTGTCTTTTGTAAGTCCCCACATGCTTGAAAATGCCAAATATGAATCTGAATTGTTGAATAGTCTTTCTCAATAGCCATTGTAAAAGCCGCCTCCTCCTCGATGGGCTTTTTAACTATGTGGTGACCCCCAGGGCTCCATCCTTGGGCCCTTACTCTTTAGCATATACCTGCAGCCACTGGGTCAGATTATAAACAGGTTTAATCATTTTTTTAATATGAATTAATGACTCAATATGTGCTCAAACAATGAGCTGAACAGGACTTAAAGGACATACTACGCGAGTCTGTTTTTTTAAAATGTGCCACTACACACTTTTGTATGTGTGCTTTCACTCAAGTAAAAGATCTGGACACTCGGTCTAAAGCTGATCTTCGTCACCTGGGATATGACTCACCATCTGTCTGGGGATCGGACAACTCTTGGATATCTTGGGTGAAATGTTATCCACAGCCACTTGGCCTCCGTCCTGTGAAAGTAGGTCATAAGGAGGAACATTCAGCTGAAGGTTAAAGGAGCATAGACCAGCCCATTATGAGAAAATAAAAGAAATCTGGAATCATTTTGTTTTTCCAATGTGTGCTCAACATCGACATGAACGCAAACAAGTTGGCTTTAAATAAGGGATGCAGAATGGATTATGAAAGGAAATTCTTCCCCATAAGGATTAATAACACATTAACCTGGAGGTCCTGTTTAATAATTATTCTCTGAAAGGGAGGGAAGCCACTTTCAGGCCTTTGTACGCATTAAAGAAACCAAGGGAGCGTCCTTTAAGTGGCCGTCTTTAGAAAACGCCTAAATGAAAAGGGAAAAACAGGCAAACCAAGTTCACAAAAGATCAAAGGTTACAGATCATTTCTTCACAAAGATTCTCACTGAACGTTGATGTAGATGAGGAAATCTTTTGACGCCGCTGGAATAAGGGAACACAGAGAACCTGAGGCTTGTAGTTTTCTCATTAACAGTCTTTTTCCCATTTCTGTCAACATCAGCTAGTAAATATATACGTTCAATGATTAAAGGGAACGAGCGCTGAGGCAGACAATCATTTCCAAAACAAGTTTTCCATACTTGGAACATTGTGTACCCTGTCCCCTCAGTCTACTGTTCATGGGTTTACATCCACCCAGCCTGCACACGCTTCTCCACCTCTTGTCCGAACTCCCGCACCTCCTCCACCTCTACTCCTTCATCTTCACCGTTCCTCCTGCCTCCCTTTGATCCACACACATGGATTCTGTCTCGGTGTCACTGAACCTTCATTCCTCTTCTCTCCAGCGCATACCTCCATCTCTCCAGGCTCACCTCCACCTGCTACGACTACAGCTCACAATGTCATCCACCAACATCACAGTCCACAAGAGACTCCTGTCGGACCTCATCTGTCAGCCGGTCCATCACCATAGCAAACAAGAAGGGGCTCAGAGCCGATCCTTGGTGCGGTCCCACCACTACCTCGAGCCCATCTGTCACTCCTACTGCACACCACGCTTCCTCTAAATCCACAAAGACCCAATGCAACTCCTTCTCCATCAGCACCCTCAAAGCAAACGTCGCGTCTGTAGTTTTCTATCTTGGCATGAAACCAAACTGCTGCTCAGGAATCATCGCCGTCTAAACATCATGCAGCACGAGGCAGTACGTACTTGAGATCGAACACACATCCCTCCGCTCTTAGCCTCTTTATTACTCGTTGGCTTGAACATGTGCAAAAGAAATTGCACGCTTTTTTGTATTTAACATATCTAATTCTAGTATTCATTTAAGGCCAAATGCCTCCCCCCCACCACCACCCCCACCACCAGCTGAGACTGACTGCTGAGAAACTATGCAGCAGCTGCAGCTGGCTGGTAAACATTAACCCTTCCGTGCACAGACGGGTCAAAAATGGACCGTGTGCATTTTATGTGGAAGGTTATTGGAATGTCAGGTAGTGTGTTTACTGACAGCAATAAGAAGCCATTTTATTTGACCAGTGCTGTGTTTTCTGTACTTTTGAACTTCTGCAGGACTCCCATTACGGGTGCAGTTCATGGACAACTTAAGACAGGTTGACTAGAGGTTATTCACATTGTCACTGCAAATTCTTTATAAATTGCATATCTGAGAAAAAAAAAAAGTTAAAATTTTCCAAAGTAAAGAAAAGTAGATAACTCCCCACGGGAGTTCTGAACACAGAATGCTGCACAGATTTTTAGTTAAGGTGCAGAAACCCTCATCTGAGAATGAGCAACAATACAACTTTAAATCGACGTAATGGAAAAAGAAGAAGGAGAAAAAAGAGAAGGTTCAAAGTTCCTGGGTAGCCGAAGGCATTTTATCAGGAATCAGCTGTTATGAGCCAACTGGTAACTGTGGAAACGCATGTTTCGTGTTATAATTTATGATTTTGAGTTTTGCTCCGGTAATTATTCCTTCATCCTTCTGTTGTTCGTAACAGGGGATAAAATATTATTAAACTAAATGAAGTAACATTCACATACTTGTGTATATTATGAGCTAGTAATGTGAAACAGACCCTGATCATGTTACAATAATTATCTGTTCGGTGACATGAATTAACTAATTAACATAACTTAATTAACTTACTTAAATTAATTTGTTTAAGTTTTAGTATTTTTCGATCAACTTAAGCAGAAACTTCTCTTTTGATGATAAGAATATTCTAAACAGTAAATGCATGATGCATTTCCTACATAATTTTGCAATAAATCACAATTCATATCAAAGTACGTTACCAAATATCGCAATATATCGCAATATGAAAATCTATCGTGTCTGAAACAGGTATTAATGATTTATTCACATTACTTTATTACCCCTAGTCTGTGTTGATTAAGTTAAAATATACACTGTTTGAATAGCTACATTAGCTTTCTGGTATAATACAGCGAAACTAATCCATCATATTAGTGTACTTTATAGCTAATTCTTCTTATTAGTTATTAGCTAGCCAACATCAATGTGTTGGAAGCTTGAAGTTTAGCTAGCATAGCTAAGAAAAATTTGTATTTTAAGATAAAATTCGTTAAGATGTACTTATAAACTACAAATAATCGTTTATTATTCCAATAATGCTAATTTTCGAAGGACTTGTGGAAGCATGATACCCCGCAGGTAGAGTTGGACACAGCAAATAGTGCAATAATGTGTGAGATAACGGCAGATTCTCTTATCACCTCCACCAGCAGCTCTCTGTTGGTCAGGACACAGTTCTCATCAGGAAAGGTTTCCAGGAGGTTATCAAACGCGGCGATGCTATCCCTGCAAACAGAGCAGAGACAATATGTAGTAAATATGCAGGTATTCAGATATTTCAATCATTAACTTTATCACACAATAAGCCTGCATGACCTGGACTGCATGACTTGGTCACTAGCCAGGTGGGAACAACACAAAGAGGTTATCTTTAAACTTAAAAGCTTCTGATGTGTTCATGACCCGACACTAAATGTGTGCCAGCCCAGAATTTCATCTGCTGACTCGCTCTGTGTCAATAAAATTTTTGCATTTGATTGCAGTTCAGTGTCCTCATTAAAGGACGATTATGTATGAGTACAGTATCAACATAACTATCTAAATTGTTGCCTCGGCTTAAACTTGACCTTACCTGCTGACGAGAGCCCAGGTCTTTCTCAACCTGTAGACTGCGTTGGACTGAAGGGCCGACAGGATCGCCTTGAGCGAGGAGAAGTTCTTTAACCGACGGCAGTCCTGGAGAAGAAATGAGTCGAATTTAATAGATTTACTTCATGAACTGCTCGGAGCAACGGGGAGAATGTAAAAGAGGTGAAGAAGCGAGTGCAGGATGGGTGGCGAGGAGTGTAAGGAGTTATCTGTGGCAGAAGAGTAGCAGCAAGAGTGACGGTAAAAGTTTTAGATATTATTATGTGCGATTAAGATGATTCACTGTAAATCCAAGAGTGAAGAGAGCAACAGGAAACATGAGTATGTGCTTCGGCCATAAAACAGAAAAATGGGTTACACGGTCAAATGTAACTGATATGGGGGCATCATCAGCAGGAACCATTTGCTGCGCATACTGAAGGTCTTCCGAGAGCGGGCCTGCCTTTACAATGCAGAGTGAATTTTGTGGGCAGAAGATAAATAACTTTTTCCCAGAAGATTAAAAAAAAAAAAAAAAATGTAAAAAAAAACCCAAAGGTTTGGTCGGACCTTTTATCCTGACTTCTAGTTCTAGTAGGAAGCTCCCATAAACATATGCAGCCCACTGACCTGTGCAACCCTGATCCACTTCTCTACGATGCGGGCCCTTTGACCCTGCGTAGAGGGGGGCCGGCGAGAGGAAGTGGGACTGGAAGAGGCGTCTGACGGCTGGCAGAGCAGCGACATGATGACCTGGTTGGTGATGGTGTTGAATTGACAAATGGTGGCTCGGATGGTGGGAGACATGTTTTCCTTCTTGTCTCTCTGCGACCACACGCAGCCCAGACACTGGTAGGGAACCACTTTGACGAACAGAGCCTGAAACAGCAGGATAAGCGATCCGTCAGCCTTTGAGCCAACAATAAAAATACATAAATGTGGAGCTAAATATATCCTGCCACCCACCGAGTCAATGCGGGTGAGTTGTTCAGCAATGGCTGCCGCTGAGAAATACATGATGCCACTTTGATCCATGGAATATTCACATCCGGAATCTTCGTCACTGGAATCCTCCTCATCCGGATCCACATCTGCCTGGGCACCGTTAACGTTTATCTCAGATTCTGCAGAAACAGACAGAGCAGGAAAAGATGAGATTTTAGCACTGTTAACGGCTACGTTCGTGGTTTACCGTTTGTGGGGCATCACCTTCTTTCTCTGACTTCTTGAGCAGGGCCTCCGCCTGCGCAGCCAATGAGCAGAAGTTTGGCTGACTGCGCATGTGGTCGTGAACTGCAGAGCTGATCTTCAGGTGATCCACTAGGAGTCGAAGTGCCGGGTGCAGGGGAGGATCTCTGAGGTCCTCACTGTACTCATCCAACCATGTCTGGACAAAGGCCAACAGCAGGCTGAGGAGACAGTGGAAAAATCATTACACTTTAACTCTATGGTGAAACTGGAACATATTGTTACACATGAGTCGCACGGAATCGTTAAGTAATCCACCTACCTCCTGTAGCCTTCACTGTTGTCCAGATCTGAGGCAGCATTTTCTCTAAAGGACAACAGAAAAAGACTCATCACTACTTTGCAGGCTATATATATATATATATATATATATATATATATATCTTAAAATTGCTATTTGCTGCAGCCCAGCAGCTCCCGAAAAACCTGAACCAGAATCACGCAAACCGCAGCATGAAGCTGCTCTGAGGCATAATTGCTGTTGTTGAAAGCCTCGACATAATGAGCACCTGCCAGGCACTTATTAGGACATGAAAGCCGGCCGCTTCATCGGGAACATGCTGCATAAAAGGATCTTGGTGAGGAGGAGTTGTTTCTCCTAGAAGCACAATCGGCACTCGCCGTGTTTAAAGGGAGTCTGTGCTCTCGGGTATCCAGGATTTACAAGGTTAAATTATACCAAAATACACGATCAAGACAGACGGCTGCATGTGATTGTCAGAGGATCTGTGAGTGTGAACGAGCAGCTCAACACAATGTAACCCTTTTTTGTCACTGGAGACATCTTTGTTGCTTCACTTTAGATTTCTTTTCCATAATTACATCCCCGAAAAATCAGGGATATTATGGAATCGCCACTGCATGTTGGTCGTGTTAGCGCGACTATTCTCAAACAAATCTCACGGGTCATTTTCAGATTTATTACAACCAAAGACGAAGAAGTAGAAAGGTCGGTTGTATACTTCCGACAATAGCGGGAGCTTTATCTCCAAAAGTTTTGTCGTTAGTCCAAATTAGCCCAATTTGGGAGAATATGAATCGACTCAAGACGACTTCAATCGGGAGGATTGGGAGGTTTTCAAGGAAGGTAGTACGAAAGAAAGAAGAAATAATTAGAGTTGTCTCTAATGCTATTTTGATCTATGTTAGCCACATTCCCCTAGTGGTCTGTAAAGGTACTGCAGGCCGGACACTGGCAGTGTTGCCGGATGGGAGATGTTGACGTACCGAAACAGAAGCTGTTGTTATTCTGCTCAACTGCATGTTTGGAAAAAAGGCAACACTTTGAAAATAGAAATAAACTCAAAGCTTAAAATCTCCCGGTACGAACACAAACAGTACGTCTCAGAGACATGAAAGACTTTCTTTTAAACAGTTTTTCAGTTATACAGTGAAGAGATCTCCCCGACAGAATGAGCAGAGTAACCTTTGAAGATGTGACACATAAAATGAGCGACACCAGTACTAAGGTACTGTGTGAATATCAGATGACCTTGCGAGGATCTTCTACAGAGATTGTTTTTATAACATCTTGAGTGAAGCTGCATAACAATCGTATCTCCAAAGGAGGAGGAAAACCCGCCTTTGACCTTTCCCCTCTCTCACGTAACCCAGGAGAAAGGTTGACCGGGAGTATTTTGACACGATCCAGTTGGCGGGCCCCACGCTGTTGATGTTGGTCCGACACTAATAAACACTAGCCTAACAGTCTAAAGACCAAACAAGTTTTTAGTGAGGGTAGACCTCATGTTGTTGCTGTACGGGCAAAACATGTCAGTCAGTGGTCAGATGAAAGGTCAGCTGTATATTTCATGACATTGAGCTGAGTTTTAGTTCCTATTTCATTGAGTTCAATCAGGGGGATTGCTTGTACAATGCAGGGGATTGGGGGCTTGCATGAAATTTTACCCAGAGGTAGGATTTGCTGTTTATTACATTTCTGGTGATGTAAGATGTTTCCCAGCATTTAAAATAAAGTAGAGAGTTTTGCTGGGGGTTAAGTGGGCTGAACAGAGACGCTGAAGTGTAAGTAGACGAGCGACTACAGAGTAATTGAGAGATACTCAAAGAGTTTGTTGGAGTTGTCGGTAGTTTTAGAAATTGGCAATAAATCGGACATTAATGGAGAAATCATCGTGAATGTTTCCTAAAACCTAAGCTGCTGTTGTGACTCGGCGGAGGTTTGCGCTCTCTGGGTGCTTTTTCTGGTCTTTGAAAGCTTTTTGGTTAAATGTCCCGACCTTTCTGGGCCCTTTTTTTAAAGAAAGTAACAAAAAATACAAACGATATAAGTTCTTCAATAGCAAAAGGGATCACTTCAGCACAGAAACGTTGGCAGAACGTTTTGTGAAGTAACATGAAACATTTTATCAGTCATGCTGGAGACTAAATATGACAGACATACGGATGGAACCCGTTACTTTCTCCTGCTACTGATTCAAATGTGGTGAAGGATAATATCCAGGAGGAGAACTGAACCAAAGAGGGTCCCTACCTCTGAAAGAGCATCTGGATGAGCTTTGAGGTACCAGTGAAAGTTCTGTATGTGGAGAGAAAGATCCGGCTGTAGTCCAGCTCCTGGCAGCAAGGTTCCAGAAGATGATTCACAAGCCGGTCCAGGGTCGCAGCCTTCAGACGGCGCACTTTGCAGGTCCGGTACTGGACGAAGGCACAGCATGGGCTGGTGTCACTGGGGTTGGGGGATGTGGGGACGGGCTCCCTTCTCAGAGTGACCCCGTAAACTGCGCCGTCCTCAAACTCCTCCCCCCATTCCTGCACAGGGTTCTGGTGATTTTACGAGCAGAAAATCATTACAAAACTCCCAAGGACCCTGATGGTGAGTCCAAACAAGACAAGCATGGGTCAAACACACAAATGTATACAGTGATGTGTATAAAACAGGACGGTATGGAGGTGGAGGTAAAAATAACCAGCAGACAGGTTAACCTCTGCACGGCACACAGGAGACACACTCAGTCTCAACCAATCCCAGAAACATCCTTCCAGGCCATCAGAGACTGAACAAACAGGTTGGTGCGTGATGATCATTATCACATATGCAAGCGCTTAACATGCAGGTTTAGTGATTATTCTTCAACTCCAGCAACAAACACGGACATGAGAATGTTCTAAGAAACTTAACACGTTCACACAAGTGTTTACGGACAAATACGGGATTATCAAAAGGTTAGAGCGTCGAGTAGCGCATCTAAACTACTGGAAAACACCGAGGACTGCAGGTATCAGTCAATAATAAGTCAGACCTGGTTTGATCTCATCAAGAGCACCAATGAGGAACTGAATTAAACTCCCAACTCTAGATGACGGGGTGTACCTGAGGTGAACTCAGAACTTGACTTCAGATTATTCCAGTAACAAGAATAGAGCTGTGAGATGTCCAACTCTTATTGAAAAGGCCTGGACTGTAAAAAAAACGCCTTCACACCCTAGTGGGGTACGAAGGTACTGCAGGCAGGCCACCAGCAGGGGCACAAGAACGGAGGATGCTGAAGCATCAAACCAGAGGCTTAAAATGATTGTCCATCCTGATTCATGTCAGAGATCCTTAGAGTCTCCTTCTGTATCATGATATATCTGTATTATCCAAAGTCTGACTCTTTCATATCTTAACACAAATCCTAGGGAGAGTTGCAACTAAATGAAGAGACCCTCCTCTTCTGTCGCTACAGCTCGAACCGCCATATCCTGAACCGCGTCTCGTGCACACGATAAACAAAGAGTGGTGTAAAGGAAGGGTTAACGTTGATGGCCGTACCTGATGAGGCATCAGAGACTCGTTTATGACTCAGTGAGAAGCTTCTTCTCCTTCTCCTCCTACAGTTTTCTTCCAGACTATTTTTACGCATTGATCTAGTCCCAAAGCCTTTATTTTCTGTAACCATGGCAACGTCAAAGATATAACACAATAGTTTCACAAATACCACGACAAAAGCCACAAAGACATCAAAGCCATCAAGAGTCAGGAAAAATGATGACTGCTACACCATGACAGAAAGTTGAAAACTGCACTGTCACCATTATTCTACATACATAGTACATATCGGTTTTTATTTTAAATTTGTATATCATGCTTGGATTTCTGTGACTGAAAGCTTTGCACCAGCTCAAATTCCTTGTTAGTGAGACTTAAGTGGCAAAAAAACGTTTCCTGATTCCGCTGTAAACATTCTGGAAATCCACATGAGCAAACATTTTGTATAAATTTGGTGGAAGGCTCCTTTAAATGCCCAACGTACTCCGTGAACAGGAGGCTTCGCGGCTCGTGTTTAATCCATATGCAGACGATGACAAACTCTACGAGGGGCGTTGGAATGAAAGCGAGTCGTCAGAAACGGGTCATCGTCCAGACTTCACTCCTTCCCTGCTTCATCTTGAGGATTTAAGGAGAACGTCTATGTCGTTTGGAAAAGTTTGATAAAGTCTAATATGGAAAAGACAGGAAGCAAAACAGACTCAACCCTGCCTGCAGTTCAAAACAGCCTTTAAAGTTCAAACACCCCCATCTGTTCATGCTTATCTTTTACATTTCTTTACGTGAGGACAAATGTTTACCAGCAGTTTCACAAAAAGCCTTTTGTCCCCGCTAGAAAACTAGGACGGTTTGTTTTCCCCACAGATCCGTCCATTGTGTCCTGAGCCTGACGGTCAGCGCCGGAGCCGCTCGGCACCGAATCTCATCTAAATCTAATCAGCAGCCTCAGTTTGTGCCTCCCATGAATTCTGATTACACACGTCATCATTGTGGGTGGAAATTATATTCCGTCTGCTGGTGATCAGGGAGACTTTCGTCCTTTGATTTTTTTTTAAATTGATTTTATTATTATGAGTCTAAAGTTTGGAAGGTGGTGTAACCTTTAAAATTACTGTAAAATTCTGGCCGCTGTGGTTACCAGAATTTTGCCTGTTTGTAAATTAGGATAAACAAACAGATATAATGTTAACTCGCTTCAAATGATATAGTTAATTATATAAAAAGGTGGTAAATTAAAAGAAATTCAAAGTTTTTAAAACTAGAGACCAACCCTATTCCACACTTTATGTTTAACCATCTCATTACTGTAGAATTTACGGTATGCTTTCGCTAAATGGTAAAGTTGGTTATTTCAGTTTTCATTACCAGCAAAATCTTTCATTTACATAGAAATAGATGTAGTAGATATACTACTTTTACTATATAATGACTTGCTTGTGACATTTTCGGACTTTTTCCATTAATTTTTACAAAAGTGTGGGATTTCACAGTAAAATTCTGTTTTCCACATATTCTTATCCTATAAAATTAAGTTATTTACCATTTCATGATTGCTCACCCAGTGATAACTGCTACACTGATAAACTGTTTTGTATTTAATCATTTTTTACTCTTAGCCTCCATTAGACAAATTTTTTTTATCGTGGTTTTATACAAACAGTTTGAAAGTTATGATCAAGCATGAGATTGATTTTTTTAAAATCGCTTATCATTGATATGTTCAAAACTCTGTTAATGACAAAAAATAAAACACTTAGCATTTAGCCTTTAGTTCATGGGAAATGGCAAAAACAGGAGGCATCATGTAAACAAAGTGATAATTAAAGAGTTTCAACACTGAAAACAAATTATTATTTGATGGTGTGCTGTTGATTTGAAAAGTGAATTAAATATAAGGAGAATATAATTCAAACTATTTTTATGTTTTTTGTCAGCTAAAGGAACATTTTTGTCCTCAAAGAGCTCTATTTCTAATATTGATTTATTTTTTTTCAACCTTTCACTGTGACATAAATGAAAATGATTTATTGAATTTGAATAAAAAAATAATACATTTATAAAATAAAAAAATGTTTAAATATATACTACACCATTAATCGATATAAATAACAGTAGAATAAAAAAAAACATTATATATATATATATATATATATATATATATATATATAATTATTAAACAAAACATGTGTCCAGCTGTAAACTAGATTAGAAACAGTGTGAAGGATATTTATTCTGATAATCTTAATTGACAGAATATTATTTAATCAAGGATTCCAGTCTTGCATGAATCTAAAAGTCCTTGTCTCTATTTTCTCCTGAGGAACAAACGCAACGTGAGAGGCTGGAACCTCAGATCGTTCAGATCCTCCACTAACCCACAGATTGTCTGTGGGTTAAATGTGATTTACAGATATTATAAAGAAGAGTCATCTTCGACAGATCATTCTTCCTCGTCTGATATTAATGTATCAGGGAAATAAAAAAACTTTTTCTCTCACCATGGTTAATTCCCATTTGCCCATCCTGGCGCGTCTTAAGGAGTCTCTTCCATCTTCAGAGGAACTGCTGGACTGAAAACAAACTTCCACCTGAGGAGACGCTCGCTGACTTTAGGGGCGCATCTTCTTAGAATAAAAACTTACTTTTATCGATCGCTCTGGTTGACGACTACATCAACGCTCCGACATTAAAAATGCATGAAAGAGACTTTATGCGCAAACTTTCGGCTACATTGTGCGCCAGAATAAAGAGAAAGGCGCGCTGTGGTTCCTAGAAGAGGTTTTTCACACCTGATCGCACCGACAGGTTTCTCCTGACTCACAGCTGAAGGGTTTTATACTTGGAGGAGGTTCTGCGGGTGGAGGAGGAGTGGGAGGAGGATCGTGCGTGTTTCTGCGGGTTTGTGTGCAAGGGCGGTTCTGCGATCTACGGTGGCCCGGGGGGCTCATATCCGCATATAAAACAACTACGATGACGTCAGCGTCTCTACACGAATTTCAGAAATAAGTAATTATGCTTATTTCATGGCGATAAAAAGTTAAAAGAGTGTGATGACTAACTAAACACAATTATTTCACTTGATACAACTAAAAATAGTCTAAAAGGGTCAAATACTTCTCCAAACACCAAAATGGTTGAGAGATGTTCCTGTATGTTATTAATAATACGAACAATAATAATAATAATAATAATAATAATAATAATAATGATAATAATAAAACTAATATTATCAATTATTATTATTATTATTATTACATTAATAATAATAATAATAGTAATAATGACAATAATAACAATAATAATAGTAATAACAATAAAACTAATAATATCAATTATTAATAATATAATAGTTATAATAATAATAAATAATATTAATAATATATATTAATAATAATAATAATAGTAATAATGACAATAATAACAATAATGATAGCAATTATAATAATAATAAAAACAATAGTAATTTAATAATAGTAAAAATAACGATAATAAAAATAATGATAAAAAAAAACTAACAGCAGTTAAAATAATATTATAAATAAAATTATTAATAACAATAATTATTCGAAGTTAATACTTATTATAATCCTTCTTATATTATTTAAAATATTAGTAAAACTAATAATAATAATAATAATAATAATAATAATAATGATAATAATAATAATAATAATGATAATAATAAAACTAATGATATCTATAATTATTATTATTATTACATTAATAATAATAATAATAGTAATAATGACAATAATAACAATAATTATAGTAATAATAATAAAACTAATAATATCAATTATTAATAATATAATAGTTATAATAATAATAAATAATATTAATAATATATGTTAATAATAATAATAATAGTAATAATGACAATAATAACAATAATGATAGCAATTATAATAATAATAAAAACAATAGAAATTTAATAATAGTAAAAATAACGATAATAAAAATAATGATAAAAAAAAACTAACAGCAGTTAAAATAATATTATAAATAAAATTATTAATAACAATAATTATTCGAAGTTAATACTTATTATAATCCTTCTTATATTATTTAAAATATTAGTAAAACTAATAATAATAATAATAATAATAATAATTGTGATTATGATAAATATAATTTAAGTAAAAATAATGAAAGTTATAAAAGTAATAATAGTATACTCTTTGGAACAATTATTATAATATCAATTAAAATAATAACATATTAATAATAATAACAGTAATAATAATATTAAAAAAAGGATAATATTAATAATGATGATAAATATAATAATGATAAAATAATAATAACAATAATAATTATAATATTAATAATAATGATGGTAATAATGATAACAATAATAATAATAATAATAATGGAAGTAATAGAAAGCTATTATTTTCTAATACAAGAATATTTTCTTTTTTGTCACTATTTAAAAATCTTGCTTGACCAAACAATTGTCATTTAAGATGTCAAACCAATAAATACCATGAAGCAATAAAATGAATAAATAGATCATTTCGTCATACTTTTTTTTCCTTGTTGGTGACATCATAGAGATAATGATCACTTTGAATGATTTCATTGTGGTTTCTGGAGGAGAATGTCAGATCATCAGTCTGTAAAGTAAAGACTGCGGCAGAAGAGAAGGTCCACCTCTGAACACCGTTTAGAGACGCTCTGGTGGGACCTGAGAAGATCCTTTCGTGCTTTCACACCCTCCAATAAATAGGTTCCGCAAAGATGAGTGGGCAAAAATTCCACCACAGTGACGAGGTAAGAGACTCCAACGCCTGAACGGGATGTTGGCAGGTCACGTGTGTGAAGAGGAGCTCACACATGGAGCAGGAGAAGGGAGGCAGGTTGTTGACTTTCCCAGAGGATGTGTGGGTGTTCCAGTCGTGGAGAACATGCTCAGGCCCATCTGCGTTAGCTGGTAGGTGTCAGCCAAGAGTCGTTGAGTCAGGACTTCTTGAAAAACAACATCATAACAAGCAGGGACACATTTATGAACATGAGAGGTGAGAAAAAACACAAGGATCACAAGAACCTTTCTGCTGATGTGGAACGCCGAAAAGAGGACTGGAGCGCAGGGGGAATTGCTCATTTTTGTTTTTCATACTGGAAACATTTTTATTTCCTGTAATCGCTTATCCTGTTCAGTGGGAGGGGACTGGAAATATTCCCAACTGCTGTTAAGCGAGGAGGTGCAGTTAACCCTGGGTCACATGTTCTAAGACCGACGGAGAAGTCCAGGGACTGGATGGAGCCTCCACACAGATATGTCCCGAGGACACTCAAATAAATACACTAGTACCACATCCAGCCATAAGACATATATTCTTATTATGTATCTTTATAATTAAAGTCATCACGCAATAAGCAAAGAAATCTGCCAGTGTATTCCAATTTAACCTTACATAAAAGACTAGCAAAGAAAAACTCTTGACTTTCATAAGAATTTAGTGGTTATTTTCCATGAAAAGGGTCATAATAATAATAATACATCCATAAAGCAGTGGTTTTACAATAATGTGTTATTTTTCATTGAGAAAAGTTGAAATCTTATGAGAATTAAACACATTATTTTATCAGACATTATTCAGAATAATATCAGGAGGAGAAAAAAAAGTGGAATATTACGACATTGAAGTACAAACTTTCCCAGTATAGCGTTATAATATGATGAGAGTTAAGTTGTAATTTTATGTGAAAAAAGTTCAGGAAAATAAAATAATTTTTAATGAAAAAAAAGTTTTAATATTAAAAGAATAAAGTTTTTCAAGAAAAAAGTTGTAATGTTACAGAAATAAAGTCATAATGTTAAATAAAGAAGAATAGAGTTGTGACTTTATCGGAATTAAGTTATAATTTCAAGAGATTAAATTATTATTATTTTTTTTTTTTTTCTTCCTGTCTTGCTTCATCTGCGATGCGTTAACCAAAAAAAAAAAATCATCTCTTCTATGATTTATCGTCCTTTAATTTATGCTGAAATCAAAGTCAGGAAAAATACTATTTTAATCATTTTCAGACGTATCAGTGCGCCTCATCGCTAACGGCTAGACGGGAGCCACGGTTGGACGGGTCCCCCAGTGGAAGGATGAAGGGTCAATCAATCCTCCTGATTGAGCCCCTCAATTTGAATGTGAAGTTACTTTGCCACAGTCTTTTTCATAAAAGAAAAAAGCGCTCCACTAAACCGAGTAGAATTATGAAGTATTAGATTAAAAATTTGGTTAAAATATGATATATACATGGTAGATCTCCTGGACTCCATTCGTTTGCTCCAAATTTGGACTAAATCCGACCAACGGCGGAGAAATTGAGTCCGGGAAACTTTTGGATATAAACCTCCCCCTAATGTCAGTAATATACGACCAACCGTTTCACAAAATCAATTCAGTTCTTCCTCGCACTAAGTTCTGTTTAGGTTAAAAATATAAAATGATCTATGAACAATGTGTTGAGTTATATCCAGAAAACAGTGTATTTTGTTTAAAATAGCTCCCTCTAGTGTTAGAAATGTAAATTACTAGAGTAAAATACAATATTTACAGGGAAGCGCCGCTCCAGTCGATTCGTAGGCATCGACTTTGGTCTAAATCGGAACAACAGTTGAGAACTTATTACCTGACAGTTTTGGAGGTAAATCTCCCCATATTGTCAGAAATATAGTATCAAACCAAAATCATTCCAGTTCTTCCTCCTACTAAGGTCTGTGTGGGTCCAAAAACTTGAAAATTATCCATGAAAACGTTTTTGAGTTATCGCATTAATGCGATTAGTAGGAGGAAGAGCTGGACTGATCTGCGGCGGCGGCGATGACTATTCCATAATATCTGCGACTTTTCGGGGATTTGATTACATTTAAATAAACTTTCCAGAGCTGCAGCAATAGGAAAACAACAGACACGGAACCAATTCTGACCTTCCAGAATTCACCGAACTAAGAGAACCAGGATCTGAGCCAGGTCTTGTGTGCAACAGTGACTCTGAGAGTCTGACCTCGGATCCAGGACAAGACTCCTCCAGGGAAATGAAGAACTTTCTGTGAAGGAGGGCAGTTCTTTCCTCGGCGTGGCCTTTAGCGATCTGTCATCTTCACATCTACCTCTTCCTGTCCAGAACCATCAGACAACAAACACGGTTCTGTATTCAGTCAAGACAGAACCGGTGTCACCCTCTGAAGCACTGAACCACACACACTCCGGTCCTGGGTCAGATTGTATAATCTGGAGTTCCAGGAACTAATGCGTCATTAATCAAAGGTGCACAATTCTATCTTCTGTTTTGACAGCGGCACCGACGCAGGTGACGCTCGGACTTCCTCTTCTTCTAAAATCTTGGTACAATTCCAGCTTCCATTGACAGTCACACCATTGTGGGCCGGTTCTTGCCCGCCTCCCTTTCTTTGTTGATGGAGGACGGATCATAAATTACCTGAGACTTGATTGAAAACATGACACCAAATAGAACCAGCATCATCTGCTACCGCTATCAACATGTCCCCTCCTGTAATTTACTGCTGAGGTCCAATCAGAGGGGGTTTGTGAGGGCTGGAGCTCATGTCCTACTGACTCACATCCAGCTTCTGTGTTTATTCCTCCCCACACTCAAACTGGGTCAAGATCTCACTGGAAGAAGCCAAGGAAGTTATGTCTTCACCCCTGTACTTTTGTTTCTGTTTGTCTGTTTGTTTGTTTGTTTGTTTGTTTGTTTGTTTGTTTGTTTGTGAGCAGGATTATGAAAAGCTACAGGACGGATTCGTATGAAATTTTTCCTAGAGGTAGATTTTGGAATATATTAGAGGATGGTTACATTTTGATGACGTGAAGTGTTTCGCAACATTTAAAATAAAATAAAATAAAATGATGTTACATAATAGGCCGTTCAGAGTTGTGATGTCACAATGTGGGTATTGCTTGCCTTTGATCCTTTAACTCCTTTCATCATTCTTTGGGGTCCAGGATGGGGCCCAGTTTCAAGAGTTCCTTTTGATTCCTTTGGCGTTTCTTTAGGGTGGAACTGGGGGCTCAGTGGGCTGAGCAGAGACGCTGAAGTGGAAGGCCCAGGACACAAGCTGCTAGACAAGCTGCAATGACTCTGAACCTGGGCTACTGTTGGGCCCTGGGTGAGGTTTTCACTCTTTGAGTGCCTTTTCTAGTTTACTACACTATTTGATCACTTACTGTAATTCTCTACAGGTTTTTGTCAGTTACTGTGATTTTCTAGTGTCTGATGATTTAATGTAATTTACTTCAGTATAGTATTGGTTACTTTGATTTTCTACAATGTGCCGTATTCATATTAATCATTAACTGTAATTCTCTGCTCTATGTTATACTTGCTTACTGTAAAAAAAAGTCATAATATTACGAGATAAAGACATAACTTCACAAGCATAAAATGGCAATTTTATGAGAGAATAATCATAATATAATTGGAATGAAATTTAAATTTGATGAAAATTAAGTGGCTATTTCACAAGAAAAAGTTCTAATATTACAAGAATAGAGTCAAAATTTTACGAGAAAAAAATTATTATATTGGAATAAAGTTGTGATTTTGTAATTCTTCATTTTTTTGTAAGTCGTAATTTTAAGAAAAAAAGTCATAATATTTTAAGAATGAAGTCATACTTTTATTAGATAAAATTGATCTTTATTCATGATAAAAAAAAAACTTGTAATTTTACGAGATTATAGTCAAATATTGTTAAAATAGTTGCAAGAATAAAGTAATCATTCCATGAGAATATATTTGTGATTTGATAAGGGTAAAGTCGAAGTGTTAGTATATTTAAGAGAATAATTGTTAACATTTTACTTAATTAAAGTTGGAATTTTATGAGAAACAAGTCACAATATACTAAGTATTAAGTTATTTTTGAATTTGTAGTAGACAAAGAATAATATCAGTTTTGAGAAGAAAGTCGCCATTTTATGAGCATTAAGTATTCATTTTTGACGTAACCCGCCCCCCAGGACATGACTCTTCCAGCATTCTGTATTGTTCTGTGCATAAAGACAGAATATTACTGTAAAGCCAATGTTTATTAAAACTGGTGCACACAAAATCAAACCTGATGAGGGAAAATCTTAAATCTTAGTCAACAGCCAGCGTGGACCAGCTGACTGTCAGGAGCTAAAAGAAGATATTCCACATTCTGCACAAGCCCCAGGTGTTTTACACTCTAATGTCGGCACAACATCTGTCAGGGATACTTCCAGTTCTTCTGCATTCATTCAATGTCGACCTCCACCGAAGAGGGAATGTCTTTGTTGGCATTGGTTCATCTGCTTGTCAGTCTCGCTTAAGAAAAGGGGCGGGTCCACGGATGGCTTTTTGAAAGTTTTTGTCAATCATAAAATCAGCCTGTAGCTCAGTAGGTGGAGCAGAAGGTTGTTGGTTTACTTCCTGGACAGCCACTGCAGGATTTGTGTTGTCGGGTCCTTCAGCAAGACCCTCAACTCAAATTGGATCCGTGGGCATTTCACACGTGTGTGAGCGATGGGTCGAATACAGAAAAACAATCACATCCCCGAAAATTCGGGATATTATGGAATCGTCACTGCACTTTCAAATCCTTCATGTTAGTGTGATAACTCAAAAACTATTTAATGAATCATTGCTCAAATCTTATACCAACATAGACCGTAGTGCAAGGAAGAACTGGATTGATTTTGGGAGAGGTTAGTTTTATATGTCCAACACGAGGGGGAACTTTATCTCCAAAGGTTTTCGGGCATATGAATCGACCCGATTCATATGATTTAATCTAGTACATTATATTTGACGCATGATAATAAAGAGTAGACGTTAACGGTATTTTATTTTCAGTGTACAACAGCTGAAAGGAACTTCCGCCGCAGAGGGGGCTGGGCTCAGCCTCAGAGAGGAGGTGAGGAGGTCAGACAAAGAGCCTCTGCTCTTTCACCCCTAAAGGAGACAGTTTTGGTGGTTTGGGCATTTGACCAGGACGCCTCCCTGCTGAGATTTTTCAGGCATGTCTAACTGGGAGGAGACCAACGAGGTGGACCAAGAACTCTCTGGAGGGACTTTATATCACATCTGGCCAGGTAATGTCTTTGGATCCCCAAGGAGGAGCTGGTGAGTGTAGCTGGGTAGAGGGACATCTGGAAGTCCCTCCTGTGACGGTGGATCAGTCGGAAGAGCAGCTGACCACTTCTGTGAAGGTCAGTGGTTCAAGCTCTGGTCACTGCGGTCCACAAGTCAAAGTGTCCTTGAGCAAGATATTGACCCCCAAGTTGCTCCCTAGGACCTTAAGACTAATGTATCAAACACATCAGTCCCAGTCATAGGAGGCTGGTCTGACCTCTGAAGACGGGTCAAGAGCGATGAGTTTGGGAGTATTTCAAAGCGAGTAAAAATAACCTCCTGGCACAAATATGCAATTGGGCTTGATTCTGATCAAACACCAAACATCCTCCCACCAAGATACCCGGAAATCCTTTTCTGACGATTTGCAGGATCATGCTGACAAACCAACAAGCAAACAGATACGGGTGGAAACAGATCCCTCCTTGGCGCTGGTGGAAATCTCTTCATAGAAGTGTGATAGAAGTGTGGCCTTTGGATTGAGGCGTTCAGAGACGTGAGTGGAATGCTGACGCACAACGGTTCCAGGCGGCGGCGAGGAATGCTGACTGACGGTTTTGTATCAACACATCACAAAAGACAAGTAACCTTTTAAAATTCTTTGCACTCTTTCACCTCATGGCAGAGGCTCACCTTCGTGATTAGTTCGTTAGACATTCAATGCAGCCCATTTTTAATCAGTCAAAGCCGGGCTAGTCTATGCTTTTTCTAATTTCTTCTTCTTTTTTTCATTATTTATCAACTTTCAACAAAAGGGAATACAAAAAAGAAAGAAAAATATTGAATATACATATATGTATATATATATATATATATATATATATATATATATATAAACACAAACATACATATAGACATACCTATGTACACATACACATGCATACAAAATAAATATAATACATGGTTGGTCACTTATTAGAGACAGAACTAAAACACATACAGTCATCTCAGAATTAGGAGATACATAGGTATTAATTCTGGCCCTACAAAACTAGGCACTTTACAATGAAGTAAAAAAAAAAACCGGTTAATTTCCTCGTTACGGACGGATCCGCTCAATCTCACAAATTAAAAGCATCTCCTGAAGCCATCTCTTTAAATAATGGCGAGGTGGGGATTGCCAATCGGGTAAAATTCCTTTTTTTCTTTTACTTTGCAAACATGCCTTGAGAAGCTTTTTTCTAATAATGGATGGTTAAAAAAACAAACAAAAACAAAAAGTATGATCAGGTTTCCCCGTCCAGACGGGCGTTCTGGTTTAATTATGATGCAGCAGGAGAGCATGGTCAGGTTCTGCTTATACAGAAATACACATGTAAAATCTTGCATAATGATTCAAACCAAGGGTTGAGTCATCCTAGCCAAATTGGTGCCCTAAGCGGAATTTGGTTACGGTGCCCCCCCCCCCCCCCTCCTATGTCCAGTTCAAGTCGAGGCACAGACTCTCATCTTCTCTCTGTCTAGTGCTGTGATGAACCTGATGAATTATTTCACAAATAATTTAACTTTTAGACTTATTTGAACATACCGGCATGTGAAACTCTAAATCTATCTCCATCTCACGCCCACTCTATCGCTCACTCCGTCTCGCACACTCTCTCTCTCTATCGGAGCAGACGAGCGCTGGGTCGTGGGCTCACGGCCCCGCGGTTCAAATTTTATTGCCACTGTACTTGACCACCGGCTGATGTCGCCCACCGCCCCCCGTCAACCTTGCGACTAACTAATTGCGTAGTCTGCTTATAGGAAAGGACGGGTCTGTTCAACCCTCAACGACCCGACCACCAGCCTTTGTGGAAAGTAAAAACTCTTAGTGGTGGAATGTAATGAGCAGGTTTTTTCATGTTTTCGAGGGCCGCCAAAGTCCCAGCGGAACATGACAAGTGCATTCCATTCACCCCTAAGAGCTCAGCCGCTCCAGCACTTCAGGTTCTCCCTGTGGAGACTGGTACAATCGGGCAACCAAGCCTGGTTAACTCTCAGAACCACCGACGCACAGCTGCAAAGAAAGCGGCATCTCCTTCAAACTCTTGAATGACGGCTCATTGTTTTGCTTCAGGTTGAATGGAGTCGGCTCATGTTCCCCGGGGGAGGCCGAGCTGGCTGCCATCCCGAGGGTGTTTACCCCGGGTGAACCCAACCTGTGGGAGAGGTGTGGTATCAGGGAATAAAAAGCAAGAGTCGACGCTTTCCTTTTGTCACGCAGACCGCAGAGAGATTAACCGGGGCTAAAAAGAAGACGGAGTTACACAAGACTCTGAGCGCTAATCTCACTGTTGGCCACAAAGAGCAGAGCTGGACGATAAAATGTTTGTCAGTTAACCTCTGAGGAAACAGTGACACCTAATGAAGTGAAATCCAACTATTAGTAAACCCACGAGGCTGAAATACAAATCTAGGCCCTTAAATGTCCTAACTAAGAAAAAAATAAAATATGGAAAAGTTATTTCTTTGCATATTTTACTTCCTGGTGGATTTATTAATTTCTTTTCTTAGAGGCTCTTAATTTACCATCAAATGGTCATGCATGATTTTCAGGGAGAAATTTTGTGTTTAATGGAAAATACTCAAATTTAATTAGATTAGCTCAATTATGTGGTAAAGCATGTTTTTAGACAACTATTTGACCTTAATCAAACTTTTTTTGGGTTATATTAAGTTCCATTATTGTGTTTAGTAAGTCTGAACAGCCCCAATAGAACTTTCAGTCAGTTAATGCCTTCTTCTCTGTGGCCCCTTTGACCTGTGGTGTCCCCCAGGGCTCCATCTTTGACCCTTTACTCTTTAGCATATACATGCTGCCACTGGGTCACATTAAAAACAGGTTCAATCAAGGGGAACATGTTCATCAATATGAAATATTGACTCAAAATGGGCTCAACCAAACAGTTGAGCAGGACATCAGAAGGGTTCACGTAATATCTTAAACTCTATATTTACTTTATAATTGTTTGGTCAAGCATGTTTTAAAACAGTAAAAAATCAAATATGAAAATCAGTAGATTGTGTCACTGTAACTACCTTCATTATAAAGTAAAAACCTCCTGACTGTTTTGGTAAATCATCTTTTTAGAAAACGATTTGACTTTTTTATTAGACTTTTTTTTGGGTTTTATTAAGTTACATAATTCACACAAGAGTGAAAGCATAACCTCCATGCCCTTTACGGAATCAAAAAACTCCAGGTCATGATGGAATTTGCTCTGGACTAATCACGATGACTCCAATTCCTGAGCCTTTAACATTCATTTTAGCATCATACATGGAAACTGCTGTCCAACCTTATGACCTAATAATAAGTTATTCCACTATTTAAATCAAGTGAATCAGGATCCTTTACAAACTATCGCACAATATCAGTACAGCCATGTTTTTCAAAGCTTATGGAAAAAGTAGTGTATCAAAGAATCCTTGAACATTTGAACACATTCAGGGCTCTTATAGAACTGACCGATAGAATACGTACAGCTCTAGAAAACATTGATTATGCAATAAGCGTCTTTCTAGACCTTTTAAAACCATTTGTAGATCATAATATGTTGTTTTTTAAAAACGTTCAGATTTGACTTTCACTGTTTTCTGTAATGACGTTCAATGATCTTAACTATCCATTAGTATGACCATTATTGTTTCTCATTTACATAAAGGATCTGCTTGCAGGATCTACTCTATTTAATGTAAAAAAAAAAAAAAACTAAAAAAACTCTAATTTCCTGTTATTTGCGGGAAACGACATGCTACATGCTACACGTGCTACATGTTTTCTTTTAGTTATTCTGATTGTTGATAAACTGGTTGATTTTGTTTGGCAGAAAAGTCACTAGATCTCAAATAAGAAGTCTATAACAGAATTCATGTTTTCTTATATTATATTACAGTTACATTTTTTGATATCATGCTTGAATATTTGGTTGAGCACGTGTTTCAGTCTCTGTTTCTTGTGGGAAAATGTGACTGAATCCGTTATGCATATATAATATGACAGCGTGGTATCGTGTTTATGCTAATCAGTGAGGGGCTTAGAATGGAGCCCTGGGGGACACCGCAGGACAGAAATAACTTATGCAAAGAAATACTTTATTCTATAGTTTTTTTTTCTTAGTGAGGACATTAAAGTGATTTAACCTACTGTAACCTTCAACTTATCTTCACAAAATATTCCTGTTGCAAAAAAAGGTTAATAAGGTTAGTGACTTTCTCCAGATCTGATGCAGCGACTGCTCCTCGCCTCAAGTGAATGGTTGTCTTATTTCCTATTTTTTTTTACATTCTTCAAATATGTAAATTAGTATTTAAATTTATGGGTAAAAATACTGATTTTCCATCAAGCTTTAGACATAATTTTGTCAATAATTCACAATTTCACTGTTACCCCACCTGACAAGCTGAGAATCATCTTTTTCTGTTATATAAAACATGATGTGGTCAGTTTTCTATCAGGGATCGAGGAGTAACTTCATGGAATGAAAATATTAAGTTAAAGTCTGTCTATAAGAAAAGACTTAATATTGTCCCCCTATCAAAATGTCTTATTTATTAACTGCTATTACATCTTTTTTTTAAACTTTTTTATAATGAGAAATGTAAGTACTTTCAAAGCGTATTGCTGATTTTGTATTCGTATGTCTTTCTTTCTACCCTTGAGTGTGGGTTTTATAGGTATTTAAGTCTTAATAGGGTTGTTCCACACCCTGACACATACGTCTTTTCTAACTGTCCTTTGCACGTCTTGTTTTGATGCTGTGAAATATAAAAATAGACCAAATAGAGATATGGTTTTTGATTGTTACCCTGGTTGGATTGACTGACTCATAGGGGCGTCTCTATGTATGGAACGAAAAGTGAGTCACTCATGTTCCATTCACACTTAGTGACATCATCACCTTAAATTACAGATGATTACCTCCCACTATCACTCCCCAGCATATCTAATAAATATTACTGCCCATACCGCCACATTAAAACAACTTCACCTCCAATCACAGGAGCCACTTTTGACAGGGGGATGCTGTGATGTCATAGTCCTGTGGTTCCCAAACAAATATATCAAGTGGTTCCCCTACTTTGATATAATTTAAAGCAGCGGATGTTTTAGAAGATCAGGAACCATTGACTTAAAAACCTATAAAAGTTTGGGAACCACGGACAGAGGATATAATTGTTTGGGAACCATTGACATATAGGATTGAAATGTATGAGAAACATTGAGACAGAGTATACAAAAGTTTAGGACCTCTTGCCATAGGGGATATACAAGTTTGAGAGCCATTAAACCAGAGGAAACAAAAGTTTGGGAACCATTTACAAATAGTATATAGGAGATGAGGAAGCACTGACTTAAGAGAATTTAAAAGTTTGGAAACCACTGACATAGAGGAAATAATTGTGTGGGAACCACTGTCAGAGCATATAAAAGTTTGGGAACTACTGTCAGAGGATATAAAAGTTTGGGAACCACTGTCAGAGGATATAAAAGTTTGGGAACCACTGTCAGAGGATATAAAAGTTTGGGGAACCACTGACATAAAGTGACAGGAGTCTCCAGACTGATACTGCTGGTTGATGATACTCTACCGAGGCTGATTACGATCTAAGCAGGGCGAAACACTTCTGCCCCCTGTGGTGATACCTACATATAGCCAGCATGAAGGACTCACCACAGATAAAGCCTCCAGAGCTGCACGGAGAGACCAAACACATTATGTGGTTCACTCACTCCATCTGATGGTCGCTCCTAGAACGGCAGGAGAGAGGAGTTCCCTGAATGCGTTCAAATATGTGTTGAGCAATGGGATGGAATGCTCTGCAGCTGTGGTTAGTCATGCAGTTTTAAACAAACACAGGTTATAGGAGAGACTGCAAACACCCCTTCATCTGAATTTTTAATATGTTACTCAGTGTGAATATCACGTAGATTAACGGGAGTGTTGGAGCAAACCCCCTGCGATAAGGTCACACCACATTCTGAGGACCAACGTTTCAATCTTATCAGCGAAGAACAAGACTCAAAACTTAGTGAAATGCTAATGTAAGTTTGAGGGCAAACACTTTCTTTGAAAATGTGTTTACTGCTTGGAAATTATTAATTTTGAAATTTAGTTAGCCTTCGTCAAAGGAGTCTGTGTAGACACATGGAGAAATCAAAAAGACCCCCAAATGTCCACCATGGACACCCAGATTGAGGTTCATGCATTAATCCAGTAACATGCATTTATCCAGTAACATGCATTAATCCAGTAACATGTATTAATCCTGTAACATACATTAATCCAGTTACATGCAAAGCCAGGAACATGTAATAATTCAGTAACATGCATTCATCCAGTAACATGCAATAATCCAGTAACATGCATTTATCCAGTAACATGCAATAATCCAGTAACATGCATTTATCCAGTAACATGCAATAATCCAGTAACATGCATTAATCCAGTAACAGGCATTAATCCAGTAACATACATTAATCCAGTTACATGCAATAATCCAGTAACATGCATTTATCCAGTAACATGCAATAATCCAGTAACATGCATTAATCCAGTAACATACAATAATCCAGTAACATGCATTAATCCAGTAACATGTATTAATCCTGTAACATACATTAATCCAGTTACATGCAATAATCCAGTAACGTGCAATA
Source organism: Lophius americanus (assembly GCA_037951165.1). Taxonomy (NCBI): domain Eukaryota; kingdom Metazoa; phylum Chordata; class Actinopteri; order Lophiiformes; family Lophiidae; genus Lophius; species Lophius americanus. The sequence continues at coordinate 687,461 of JBBDHG010000215.1, read as the reverse complement.
ATCCAGTAACATGCATTAATCCAGTAACATGCATTAATCCAGTAACATACATTAATCCAGTTACATGCAATAATCCAGTAACATGCAATAATCCAGTAACATGCATTTATCCAGCAACATGCATTTATCCAGTAACATGCAATAATCCAGTAACATGCAATAATCAAGTAACATGCATTAATCCAGTAACATGCAATAATCAAGTAACATGCATTAATCCAGTAACATGCAATAATCCAGTAACATTCATTTATCCAGTAACATGCAATAATCCAGTAACATGCAATAATCAAGTAACATGCATTAATCCAGTAACATGCAATAATCAAGTAACATGCATTTATCCAGTAACATGCAATAATCCAGTAACATGCATTAATCCAGTAACATGCAATAATCCAGTAACATGCATTTATCCAGTAACATGCAATAATCCAGTAACATGCATTTATCCAGTAATATGCAATAATCCAGTAACATGCAATAATCCAGTAACATGCATTTATCCAGTAACATGCAATAATCCAGTAACATGCAATAATCCAGTAACATGCATTTATCCAGTAACATGCATTAATCCAGTAACATGCATTAATCCAGTAACATGCATTTATCCAGTAACATGCAATAATCCAGTAACATGCAATAATCCAGTAACATGCATTTATCCAGTAACATGCAATAATCCAGTAACATGCAATAATCCAGTAACATGCATTTATCCAGTAACATGCATTAATCCAGTAACATGCATTAATCCAGTAACACGCATTTATCCAGTAACATGCATTAATCCAGTAACATGCATTAATCCAGTAACATGCATTTATCCAGTAACATGCATTAGAGTGAGTGGGATGTATAAAGTACAAAGCTAATACAGGAGAGATATGTTCTCTTAACCTGGTTCTGGTCAGCACACATACAGCAGCGTTCTGGATCAGCTGGAGGGGCTTCAGACACTTATTGGGACTACCTGCTAGTAGGGCATTACTGTAATCCAGCCTGGAAGTAACAACAAATGCATGAACTAACTTTTCTGCATCTTTATGCAACAGAATGAGTCGTATTTTAGAAATATTACGCAGAGTGAAAAAAAAGGCAGTCCTAGAAATCTGTTTTATGTGGGAGTCAAAGGTCATATCCTGATCAAAGATAGCTCCCAGGTTCCTCACAGTGGTGCTGGAGGCCAAGGTCATACCATCCAGAGTAGATATATCATCAGATAAATCGTTTCTAAGGTGTTTGGGTCCCAACACAATAACTTCAGTTTTATCTGAATTTAATCGTAAAAAGGTCTTAATGTCTTTATCGCCTCTAAACTGGATAAGTGATTAGATTCCCCCGGTTTCATTGATAAGTACAATTGTGTGTCATCAGCATAACAGTGAAAGTTTATGAAGTGTTTCCTGATAATGTTGATGTGAATAATATTGGCCCAAGCACAGATCCCTGGGGAACTCCGTGGGTAACTTTGCTATGAATGGAGGATTCACTGTTAACAGATACAAACCGAGATCTGTCACTTAAATAGGGCTTAAACCAATTTCATGCAGTGTCTTTGATGCCCCTTAAGTTTTCAAGTCTTTGTATTAGTATTTGGTGGTTAATAGTATTAAATGTAGCACTAAGATCCAACAAGACCAGAACAGAGGCCAGTCCCTCACCAGATGCATTAAAAGGTCATTTGTAACTTTGACCACTGGTGTTTCTGGACTATGGTGAACTGTAAACCAGACTGGAAATCCTCAAATAAACCATTCTTACACAGAGTAAGAACAATCACACAATCTTTTCGCCTACCACTTTCTCCACAACTTTAGAGAGGAAGGGAAGGTTAGATATCGGACTGTAATTTGCTAAAGCCTCTAGATCAAGTGTCGGTTTTTTAAGCAGCGGTTTGATTATGGCTATTTTAAAGGACTGTGTTACGTAGCCTGGATTTAAAGACAGATTGATGATTTCTAATAGAGAGTTGCTGACTATGGATTAACTTTCTTTAAGTAGACTAGTTGGGATAAGGACTAGGTGACAGGTTGTTGTTTTGGATGAGGAAATGAGGGAAGTTAATGGTTTTAGATAAATGGAACTGAAGCGGTCTAGATCTGCTCCAGTTCTATCTGTTGTTTCTAAGCACATAGTCCTGGAGTGTAAACTAGAACCAATTGAAGGTAGGAGGTTGTGGATCTTGTCCCTAATACTTATAATTTTGTCATTAAAGAATCTCATGAAGTCATCGCTACTAAGGGTTCTAGGAATACGGGCTCAATAGAACTCTGACTCTCAGTCAGTCTGGCTACAGTACTGAATAAAAACCTGGGGTTGTTTTTATTTTCCTCTATCAGTGCACAGTAACATGCCGCTCTGATGCTGCGGATGTCTCTCAATCATCCATGGTTCCCAAAAATTCGTATCGACTGTGTCAACAGTTCCCAAACTTTAGAATCCTCTGTCAGTGGTTCCCAAACGTTGCCTATGTTAGTGGTTCACAAACTTTTATAACCTATAGATCGATGGTTCTCAATACACCTAAAAGGATATCATAATTGGATAATAATACTATATTAAAGTTTGGGATCTAGTGACAGAGGTTACAAAAGAACGGGAACTACTGACAGAGGTTACAAAAGTATGGGAACAAATGACAGAGCTTACAAAAGTATAAGAACCACTGACAGACGTTACAAAAGTTTGGGAACCACTGACAGGTTACAAAAGAATGTGAACCACCGACAGAGGTTACCAAAGAATGGGAACCACCAGTAGGTTACAAAAGTATGGGAAGCACTGACATTGAGGTTACAAAAGTATGGGACGCACTGACAGAGGTTACAAAAGGATAGGAACCACTGACAGAGTTACAAAAGTATGGGACCACTGACAGAGGTTACAAAAGTAAAGGAACCACTGACATAGAGGTTATATAAGTTTGGGAACCACTGTGTTCTGTGATAGTGGCAGTGTAAAGCCTACTGCTACAGAATATTGGAGTTTGGGAACCACTGGAATATACTGTTCTAGCCTCCCCCTCAGGGAAGACACTGGGGAGTGATTATGATGTACACAAAAACATCAATGGAAGGTGGGACCAGCTGTGAGAGGAAGCTTTTGTATTGGAAGGACTGGTTAAAGGAGAAGCCGTCTCACATAAATAAGTACAAAACTATGCTTTATTGCAAAAAATCATGATCAATTCTTCCAACATTAAAGAAGCACCGATGTAAAACAATACATCAGTCACAATAGAAACTTTGTTCTCGTTTATCTCCCCATCACTAACGTACCGCAGCATCAAAAGTCATAACTGGAGACTTAAATATAAAGCTCTATACAGGAGTAACGGTTTAATGGCTTTGGAAACAATAAGGTTAAACACTCAATCCAAATGTTAAACAAAAGAAAAGCGAACAGCACACGGCATACAAACAACTTTGATGGATTATTTTTTAATTTCACCTTCATGTAACGAATATGAAAAAATAAAACCTTAAAACCTGCTGCATCTGTGATGAAAATGTCCAAGTCCACTCAGCCACAGGCCGTTTTCTCCCTTGCACTCTGAGTAGGTGCGTTATTCAGCCGCTGGAGTCTTGTTTTTTTTATTCAGGACTTTACGTAGACTTTCGGGCATCAGGTAGGGTCTCTCTGGACTGCCGTCATTCCTCTCAAGATCCTCCACTGGAGAGAGTGAAAATAGTTCAATACTCTTGTTTTTTTGGGGGGCGAAGCAGAAACACTCGGCAGCATAAAGAGACGAGATTCAAAATTCATATCAATCTAGGATCATTTCACTTCTATTTGACAGGAAATAGTTTCATTTACTTCAAAGGTTCAGGCCGTCGGCAGCAGCATGCATTTCATTCATTCCTTCACTGCATGCAGTAGAAGAGTTTAAAGGGACAAAACCGCAGGGCAAACATTCCTTTGTAAAGAGGACGCAGTGCTATTTATCACCACGGTAAAAACAAGACCGCAGGGAAAACTAAAGTACAGATCTATTCAATTTGGATAAAGACCTCTTATGGTTCAGTGTGAACTGAAATTAAAGTGCCTTCCTGGTGCAGCAGCGTAAAGGTAAAGGGATTTTAATCTCAATGAGGGTTTTCCTGGTTAAACAAAGGATTTAATGATTTTTTTTAAAAATAGGTCTGTGCTGTCATCCCTAAAAGCAAGGTGTCACCAAAAAGGATGTAGGGCAGCTTTTTTCTAACAGCAAAATATCATATATATGAGATAGATCTCCTCCAGTTGATTCATATTTGACAAATTTGGATTAAAGTGGACCAATGGTTGAGAAATTATGGCCCGAGAAATGTTTGAAGCTATAGCGCCCCCTAGTGTTAACAATAAACGCAGTTCTTCCTCTCCCTGAGCTTTATGTGGATTTAAAATTCTTTTAAATGATCCATGACATCGTCTTTGAGTAAAACGCATCAATAAAGGATCTACGACGGCGGCGGCGATGCTGATTGGATAATACCCTTGACTTCTCGTGGTTATAATAATATACGCCTCTGACAAGGACTATGACTACAGGAACAGGAAATCAGAGCAAAACAAAGGTGAAAGGGCAAAACTGAAGATAGTCGGGACTCATGTCAGAACATTGTCCACACACTACTTTGGATTACAGAAAGGGAAAAACGGCGGCTAGCTGGTTAGCATGATAATTGGTCTAATAAACGTCTTGTAATACAATAAATTGATTTGTTTTATTTAAAGATATTTTCTTATGCTTTCAAGTAAATATTTTTGGCCCAATCTTACGAATCCCCCCCCTTAGGGCATGGTACTCCCGACCCGCATGACATTCTAGCTCAGTGAGATGAGTGGGTCGGGACCACAGGAGATCCTCAGATGGACACCAAAGTACCTGCTCCTTAAAAATAACACTTTGACTACAAAGCTTGAAGAAAAGAAAAATAATGATAATATGACAACAGGTGTTCTTTTCCTAAAGAACTCCTCCTCACTCCTGGATCTGCTGTTGTTTCAACCAGGCGTCTTCATCTCCCGGCCGACCAGCAGAAGTCGGATCGTCGGCCTTGCTCTTCCACAGAATTTCGCGGAGAGTTGAAGACATGTAATAAGGTCTGGCGGCCGAGTCGTCATTGTACTCCAGGTCCTCACCTTAGTGTGTGTTTGTGAGTGTTAATGAATGGAAGAGAGGGTCAGTGACGACATCAGGGGGATGAACGGGTGTTAGAGCGCCAGCGGGAAGCGGGAAGGGAGGGGGTGGTAAATTGTGAGATATGAGGGGAGAAAAAAGAAAAGAGACAAAAAGAGACAGAAAGTCAAATGGCAAGCAAGCAAAGACACCCACAGGCATTTCAGATGTAGGAGATGAACCCCTCGTCACCCGGCAAGAGCAGATTTCAGACCAATAACACTATTAATGTAGAATGCAGGGAAAGATTCCAGTGTTACAACCAAAACCAAATACATGCGGAGGAGTGACAGCCCAACACAAGGAGAGACTTGAGGAGGTGAGGAGCAGGATTATTATTAGGGCCTCAGAAACTAATAGTGAGTAATGAAAAGGATTTTGTATTATTATTTTCACAAGCCTTTATGGGAAGGTTTCCCATAAAAACACTAATGGCAGCTTAAAAGAGCGGCTGAAAAAGTCTAAAGGAATAAAGATTCAGATTTTTCTCTTGGCTGCCCCTAGTGGCAACAGGAAATGGATTTCTCCGTTGAAGTTTGTCAGATAAAACACGATCAGTTGATGATTTTAGATTGTTTTATTTATTCATCATACCATTTATGTTATTATCATATTATTTACTGTAAGTTTATCATTATGAGTCTAAGAAAAAAACTAATATATGTCCAGTAAAGCTATTTTCATATTGAGCATTAATTTATCCAATGAAAATGTTTAGAATTGTTTTATTCGACCCACAGGTGAGATTCCAGTGGAACAAGAGCTAAAAGTAGATAATGTTATGTTAAAAATAAAATTTTAAGGAGCTGAAAATAATGAAAGTATAGTAGTAAAATATAGCGGGCAGTGTTTTGATTTGAGGTGAACAGGAAGTGATGTATTGGTCGTTTTTGGAAGCTGACATTTCCCTACATTATTAACTGCTGTGAACTGCAGACATGAAGTTTGTCGCCTGAATGGAAAATTAAACTAAACATACATTCCTGGTTGAGATAAAGCATTAATGCAGCTGAAAACAGAGCAAGAAGTAAAAAAGAGAAACGGAATCAACACATTTTCATCAGTTAATCAGCTAGTTAAGAAAACAATGAAGTTTAATTGTTATTGCGTGACGCATTCCAACCATCACCCCCCCCCAACCATCAATGGGGAACTTGGCTGAAAAGAAAATCTCTGGGGTTAGGGAACTCTGCATGTCATATCGACGTCGACAACGGCTGAGGATGAGGAGGAGGAGGTTGTTACTTACAGAAACAGAGGAAAAGTGTGTCCACACACATGGAATACACACTGAAGAATCCGTGGGCTATCAGGTAGGAACCAACACACACCGTCTGATGAGGAACACAAGAACCAAATGTTCAAATGTCATCCCACAAGCACTTCATGAACAACAACAAAACAACATCGTGAGTTTATTTTGCCTGAGATAAGGGGCTGGGAGACTGACCAGTATGGGCACCCAGTAGTAGTGGAGATTGGGGGCGGTGTTCTCAAAGGCCTTCACTCTCCCGGAGAAGAAAAAGAAAGCAAAGACCCCTGTGGAACAAACACAGACCACTCACACTTTTGTTTGAAAGATGGTTGAATCGTTCTCAGCAGACAACTGCTTTCACTCGTCTGACTCACAGATCCGTCACACATCAACTGGATTCACAGATGAAACTAAACACTAGCGTTTGTGTTGCAGTGAATATTTGCATTTCGATATTTTTGCCATATTGTGATACCTATTGCAATATATTGCGATACCTTGTGCCGTATTGTGATACCCATTGCAATATATTGCGGTATTTGGTGGTGCATTGTGACACGTATTTCGCCGTGTTGCTAAATTTTGTGGCTTATTGCCATTTGTATTGCAATATTCTGTTGCGTATTGTGATACACATTGAAATAAATTGCCATTTTGTAGCATAGTGACATACTTATTACATTATTTACGGCGCATTGTATACTTAATGTAATATATCACAAATGTTTGCGTCTAGTGCAATACACACTGAAATAATTGTAATATTTAGAGGTGTATTGTGTTAGGTATTAGAATTATGTTCTGGCATACAGCCATAGGTATTGCAAAATTTTGTGTTGAAATACGAAACAATCTTAAAGAAAAGGAAAATGTTCAACACATGATCCTACTAAAAACACTAATATCTCAAAAGAAGTAAAGAATGCAGACTCACCCACAAGCCCAACGATGAGCAGTTTGCCCAAAAACAAGAGGAAATCTGTCACCTTGTCCAAGACAGCAACCCTGGAGATTTACAGAGAAACATTTATCCTTGGCACAAAAAAAAAGAAAGAGAATAATAACAAGAAATGAAAAAACTCCTTTGTGCATCAACTCCTCCTAGTCTCACCTGATCATGTTCCTCAGGAGGAGGAAGAAGGCATCTCTGGCAGAGGTGCAAAAGTTTTTGCCATAAATCGCCACCTAGAGGCCAAACACACGCATTACATCAAATTAATTACCCATTTCCGTTTTATCAATGATCCCAGACAACAAACACAAAAATAAAATAAATAAACAAAAGAATACAAATAAAAAGAAAAAAAGAAAATGAAAATAGAAATAAAAATAAAGCAAAAAACACTTCTCACCATTATGTAAGCATTTCTGTTCAGGAACTTGATGCATTTCTCCAGACACCAGAAGCAGCACTTGAGGCAGCACAGCAGGAACCGGGTAAACTTATTGTGGGCTCCTGTGAAGAATGATTAGCAGATAAGTGAACCTTTAACCGCCCCGCCTTCAGCTCCTCATCGCACCGATGCATCAAACAACCGTTACATAAAAGTTTAGAGCATGTCACGCTCATATTAGTAAAAGTCTTTCAACACCAAGAAAAAATACTATGGAAAAATAATATCTTTCCCTATTTTAGGTATGTGTGACATTTATTAATTAAATAACTTAAGACACTAATTTCAGCATTAAACTGACCTGTTTGTTTGATCAGGCAGGTATTTCATGGAAAATAGAGAAATTGAATTGGATTAGCTCACCTTTACTGCCTTCATTATTAAGTAAAGTCTCTTGAATCTTTCGGTAAAGCAAGTTTCATTTGACCTTTATCAGAGTTTTTAGGTTGTATCAAGTTAGAAAATTCTCTTTATTAAGTTCACACATGCTAGAATATGTCAAATAAAACCATACTATTAGATTATGACTTTCTGAGTAGACATGGTTAAAGCCTCTTCATCGGTGGCTACCTTTGATCTGTAGTGTCCCTGAGGAAAACCTTTTGTGGGTCGAAACGGCTCTGGTTTGTGATCCGTTTGTGAAATTAATGCTTTTATTTTACCCACACGTGCCCTAATTTATGAAGGCCTTTCAGTCCATCCCTGACTCGTTGCTGGTGTGTCTGAAGTATGCCAAGCAGCTTTTGTTGGTCAACAACAGAACAGAACACATTTTTGTTTGATCAGGTTATATAGGTGAAGTTATTTATTCCCTCAAAAATATTTTCTCTTCAAAATAATCTTATGGCAGAAAATTATTCGTATTTCCACATTTACTCATAGAGTCCGTTTGTGTTTGCATTCTTTGCAAAATGCTTTTTACACTAAATATTGATATGAGATGAGTTTTGGTTTATTAATTAATTAATTTTTTTTAATTGACTAACACTCGTATGGACGGAGCGATAATTATATCCTCCTGCATTACACGCAAGACTAACTGTAAAAGAACCGGTAGCAGACCTTTCAGCTTGTGGTCCAGATACTCCAACAGAACTCTGATTATCTGAATGATGGACAGGATGAGGGATCCAAACGCCAGAGTTCCTGTATGATACCTAAAAACCAGATACGACCAGGTGAGGAAAACTCATCAACTGACTAAAACACAATCTTTCAATGAGAGGAGGCGTGACAGATGTTCACCTGAGAGACCTCCCTAGCGCTGAGAACACTGGGAAAGTGGGCATGTCCTCTGACTTGTTGAAGGCCCAGTAATAGGAAGCGAAAGCCCCGGCGAGGGTCATCTGTCCCAGAGCTGTGACGAAGTTGGCACACCAAAAGAAGAGGAAGACGTTGTAGAACTGCAGGCCGATCAAGTACTTGTGGTAGACGGTCTCTCCGCCGTAGAAGGCAAAAAGGCACTCAGAGTCCGGGCACTGGGTCTTCATGGGACTGGTGGAGTAGTTCTGATGACAGATGAACAAACACACACTTTGAGGTTTCTATTCAATGCTAAGGCATGACATACATTCACAGACGGGATCAGAGTTCAAAGGTCAGCATAATGATAACTAAGGGATAATGCTGTCTAAATAATGTACATTCTTCTTTAATTATTCAACCTTTATTTTACCAGCTTTGTTCCATTGGGGTTAAAATGTCTTTACAAGAGAGACCTGGCATAAATGGCTGCAGATGCTAGAGGTGTACCGATCCATCAACGCCAGCGGGCCTGATTAATTAATTCAGCATCCCGCCAAGCAACCTCACTCCGAGCCGGTTACACTCACGCCCTGTAGACGCACACCAAGCATGAGCTGCTACGGCTACAAACATCTCGCCGGCAAGTTTCAAGAAGCTAATGTTAGCAGGGAAGGTAAAGCTAGCGATAGGGCATAGCCGGTAACGATCCTGCTGTATCTATGTATGAATGCTGTCAATAATGGTTTTAAAACGTAAGGACAAAAAAAGCTGTGGAAGAACATCCCCAAAAACGTTCGGCACAATGAACCTAGTCAGACACCTCAAAATTAAGAAAGCAAATTTAGCAAGTTTCATGAAGCTAACATTGGCAGAGTGGCTAAAGCTATTAGTAGCTCAAAGCCAGCCATGAGCTCTACAGTCCCTGAACAAAGCCAACACACGTGAGGAGAACGGAGTCAGAACACATACACATGCTAACCAGCCTTACTTACACTGTAAAACTTCAAAATCAGAGCATCTGAAATACACTATTCATCATGGTTTTAAAACTCTAAAGAAAAGAAATCGGATTGGGCCAAAATCGGTATCGGCCAGTCAGACTTAATAAAAATTGGTGATCGGCCAAGAAAATGTCAAATCGTTGCCCCTGTAGCAGGCACGACATTAAAACAAACAATCACAAGGTGCAAAGTACAAACCCAACAACGTGCAGGAGAATACAAACTCAGAGTCAGTTAGAACATCAACACTTATTAATCGTCTAAAGTTTCCAAAGATTTAGCAATGACTTTAAATTCAGAGAGGGTAACTAGGTTCTGGAGTTAAAGGTTATTCTGTAGATTATTCCAAGCAGATGGTGCAGAAAACATGAAGGCCTTACGAAGGAATAGGAGCAGGCAGTAGCCTTATGTCAAAACCCATTAGTGCCACCCCTTTGGGACAGAATGCAGATAAATAACAACAGAGTAAACAAAGACATGGCCTTGTGGATAAATGGGGGCGGCTTTAGCCACAATGTGTTGACCTAGAACGGTATCAACACTCTGATTGAGCTCCGTCGTCCTGGAGTTTGGAAATTTTCTTTTTTGCTTCAGCACTTTCAGCATAAGACGAGCTTCAGTTGATAAAACTGAGCTTCCACTCTGTGAAAAGCATTTCGCAGATACCCAAAAGCCGTATTGAGGGTTGTTCCTCAACAGAAAATGACTAGATCGTCTGCATAGAAATTGAAATAGGAATTTTGAACATTTTGGTCCAAACAGTTAATATAGAGAAAAAGCTGCCAGGAGGTTCCGATCCTGTTCAATGGATAAAGTGAGAAAACTTACAGCGGGGTCACAGGTTTCTCTGGAATGGTCACAATCGGTCTCGTTGAAAACTTTGTAGATGGCTTCGTTGGAGGTAGACAGGAAGCTGATCAGGGACGTCAAGGACAAGAAATCATACGCGCTTAACGGGACTACAAATCCCAGCCTCAATCCACAACTTAATGTTAAGACAGTTCATTTGATTTGGTACCGATTGTCCGAAGTAGGAATGTCACAATTTACAGTCACTGATGATGATGATGATAATGAGATAAAAGAGAGAGAGATGGTTATTTATATACTGTATATATTTAGTTGTATATTGTTAAGCTTTGGCAATAACAGTTGGTGAGAGAGAGAGAAAAAGGAGCAACACATGACACGGAGTCAAAACAGAGCTGGGGAGAAAAGGAGGTGGAAAGACAAACCGAAGAGGCAGGAAGACTTACTGGGAGCGATAGGGTACGGGCAGAAGGCAGTGAGAGGCACACAGAGAGGGGGGAGAGAAGGGGCGGAAAGAGAAAGGAAATAGAGTTGAAAGAGGCAGGAGGAGGAGGTCAGGGGAGAGTGGAGGAGAGGAGCTATATCTTGCATGTTGTCATACTTTCCTCACTTGTGGTGAAAAAAGTAGCTTTTTTATCGACCTGATTTGAATAGTTCAGTCAGGTGGATTGATTGCACTACGCAGGGGACTGAGGGCTTTTTGGGGATATACCCAGCTGCCTACAGTCAATATGACCGACTGACATGAGAGGATACACAGCAGTGACGGCCCAGTAGGCGATGACTATGGTAAGGAGGAGGAAGGTGAAGAGCGGGTAGAAGAGCGAACACATCACATGTGCAATAGCTCTGCAAAACAAAAACAGTTTCGATTACAGCCAAGCCAAAAACATTACCTCACCAAGAGTTGTTTTTGCTCCTCACAGTTAACAGATGCTGAAGTCTGAGCTATTTAACATCTTAATTCTTCTCTAAAGCTCCTGACCTGCTGGCTTCTTTGATGAGGGCGATGGCTAAGAGGATCCTCTTCCTGAGGAAGATGAGCAGCAGGATGATGATGACTTCCACAATGGCCAGGATGATCACTAAAAGGAGAAGGGCGACAGACGCAGAGGTCATACAGGTGTCTGCTGATGTGACTGCGGACTGTCAGAGTGTGTGGAAGCGTAGATTGGGTGCTGTGAACTGACTGAAGGCCAGCCATGTCTGTCTGATCTGCAGGTAGATGGTGAAGTCCGTCTGGAAGCCAAGCTCCTGCAGGGTGACGTCAGAGCCCGGCTCTCCTTTCAGGGAGGCGTACTCCATGTAGCAGTGGAAGATTCCTGAAGAGATAAAATAAACGTGGAATTTTCAAACTGGCACTAGTACGCCACGGGATTCTTCAAAAATAGATGGAAATGGACGTGTGGAGCCATGCAGAAGCAAAAATATGCTCTAAGAAAAATCTTATGTGTATGCATGAGAGAAAAAAGCAGCACTTCTGGGCCGGAAACCGGCCCAGGGGATTTTCCAGGAAGCAGGTTGATTCAACAATGAATTTGTTCATGCAGTTTTAGGGAACTTTGTTTTTTTTCTCGCTCCAAATACATAAATTACCAGCTGGTGGTAAATAAAAACAGGAAGAAAGGAAGTACAATCAAACCAGGCCGTATGGATACTTCAGAAAAGGTATGAGTTTTTTGTTTTTAAGAAAGGTAAATTATCTTTTGTATAGCTCAGTCCAAAAAAATCCATATCCAAAATACTCAAATCTCACTTCCTTATTAGGTAAAGAAGTTAAATGTGAGAATTTTGTCCTCTTTAACTTAAAGACTTGAGATGTGCTAATTTTTTAATTTTTATGGAACGAGCTGACTGGATTTTGGGTTTATCACTCCACTGAAAATCCCATCGTTGGAGCGGAAGATGTTCTTTTAAATTCAGTTAATCTTTAGTAAAACATCAGGAGGACACGCCAGCTTCAGGTCTGCTTGTTTACTCTGATCACCTGCATCACATCTCATCATCATTAGGTTTGTTACACCTGCTTTCTGAAAAAAAACATGGAGAGCAGAGTGGGACGCAGATAGCGATAATGTCCTCGTATGCGTTAACTCTTACCGTATCCAATTACCAGAATCACCAAGACGACCATGACCCACACCATGATTCCTGCCAGGAAGCGCAGGAGGACGATGAAGAGCAGGCTGGTGAGGGTAGCGATGACCAGCCCACTAGAGAGAGAGTGGACGGTGTGACGGTGGGGAGGTAATAATCACAGAGTGAGTATGAAGGGACAAAAATCGGTGTTTCAAACAAAATGAAGCAAGTGGGAGAAGCAGGCGGCATATTTACATATGGAAGGCAGAGACTCACATGAGGATCCAGTACCAGGACTGAGTGAAGTCCTCAAAGATCTTCATGGCCACCTGACGAGCCTCAATAACCACCGTGGCGTTCCTGTGGAGAGATCCCCGCACGTATATCCTCATTAGAGTCCATAAAAACATTTAAAGTGGCCGTCAGCAGTAGAATGTAGTTTTTAAAGGCTGAGCCCTTCCTCATCATCTTTCTGCCCCTAAACCACTAAAATTATGAAAAGCCCTCCGTAGAGTCCAGTGTGTGTTCTAGGCTGCTTTAAAAAATACAACAACTGTGCAACATGGTGATATAAGCTGGAGGTGCACCGATCGATCAGCGTCGGGACGCTTAGTTTGATGGGATCGGTCGATCAGCCGGCCGATTCGACGCCGGTTTCACGCATGCGCCGCTCATGCACACCAAGCATCAGCTACCATGGCCTCAAATATCTCAAAGCTTTCGCTTTGGAAATCCTTCATCATGACTGAAAAAAAACAAAAAGCTTGAAATTCGTTAAACCAGCAAGGCCAAGCTAAGCTGCGGCGGAACACCCCCGAAAAAAGTTCAGGACTCCAGGGAACACAGCAAGTTTCAAGAAGCTAACGTTAGCAGTGCGGCTAACGTTAACAGAGCGGACAAAACTAGCAAGAGCGCCGAGCCAACCACAAGAACACCCTGAAGCCCATTGAGAATTTTTTTTAATTGTTAATCCATAAGACTCTCTTGATGGACAAAGCAAACACATTACATATATTGGACTGAATGAGGTTGAACGAGGCTAACAAAGTTTATTTTTCCCTTCGAAGTGTCATACAATTGGTTTACGAAATGTACCACAAGGAGGAAAGAGCGTACATTAATGACATCAAGTCAGAATACATACACTATAGCTGTCAGCCTTACTTCCACTGTACCCCTTAAATATATACAGCACTTAAAAGACCTTCCTTATTATGGTTTCAGAACAACTTTAAGGAAAAAGATATCTTAATCGTCCCATCAGACTTTAGAATAATGGGTGATCGGTGCACCTTTAACACAAGCTAACCAAGCTAACTTCTAATTTTCAACTTGTTCCACACTAGTGAAACCAAAGTTATTGAAATTACATTCCAATTATTAAAAAGACATACACCTTAATTTCACACACTGCACCTTTAATACCCGACTTTACCTATTCTGAAATTTAAGACATTTTTAGACCTTTCATATCAGAAACTATTAGACAATTTAAGAATTGGAACTCTGTTCTACTCACTTGACTCCATCCACTAGATCCTTGGCATTCCTCATTACTCCACTTCCGTCATCAAATTGGGAATTGTTTCCCACCGTTATCACACCTCCTTTCTCTCCCAAAGCTGGGAAACACCGACGCGTGACTGCAGGAATTACCACAGAAAAATGTATCATTTTTTTGAAAGTTCAGTACAGGAAAAACATAAGAGCTAGGTGCAGAACTCACAGGGGACACTGGGGGTCAACATGGCAGGACAGAGACCTAACTGCATAATTTTTGGTACCCCCTGAAACAGAGTTTAGGTGCATCAGATGAGCAGGCCGGTGGAAACAACTTAAACGAGAAAGAAGGTTCTATGAAGCACAAAACTCACCATTGTGTTGGTCACACCTTCCTTGCAGAACTTCTTGTAGTAGTTAAAGTCGTTGTTGTTGATGTAGGCATTAACCAAAGTCATGAACTTATCAGGGCACTTTTCCACACACATCTGGGGAGGAAGTAGCATTTCCACCGTTGTTAGATCGACCGCTTTCACTGATAATGATTTTGGGCTCGCAATGCACAGCAGGGAGACTGAATGCCCAGACAAACCATTTCTTAAGTCATGGTGAGCAACACACGAGAGGAATGGCTGCGAACCAAACCCCAACTGCATACCGCTCTAGTTCTTTTTTCTGAGGTAAACAGGGAAAATAAACTCTCGGCTCTGACTAAAAACACATTTGAGGAATTTCTTCCTGCCGTGGAGAAAAGTAAATAGGAAATAGAGCAGCTGCTGGCGGCTCGGTGAAGATGTGAGCTTTGCATCAGTGAAGGAGAACACACACTGGTTCCACTTCTCTTCTCCATTTTCATTCATGAGTTCCATTCGATCTATTCAAATTCTTCAGTTTAACTTTTTGCAGATGACACTGTCCTATGTACATCCAAACCTCACTTATGTCAAATCCAAACTACACTTCAGTCTGACTTCATTAGCTTACAGAACTGGCTCTGTAAAAAATATTATTGCTCAAAAACACAGAATAACAATTTAATTTTTGTCACGAAGCATAATGTAAAAACAAAAAAATCTAATAGTTATATTAAACGGTGTAACGATGGTACACATCTGCAGAGTTGATGCGTTTATGTACTTGGATCTACGGCTGGACAGTTAACTAACATTTAAACATCACATTGATCATGTTAAGTAAAGTTAAATTTGTTTCTAGTGTTCCATTTTGATCAAGAATCTCCTTTACCCTTTACGTTTCTCGAGTACGCCGATATCTTCGATCAGAATGCCTCAAAAACCAACCTACTACCTCTGAACACAGCATATAATAATCTATGCAGGTTGGTTTTTGGTTGTCCCTACAGAACTCGTCACTGCCCCATGTGTTAAGTCTCTGCAACGGCATCCAGTCAATACAAGAAGACACGTTCACTGGCTTCAGTTCATATTTGAATGTCTTCAATCCAGCTATGCCCACTATCCAAAACAGTTTCTAGTTCCATATTCAGTGGTTTATTGTTTAAGGCATCCAGCACATCATTTCTTTCCCACCTCTGCTGTTAAAAAAAATCCTTCATGGTCAAACCCCCTCCGACTGGAATAATCTACCTACAAATATACGATAAACCACATTATTTCCCATATTTAAATGCAATTTGTCGCCTTGTTTTGAGAATACATTTTTATGTTTCAGATAAACCTAACTCCACCAAACCTCATTTAATTTTTCATACATCAAATATTTATGTTCATGCCGTATTTTTGTTTTGCTGGGCAGTTCTTATTCATGGCCTTTTTATGGCCATCTAGTGGTTGTTTCAGTATCATTTTCCCAATCCTTCTGTGTTTTACTGTAATATTTGTTGTATGGTAAACCGTTGTCTTTTGTTTTGTTTCGGTTAGGACACCATTGAAAACGAGATGATTCATCTCAAGGGGTTTATCGTGTCGAATAAACCTATATAACAGCAGGAGGAGAGGAGGGTTCGCACCTGCGTGGTCGGACACTGGAACTCCAGCAGGACCATGGGGCTGGCACACTTCATGATGTTGAAGTAGAACAGCAGACGCCTGTTCCTGTTATGCAGAAATTCACAAGGTTTGGTTGTCAAAGCAGGGTTCCAGGCAAAACAAAATGTCAAAGAGCATTGGCTTGTAAACCGGAAATATTTAGGAGCAAAAGGAAATTTTTGGGAGCCAAAATATATCGATGTCAGAGGGCGATGTTAAAAGTCTGCCTGTAATCTTTTCCTTCTGTACCATCTGCCTTTGTCTGTCCTGTGTCCACTTGTGCTCAAAATGTAAATTTTGCAACATTTTTTTACCATTTCTGATATGCTGCAATCTTGTCACGATAAATACATAAATTAAATGTCAAATCTGATTTTATTCATATTCTAATTGAATTATGTACAATTAGCTGTTTCCTGTTTATTCAGGCTCTGAGTATATGTCTGTCGCTTACATCATCAAGAATGGTAATATATTTTAGCTTAAACATTTTTCCCAATTCTCCAATATTAATTTCATATCGCCATGAAACATCTACAAATTGCTCATTCAAAAAAACTTTTATTCAGATTTCTCACCAAAAACTAAATTTTTACAAGATTACATACGAACACATCTTGATGATGTTATAATTCTGCTTCACCTGGATCTGAAAGTCACTGATCAGACAGTGATCGCATCATTGGGTAATGCAACATACTGCTGACAGTTACGCTAGCGAACTCTCCTGCCGATCTCAACAGTAAACATTTGTTTGGTTTGATTTGTTTTTTTACACTTTAGCATGATCAGCTAGTTGCTTTTTAGGAGTGCAATATATACAAGAAATTAGTGGGAAACAAGTCTAGTCTGGATGGATAGCACAGAAACGGTCGCAAAATGACATAGTTAGGAGCACTGCAAAGAGAGGCTTAGATTTAGATAAAGGTTGATCAAAAAGGGAGAGGAATTTTGGACTTCTGACCTGCTCTAAAAAATTAGGGGAATGCTGAATCATCGCGGTATGACACTGAGTCAAGTTAACATCTGGGATCTCCATCTGTCCAGTTGGGAGGCTTTGAGCGCATGTGAAACAGTTTCAGCTGCTTTGGTGCAAATTAAATCCACAACTGGTGAACCGGAGAGGCAACAGCAAGACAACCCCCCAAAAAAGGTTCTGGTTCTGCAGGTGGTCGCCACAGACCATTTCTGTCTCCTCATCCTTTCTGGTTGGTTCTTCTCTGGGTTCACATTGTTCTGGCGTCCTCGTATGTGACACGATGTGGTTCCTGCAGTCCATTCAGGTGGACTAGGTAGTCCTGCTCATTCTGGATGGATCATCCTGAAGGCTTTTAGAATCTCCTAGCACAGTCTGTAGAGCGCGGAGGCGACACCAGGAGACGGGTCGTAGCACTAGGAGATATGGACAGGACCGTGGAAGGAGAACAACCAAGCAGCATGCCCGTCAGGAGGGGCTCTGCCAGATCCCTACAAAATGACTTCCTGGCCTGACATCATCTAGAGGGAACTGAGTTTGCAGTCCAGTCACATTCATAAACGATGTGTATGCACAAAAGAAGGCGAGGTAATCGTCATGGATTCTAGGCGGTACATGGCGATTTATAAAAAGTAAACTTGACGGGAGAATGTTGGGTCCCTCACGCAAACTCTGACCCTGCCGTACGCAGAGAAACGGAACTATGAATCGACGAAAAACACTGTTTTACGGACACACATTTTACACTTCTAGGCTCCAGTTCTTGCTCACGCGTTTGAGTGTGAGCAAGAACTGGAGTGATTTTGGGGAAGGTCGGTTTTAAGGTTATGACACTACGGTTCTGGGCCATAATTTCTCACCCATTGGTATAATTTAGTCCAAAGTGCATATGAATGGATTCGCAGAGTTCTAAATTGTACAAGTTTATACTTTCTATAATAGTAAACATTTTTAATCACAAGGGAGAGCTCTTTTTTTACGAAAAACATTATTGTTTTGAGAATGGTGTTCTGGAGATAGTCTGAGAATGGTGTTCTGGAGATGGACTGAGAATGGTGTTCTGGAGATGGACTGAGGATGGTGTTCTGGAGATGGACTGAGGATGGTGTTCTGGAGATGGACTGAGAATGGTGTTCTGGAGATGGACTGAGAATGGTGTTCTGGAGATGGACTGAGAATGGTGTTCTGGAGATGGACTGAGGAACACGTTTGACTTTCAATGCGTATTCGATGCATTACTGCTCACGCCGGCCTGACGCTCCCTGTGTGAGAGTCCTAAAAGTTAGAGGAAAGGTTCCAGCAGTAAAATGAGGACAATTGTAAGAGAAGGCAACTCACTCGAGTGGGGTTCCAGCCTGTCCACAGAACTGCCCACGGCTGTCGGTGGGATAGATCACCTTCCTGGGGTCACCCTGGGACCAGGCTGTGGAGCACAAAAATAGAGCTTAAGGTTAACAAAGGCGCATTTCTCCAGGTAGCTATTTTTATGCGTAAACTGCAGTGCTGTTTTTCTCTCACCAAGTATTCCCACGGCGAGATACGCCAGAATGCAAAGAAAGAAGAGGATGCAGCACACGATGTCCGTGCAGCCCCTGGCAAGAAAAGGGAGGGAAATGTTTGAAAGATTGGAACAAAGCCACTCGAAAGAAGAAGCCAGATCACGTCTCCAGCTCACCTGTTGTGGATCGGGCCGTTGAAGTTCGGATCATGCTTCCTTGGCTCGCCTGCAAAAACAAAGTTTGTTTATCAGTGTGAGTCAATTGCTTTTTGTGGAAGGGAAAAACTCTGAGCTGATGATTATTAAGTCCCATAAATAAGAGCTGAATTTAGATTAAGAGATAGAAACACCCCCCACCCCTACTCCCCATCTTCCTCCCATTCTTCTCTTACATGAAATTTCCCTCCGGGCAGACACGCCTAGAAATCCAACAAATTCCTCCCTGGTTCCTACACAGACGCACACCCATGTGAATAAACTGCCCAAACGGGGATCAGTTTCAAGGATTCCTTTGATTCCTTTAATGTTTTTTTCGGGTGGAGATGGGGGCTCAATGGGCTGATCAGGGACGCTGAAATGGAACGCGCAGAAGACAAGCGGCTACAGAATATTTGAGAGATACTTTTTCTGGTTCACTGTCCTGATTCATTTCCTCGTGGCAATTTGAAGTCCAGAAATGTCACAAGAAAATGTTTTATTTTTTATCGCACTGGCATCAGAAAAAGAAAATGATGCTCTCATGTTATTGGGCTTTCATCCTGGAATCTGAGCTCCAAAATTTTTGTTTTTACATTGTTATGTTTCATGCTGCCTATTTGTTCCTATCTTTAGCACATATGAAATATAAAATCTACCCTAAATCCTAAAATACAGTCTTAATATATCTATCTATCTATCTATCTATCTATATATATATATATATATATATATATATTCCATGCAAAATGAAAAATGCATCTAAATGGCTGTCGCTGTTAATTATTGAAAGAAAAAAAAAACACAGTGTGTTATTAAAAAAAAAATCGAATTATTCATTTGGCATCCGGGAAATAACATTTCTGTATCTCCATCACATTGAAAACCTGCGTAGTGTGTAGACAAGGGTGACACTTAAAGGGTTGAAATCCTGAAAACAAACTAATATTTGATCCGGACTGATGGTAGTTAAAATCATTATGTCAGTAAAAGTGTAAAATAACATTAATATAGGTCTGCGGGTGACTATCGCGGTCTCAGCCTTAATTAAGAATGCCGCAGGTCATCCGAGGTCAGCGTGTCAAAAACACGAGGAGCCTCCATTATCTATGCAAAGGTCTCTCTCAAATAAGAGAACAACGTTCTAAATAATTACTTTAGAGCAACTATACAGCATTTCTCAGAAGATACAGATTATCAGGGCTGCACACATTCACGCCAAACTAATGTTTTCACGTCCAACATCCTGTCATCGTGGTTGTGAGTCCCTGAGGATGGAAGGCTCTCGGAGAACAAACACCAACCCCACACACACACACACACACACACACACACACACACACACACACACACGTGTGTAGGGCTGCATCCAAACCCTTTCAGAGTCTACTCTGTGGGATCTGTCCATTTTAATTATGTGTGATCTATCTACGGGATCATGCTGTGGTAAAGTTTGAGTTTAAGCTCTTAGAGGAGTTTTTGCTTCCTGTGAGAAAGGTCGTGGGTGTTGTGTGTCACATGAACTGCGCGATGTCAGCAATGACGCTCCGAGCTGCCATTTCTGACAAGTTTAACTGACATTTTATCGCAAAGAAAGTAACCAAGTGAGTGAATCCTTCAGATTCAACAAAGCGTTAACCTGAATGTGTAACTAAAGGACCTTAAAGGAGTTGGTGCAGGTGAGAGCAAAACGCCGCGCTCACACACTTGAGTAATCAGCAGAGGCAGACTATATTCAAACACACACACACACACCCATTTCTGTTGACATGCAGATACTGTCGCCCTAGTTTCACTCAAACACACCTCATGGGAACATTTTGCTTTTTATGGAGTAAGAAAAACAAAGATTCAAGAATAAACAAAGTCATGCACTGATAAAAAATAAATTAAATTAAACTGCGTGAAATGAAGGCAGAAAAATTACCATGTTTTCCAAAATACTGGTCATCCTCAGGCATGTTGAAAGTCCTGCTTTCGGGAAGGACAAAGAATACTGAAATTTACAGAAAACCCTTGTCCTCTCTCCCCTGTCTTTCCTCTTGGTGGACTTCTTTGTGCCTGTATGCCGGTACAAGTGAGGCAGTAAGGGGGAAACTCAGGTGCTGTGGAGGGAGAAACCAGTCCAACCTGTCTTTCAATAGCTGGGAGCCCGATCAGCCACCCAAGTCCCACTTCACTTCCCTTCCCTCCTGTGTTTATCCTGAAACAACTGGCTCTCTGCAATCTGTGCCCCACCTGTGCATCTCCCACTGTCTCCACCCACTTCAGAAATCTCGCCCCCCCCCCTCTCTCTCTCTCTTCTGTTTACACTTTTTTTCTCTAGAGAAGCTGTTGAAACAGCAAACTCAACTACAGGAAGGCTACCAGTGACAGGGAGGAGGCGTGGACGTGTGAGAGAGAGGGTGGGAACAGCTGTGACACATTTAAATAGAAAATGATGAAAAAAAAACATGCATTTGAAACAATAAAACTCATCTCCCGCTGTGGTGTTTGGTCACTCTGCTGATTAGTTTCAGGAGTGTCTTCGAAAACCAGCATGTGCTTAAAAAGTGCAAGTGTACAAGGTTTAAGGTGCGGTGTGAAACATTTTGCACCATCTAGTGGTGAAGTTTCAGATTACAACTTCTATCACACTTCGGCTCCCCCGCCTCTCCATGAATCTACGGCATCCCACATGAGTCAAAATTATGTCATCAATATCTCGTCAGGTAACGAGGTTCCTTTAGATTATACATTGAGAAATTGTATTTAGTCATATTTCCTTAAATCCATAGCTGAGAGCTTTGATGTATGACAACCAATATGTAAGGTCCAAGCACTAATCTTTACCTCCCCTAACCAGGTCCTGGTTTCGCCACTTTGCCTTTGTCTGTTTCGCTTTGAGCAGGATTAAGGAAAAACTTCAGGATATATTTGCATGAATCTTACTCGGTGGTAGATTGTGGAACATCCTAGAGAGATTACATTTTGGTGACGAGACATGCTTCACTGCATTTAAATAATATAATTTGGAGCGGTGATGTCACAATATGGCTTTTGCTGCCTTTGGTCATTTGATTGAA
Source organism: Lophius americanus (assembly GCA_037951165.1). Lineage (NCBI taxonomy): Eukaryota > Metazoa > Chordata > Actinopteri > Lophiiformes > Lophiidae > Lophius > Lophius americanus. The sequence goes on along the minus strand of JBBDHG010000215.1, from coordinate 665,267 downwards.
TTCTTGAATTTCTTCAAGCAGAGAATTTCCCTTTTCTGTTCCTCGGCGAAGGTTTGCGCTCTCCGAGTGCTTTTTCTAGTTATTCATTTATTAGCAAAAGTGCTGGAATCCCAAATCAAAGAGTATTTATACACTCATTCAGAATTCAGAATGTCAGTCTGGGTGAAGAAAAAAATAAATAAATAGCACCACTGCCATGAAAGTTAGAAATATTATTATCAAACTTTTCGATAGCAGGCAACACTTTTTATTACCATAGATAATAATATTCTGATTCAAAGACTCATACTTAAGTACCTCTGATCATGCAGTAGGTTGGTTTGTTAAATACCAACCTCAGGCCACTCAGTTTGAGGGTCTCACATCTGAAGGCCTCGCAGTTTGTAAGGGGGTCCCACAGGGTCCCATTTTCGCGAGACTTTAATTTACTGTCGATATTAATTGGTGAGGTCAAAATCTTCCAAAAATTTTTTTTATGCAGATGACAGTTAATAGTTAACTGCAAAACGGCACTTCAGTATCTAATAAAAAAAAATCTATAAAGAGTGGAAGTTCAGTTTTTTAAACACAAAACACCACCACCTGCTGGCATGACTGAATTATTGATAGAACTGAATGTTTTAAACAGTCATTAAACAGGCACGGTTTGACCCCATGATAGGTTCTTTTCCAAGGACAACACTATTTTGCGCTACCATGTTTGGCGTTTCCAAAAGTTGAGGGACAATGGCTGGAGCTGCGAGGTTCCAAGATGCCACTAAAACTTACACACCGCACCTTTGAGTTCAAATAAATCTGTATTTTAGCAACACCCAGGAGGATCCACTTTTTCTCTCATAGCAATTGCCCCCATCTTATGGAGATGTGGTGGTATTTCACTTGACCCAAAGCACAAAAAACTGTCATGCATAACAACTTCTGGATCTCCCTTTTCTTTGTGCTCAAGCAAGAATGTCATGAAAGTGATTTTTAACAAAGAGCCTTCAGAAAGGCTGAATGTCACAAATGTTTTCTACAGATTCTGGCGGAAGTAGAGACTTCATGTGGAATGACTGAAAGTTTCCATCCAAGCTGTTTTGGTTTTATGGCCAAAGAGCTGTGCATGAGAATACCCTGGAGCAGCCCTTGAAACACACACATAAAAAAAAACTTTTCTATCAAGAACTCGCATTTCAGTAAAACAATAATGTGGAACAACGGTTTAACAGAGGCCTACTACGATATGGGACGGTGTAGTGGGAGTGAAAAAGATCCAATCAGTTATTGGTAAGACCAACGCCATCATGAACCTTTAGCTGAGGAGTAAATGTTATAATAGTTACAGTAGTTGTACAAATAAGTCTGATTAGAAATTAACTAACTTTACTACTGTAATAGTCTGAGTTCAATCAAATTTGATTTACTCCTATAGTCGTGTACTGATTTTGACAAGGGCTCCATCTATAAAGCAACAAACGGCATTAGGATTAGGCTTTACTTTGATCTAGGTGTTAATACACCTACACCTCAGGAAGACAAAAAACTCAAAAGTGAAACTCTTTTCCCACGTTGTTTTCTTTCGTTTTCCTCCCTCAGGTTCAGCCTATTTACACTGGACATCATCCTCTGTGCTCAAGCATTCCAGTTTTTCACTCCTTTATTTTTTTGCCACCTCCCATCACATCCTTCCTCTACGAAATCAAGCGTAACGCTTAAATGGAGAAAAATAAATAATGTCAGAATTCCAGATTAAAGTTTCACGATCTTGCTGTTGATGATGATGATGTTGGATCTTGCTTACAAAGTGATGGACTAATAAACACATGACTGAATCACAACGTTTTACCGCTATAACAAGTCAGTGTGTGCTTTATGAAGGCCATTTTATTAATTATTAGGTATGAATCATCGATACGATCTTAACTCAATATTTCAGGCACAGTACTGTAGTGAACATATATGCGATATGGTGTTTATTGCGATAACATATATTGTATGTTTGGATGTATTACCTGTTAAGCTAAGGCACCATCTAGAGTTTTGGAAAACTATTTGACTTTATGGTTATCGTGCCATAAAGTTAAAATTTATTTTTTCAATCTATATAATAAACAAGACCTACGCTTTTGTCCCCAACAGCAACGATATATCCCACAAAAGTCCCCCATGCCTTTGGACGTACAATCAATCCTGATTGAACTCTTCAAATTATAATTATTAAGTTATTTATAATATATATTGGACTTAATCGAACCAAAGCTTGAGAATGTATAGCCCAAAAACATTTGCTGATCTCCCCCTAGTGTCAGAAATATATTACCAATCCCTCCCAAAATGAATCCCGTTCTTCCTCGCACTAAGGTATATATGGGCATAAAATTTGAAAATGTTCCATGAGGTTTTTTCCAGTTTTGTCCGGAAAACAGTGTTTTTCGTGTAAAAGGCTCCCCCTAGTGAGTAAAATATAAACTAATAGAATAAAATATGATGTTGACAAGATAGATCTCCTTGAGAAGATTCATTTGCACCAAATTTGGAGAAAATACAACCAATGGTTGGGAAGTTATACCCGACTAACTGTGCTTTTCATAAAAAGCTCCCCCTATTGAATAAAATATAAACTATTAGAGTAAATCACAATGTAAAGAAGATTAATCTCCTCGATTCCAATAATATGCTCCAAGTTAGGACCCAATTGCACAAACGGTTGAGAAATTATGGCCTAACAATTTTTGAGATGAAGCCCCCCCCCCTAGTATAATACCAAACTTTACCCTAAAAGTCTAATTTATGTAGGTATACAATTTGAAAATGATCCATGATGGAGATTAAGTTATCGTTTTTACATGAACGCTCTGCAGGGACTTTTGCGAGGACTTTTCGGGGATATAATAAGAAATGTTCTGAAGCTTGGCATTGAAGTAAGGACACAATATCAGCATATGAGGACAATATCAAGTTATTATTATGTATTGACCACAGAGGAGAGGACAACAAAGCAGAACACGAGCTGTTCATAATTTGCTCTGAACAGTGTTTGCTGTCCTCCAGAGAAAACTGTCATACACACACATTCACTACTCGCACGTCCACTCCTGTTTGAAAACAAATTTTCTCCCAAATGTGACATGTTCTGTTGTTGCCGACACCAACGACTCGTGCAGAATGCATGCCCGCTATTCTTTTTATGAATTTGAACCCTCGAAACAAGCAATCCTTATCTGAACAATGAGGCCTGTAATGCAACAACTCCATGTCTGCTGTGAAAGTCCTGCTGACATGTCTGGTCATCGCCTGCTGCCGTTGTCTTGTCAAGATTTCCTAAGGAAAACAAGGCCCACATGGGTTGGCAAAGGAATGAAAGCGTTAATTCTGATAAAGTCAGAGGGCCATGTTTATCCTAGCGCCGTCATTCTCAATTTTGTTTCAAATATTTACCCCTTTTTAATTATTTTTTGCAGCCACGTAATCCCTGATCGATGCAGTCAGCGAAAAATAGTGAGTCTGGTTTAGTCAGAATTTTTTTTCATAAATTCTCTTCAGTATATTTCATTAATTATTAGTTATTTAATTATTTTTTGTTTTTTAGAATGCTTTCTTTTTATATTTTTTTAGATTTAAGTCAGACTGTATTCTCGAAATATATAATAGCATTTGGAAATCTACAATTTCATGTGTAATCATCTTCCATATAATTGATATGGGAACACTGAATGGAAAATGTGGTTAATCGAATATATGGTCACATTTTATACACTTCGTATATCATAATAGAACTATTTTAGGAATTGGGCATGACTGTCATTTTGCAATTTCCAAAAAGAAAAAAGTGTTTTTTGCAAAATAAAAAATTCTAAGTTAAAAAGCCCCCCTAGTGAGTTAAATATGAACTATCAAAGTAAAATATGATAAATACAGGTTAGATTTCCTCAGGTCGATTCTTATGCACTCTATTTGGACTAAATCTGACTAATAAGCTATGTTCAAAAACCTCTGGAGATAGAGCTCCCCCTAGTGTTGGGAATAACCTACCAAACCTTCCCAAGGCTCTTCCTCACAGTAGGAAAAAAAAAAAAAAATCCGTGAAATAGTCTTTGAGTTAGTGGCGTTAATATGAAGGATTCCGATGCCTCAACAACAATTCCTTACAATCCCTGACTTTTCCGGGATATAAAGAGCGTGAGCTCGGGGTTAACTAAAGTGAGTGAAAAAAGAAACAGATATTAGAGGGCTTTAAATAAATACCTGTGATCTAAAAGCCTGAGAGTACAGTAGGCGGACCGTAACCCCCCCCCCACACAGACTGCAGCTGCTGCCCTCCCTGCCATCTCCCACATGTCTTTCATTACATCGCAGGGTGTGGAGCGTCCAAGTGCATGTTCGGAGCTATTTATGGGATTTAAAAGAACAGAACACGCCAATCACAAACATACATGAGCAGGAAATGGTGTGTTACGCAACAAAAGTGTAGTCAGTCTCGGTGATAATATCTAGAAACTAAGTAGCGAATAGATTGCTTTCTCAACACGTTGCCATATGGATATGTAATATGATAGGACCTCTTAATCTCTGAACAATTCTCTCACACTTGAACACTAGCGCCTTCTATATCTGAAACACGCCTGCCGTGTGAATTACAACACTGGCTGGTATAAGTGGAACACAGGAAGCAAACACAAAGACATTTTCAAGAGTAAATATTTCCTTAATGCTGTATGATATAACCCCATAGATATGAATGCACCGTCCTCAGTAATTATTAATTATTAAAATATTTGTAGTGGTGCACTGATTGCAATTTTCGTGGTTGATCACCTACCATCGAAGTCTGACCAATTGCATGACATTTAGAGTGTAAATATAACTTTATTAGCCTCGGTCAATCCATCATATGTTATATTTTGGCTTGGTTCAGGGACCTCAGGGCTTGTGGCTGGCTCTGTGCTGTAGCAAGCTTTAGCCGCTCAGCTAACGTAGCTTCTTGAAACTTTCAACTTTCCTCGGGGTGATTGATTTTGAGGTGTCTGATTAAGTTCTTCGTGACAAACGTTTTCAGGGTTGTTAGCTTTTTTCTTCCTTACGTTTAAAAACCATAATTGACAGCATACATTCATACATCCAGCCGACTAGTGGCTTGCTCTGAACTTTTGCAGTGTGTGATTAAGTTCTGTGTGTCGAGTGTTTTCTGGGTTGTTTCTCCACAGCTTATTTTGTCTTTAATGGTGTTACAAATTGCGAGGATCGTGTTTTCTGGTGTTTTCTGGTTTACTTAAGAAATGTTTTGAGCCATGGTAGCTCATGATTGGTATTCATGTACGGCGTATGCATATAACCGGCACGGCACCGGCTGAGTGGGGCTGTATTGTATGTTGGGGACGCTGGAGAATCCCTTCCTTGATGAGAGACATTTCAGAGAACATTTGAATAAATGACAAAATAAACAGCAGCTGTTAGAACTCAAACATGTTAGTGCATTTCCTGTTTTCTTGCTTTAAGAAACCGCGAGCGTGTGACCAGTAAGTGGTGTCAGCAAGTTCAGCTAAAAAACCCAAACTCAGCCACTGGCTAAGAGAAGGAGCGGCCGACAAACACAGGAGATCAGGAGATCGTTAAGAGATGGTGGTCCTGCTTCCACAGAAAATTCTCTTTACTCCGCTCAAAACAAATTTTCCCTGACTTTAATCACCAATCAGTCTCTCCATGCTACAAAGAACATGTCTTTGTATTGCATTGGAGCGTCAGACAGGACCGCCATACTGTAAGCAGATTCCCATGATCCAGTTTGGGTTGTTAAGGAATCATGAAGCACATGGTGCCTTGGATGGTGGAGATGTTTTTGGCAGCTGGTTTTCATCAAGTAGCAAAAGAAAAGAATGGAAAAAAACTTCACTCACTGCTCAAGCTTTAACGTGAATATAAAAAAGGGGGCCGGAGGAGTTTGGCATCAGCTTTCAAAGGTCCATTCCTAAATATGGCTGCTAATTACATGTAATATGCAGCAGAGCGATGCTGCCCACCCGCCTTCTTCAAATCCTGTCATTAAGTTTTCTCGATATATCTCAGCCTCGAAATTACTCCAACATGTGAAGCTATGATGGATCCGTTTTTAGCTCCCTTGCTTAAAGTCTCACATTTCACTTAGAAACACTAAAGTAAAGAAGTTTTCAGAGGTTGTTATCTAAAAGAAAACAGTCATTCTTAAGTAAATTTGCAGTCAAGTCACAACCAGCTTCTCACATCGGTCTAAATACAATTTTGCTCCATGACTGTTTTTCCCTTTTTGTCCTGTGTTGAATCTTCGGATTCCAAGTATTTTGTTGATTACAAACAAGAACTAAAAGTTTTGGTACCGCCTTCTAAACCCAGCTGGTGCCGCGAGTTAATTTGGATCATGTGGGAGAAGGATGTTTGTAGAGAAGAGGAGAAAAACACTATGGCTATCTTGTACTGCCCTGATAAAGATGAAAATCCTTGATATCTGTTATTACTGCGTACAAAAGTCGAAGCAAGATCTCTTAGTCATTAACTTGTCCCATAAAAACTAATAATAGAAATAGGTTTCCTATAAAGATCTCAAACTCACAGAATGTATTTTCTTCTGAGTTTTATTCCTGCAGTAGAGCTGCACTGATTGCAATTTTCGGGCCAATACCGATTTTGGCCGATTCTGATTTTTCTTTTTGACATTTTAAAACTATAATTGACAGCATTAATACATAAAGCGGGCTCGTGGCTGGCTCTGCGCTATTGCTAGCCCTAGATCCTCTGCTAACTGCTAACTGTTAGCTTTTTGAATCTTGCAATTTTCCTCTGGGTGATTCCATTTTCAGTATCTGATTAAGTCCATTGTGCCAATCTCTTCCCGGATTCCTTCCTCCACAGCTTATTCTGTCCTTACTGGTATTAGAAATCGCAAGCTTTGTTATTTCTGATTTGCTGGGCAGATGTTTTTAGCCGTGTTAGCTAATGCTTGGTATGCGTGTAACCAGCACCCAACAGGCCTTAGTGAAGCTGCTCGGCTGATTGTTGATTGAATCAGATCAAACTAGACCTCCCAGCGCCGATCTGATCGATGAGTGCACATCTAGTATGCAGCACTTTGTGTCAAAGTTGGGGCAGGCGCATGAACGGTTGGAAGAGAGGGTTGTTGATGTTTTAAAGTGGAATTTTGTTCTATACCTGCTTGTATCAAGTCCCGGGCTAATCAACATTGCTTTATTCAGCACTGAGTTAAACCCGAAACTCGCTGGAGGGACTGTACAATTATATCTCATCTGATTTGCAAACGCTTCAGGATTCCTCAGGATTAGCTGGATAAGCAAAGGAAAATGAATGAATGACTGAATGTTTTATTTAGGTTTTACAGCGTCACAACTTCATTGTAATAGGTGACACACCCAGCATAGAACCAGCCGCTTTATTAAATAGAGTCAGGTGAGGCACATTGAGTGAATTGGTATTTATTTGAGTCATGTTAAGTACAATGAACTAAATTAGACATAATAAATGCAACGCAGCTGTGTTGAGTAAATGCAACGCAACTGTATTGGGTAAATGCAATGTAACTATGCTGAGTTAATGCAAAACAACTGAGTTGAGTATATGCAAAGGAACGTTGTTGAGATAATGCAAAGCAAGTGTGTTGAGTTAATGCAGAGCAACTGTGTTGAGTTAATGCAGAGCAACTGTGTTGAGTTAATGCAGAGCAACTGTGTTGAGTTAATGCAGAGCAACTGTGTTGAGTTAATGCAGAACAACTGAGATCTTGCAGACGTTTTTGATGTGGGATTCAAAAGTGAGTTGAGGGTCCAATCTTACGCCGAGGTTGGTGACTGATGAAGAGAGGGGAATGTCGTGACCAGAGAAGGTAATACTGGTTATGGAGGAAGACTGGCTCTGATGTGGGGTGCATATTAAAACTGCTTCGGTTTTGGAGCTGTTCAACTGGAGAAAATTGTTTTTCATCCACAACTTTATCTCCTCCAGACAAGCGCGGAGAGTTGACAGGGCAGTTGATGATGAAGATGAGGATGGAGAGGCTGAGGAGGACCATGTGTCAGTTTTTATGTAGATTTGCATGTCATCAGCGTAACAATGGAATGAAAGTCCATATCGACTGATGACACGGCCAAGGGGGAGCATGTATAGTATGAAGAGAATGGGGCCAAGGACTGATCCCTGGGGGACTCCACAGGTGACGGTGTGTGTCCAGGACCTTGAACTTCCAAGGGAAATGTATTCTGTTCTGTCGGTGAAGTAGGATTGAAACCAGTTTAGGGCGGTGGCAGTGAGTCCAGTGGTGTGATGTAGGCGGTGTAGGAGTATTCCAGGGTCAACTGTGTCGAAGGCAGCAGACAAATCAAGGAGAATCAGGAGGGAAGGTGAACCAGCATCTGCTGCCATCCGTAGGTCATTTGTGACTCTAAGCAGAGCTGTTTCTGTGCTGTGGGCGGAGCGGAAACCAGACTGAAAGGTTTCAAAGAGGTTGTTGTATTTGAGGTGGTCCTGGAGGTGGGCAGCAACTACTTTTTCCGGTACCTTTGAGAGGAATGGGAGTTTGGAAATGGGCCTGTAATTAGCAAAAACTTCTGGATCGAGATTATGTTTTTGAGGAGTGGTCCCATTATGGCAGCTTTTAGGGCAGATGGAACAAAGCCAGCCTGGAGGGATGGATTTATAACAGCGGTGATCAGGGAACTGATGGAAGAGATGTTAGTTTTCACTAGGGCCGTAGGAAAGGGGTCGAGGGCACAGGTGGAGGGTTTCTTTGTCCTGATGATAACCTCCACCTTCTGCTGTGAGATTTCTGGGAAGCACTTTAGAGGCTGGGAGATCTCAAACTTTGAGTAAGCAGACTGGATAGGTTGAGTGGAGGAACCAGAAAGGACAGAATGGATTGAGTCAATTTACAATTTGAAGAAAGCCATGAAATTATTACAGTGATCTTCTGTAATTTCTGTAAGTGGGGGAGTTTGTGGTTTAAGAAGATGATTGATATTTGAAAACAGCTGCTTAGAATTCCCAGGACTGGTTTTATATAATGTTCGATTAGAGCATTGACCAAGCTTCTCTAAGCGACTTTGAGTAGACCTTTTGGTGTTCCCGAAAGGCTATCTTGTGGACGGTGAGACCTGAAGCCTTGTAAAGCCGCTCAAGGACACGCCCAGCTGCCTTCATTTTCCGTAGCTCGCTGGTGAACCAGGGGGCTGAGCGGGAGAAGGTGACTGTTCTAGTTTTTACAGGGGCGTGACGATCCAGGATGCTACTCAGGGAGTTATTGCAGAAATCCAATAAGTTATTGGCTGATAAAAAGTTTGCAGAAAGAAGATGCTGGAGGTCGACTCTCATGGTTTCTTGGTTGATGTTTTACAAATTCCTGAAGTAGATTTGACCTTTGGGCTCTATGAGGAAGGACACAATTGACAATTCCATGGAGACGGCCTTGTGGTTGGACACACCCAGATCGCACACAAGAAGATTGCTGAGAGGAGCAGAGTCAGTGATGACTAGATCCAGAGTGTGCCCCTTGATGTGGGTAGGGACATCGACAAGTTGCCTGAGATTAAAACAATCCAGTAGTTGGAGAAATTCGGACGCAAAACGACATGCAGGGCAGTCGACATGAAAGTTCATATCTCCAAGTACTATAGTATTGGCAGAGGTAGTGAAGAATGTCGACAAAAGGTTGTACATCTCAGAGATGAAGGCTGGGTTTTGTTTGGGAGGCCGGTAGATTAGAAGTATATATAGTATATACATATATATATATATATATGTAATGGTCATGGAGAAAGGGGGTTTACAATTAAATGCCAGGCATTCAAAAGAAGAGATCTCTGGCAACGGCAGTGGATACAAGTCCAAATCACTGCGGTAGATGACAGACAGACCACCACCACGACCAGTGCTGCGGGCTTTCTGGAGGTAAGAGTAACGGGTCTCATTCAGGACAGTGAAATCATCTGGTTGTTGCCAGGTTTCTGTAAGGCACATAACGTCCAGACATTTCTCCAGGATGTGGTCATGTATGAGGCATGATTTGTTTGTGAGAGATTGTATATTAAAGAGTTTGATTTTAATACAAGATGGAGCAGGGAGTCTCTGTATTGGCCGAAGAAGACTGAAATCCACTCCACGTTTTCTTACCCGCACAGTGAGTAACTTTATGGAGGAAACTCCAGTTCCACTAGTGGGAAGAGCAACAGCATTCTGATGACGCGACGGTGTGCACGTCAGACCCAAAGGAGGGAATGGAGTTATCGGAGCAGGAGTAAACAAACTTAGAACGGAAACTTCTGTGAACATAACGAGGCCGGCGAAGGAGTCCAAGTTGTTTAATAACCGATATGCACAACGGAGTGTTGTAGTTGTTGAATTTCATCAGTTGGGTGACGGAATAATTTACCATCATGCCAGTCGTGGTATGTCACAGGGGCAGTGATGAACAAGACGGATAAACAAACTGACATCAACGATGAACAAACAGAAACGGACATAAACGATGAAACAAACAGAAACAGCCATAAACGATGAAAAACAGATAAGGAAGTCTCAGGGTGATGGTACATCTGCAGTAACAGGTAGGCAGAACGTCACCAGACTCGGTAGAATTTGTACAAATACAAATACAGAATAACATATGCAAATACGGATATTAATCCAAAAGGTTTAACGGTGAGCAACAATAAAGTTATATCGGTTTATAGTATTGCAGGCTGTAGAACTCTGATGGAAAAGCGGCGAACAGACAACGCCAGCGTCCTCTCCCTTCAGCGTCCAGATTGCAAATGATGATGGATTATGAGCTATGGTTTGACATAAGTAGTACTGCCATTCACAGACAAAGAATGTGTTCAGCAAGAAAATGACCATAGTGTCCAGGTAGAGTAAATCAGGGGATGGAAACAAAACTGTGTTTATGGTTGAGTTTCCTGCATGGGCTTCTTGTCTGTTTACTCTTCTTGTCTGTTTACTCTTCTTGTCTGTTTACTCTTCTTGTCTGTTTACTCTACTACGAGTTTTGTCTCTCATCTTGCTTCATCTGTCGTGGGTAATATGCACCGATGCATGAGTGCATGTATGTTAATTAACTACATCCATTCTGTCTGCCTGCTTGTGTCATATTTGAAAAATTGTGCGATTGTGTTTGTTTACGGTTTAATGCCAATGGATGCGTTTCATTCAAACAGAATCATTTTTATCTGCTTGGATTACAGAGTTATGCTCCTACCCAGAAAACTTCATGAGCAACTTACTTCTAGTGCTCGTCGCAAGCCCAGATAATTATAGAGGGGAGTGTCAATAGTTACCTGTGACAGACAGGTAGCATTAGGAGTGACGGGAGACATCTCCAATTTGGTAGTGAGAGTTTAGAGACTGTGGCTCTGACCAAAACACAGGAGGCAGAGCATTATTTGTAACCGCTTATCCTATTCAGGGCTGTGGGGGTTGGAGCCTATCTCAGCTTACATTCAGGGATTGGCAGTGTACACCCTGGACGAGTCACCAGTTCATCACATATGACGTAGTAGTACATTTACGAAAACATTTTACTTTTTTCCCCTACATTGTAACAAAAATAATCAGAAATGTCTACTCTTTAGGCATCAATCCTGGTTCCTTTTGAGCCTATTTTATTCTCTAGTAGACTATTTCTATTAAGCACCATTGCTTGACGCAAAAAAGGGGGAACCCAGACCTCTGTGATGAGTTTTGACATTCATAAATGGACCGGTGGCATCTACTGACTTTTACACTGTGGTTTTTATTTATACATATTTTTCTAGTATATTAGGGTTTTTTTTTCCACCGCAATTGTTAGGGAAATTGAAAAGCCCCTTTGCCACCTTTGTTTCTGAAGTCTTTCCTTATGTTACAATGATGGGCACAACGTTCTGTCTGAAGTTCTGAGCATGCCCGGTTCTTCCCTGCTATAACAGATCTGTCTGTAATGAACCCATATATCTGAGAAAGACACCTGAGACTCCTCGAGATCATTCCATTTCCTCAATGATCAGAAGACATGATGTTTCAGTCATTCTCTGGGGATCAATCAAGTCCTCCCTTTTGCGATCTGACGAACCTTCTGAGGATGTTTAAGGAGTTTGAGGACTTTTCTAAACATAGAGTCTGCGGAGCTCCCGCTGCCTTCCATACTAGTCTGAGGAATGTAGCAGCAACTGGACAAGTACGAGACCCACTGACCAACCACAACAATAAACCGAACCTCTGCACCAGCACTTACTGAAATTTATCCTGACAAAAACAATGATTAACTTTTTTTTATCTGCGTGCACACAGTGAAACCAGAGCAGGAAAAGACTCCAAGACGTTTAGGCTGGCATGCGTTGAACATGTGCAACACGAGACAACCTTAACAAACAAACAAACAAACAAACAAACTAAATGAATGAAATAACATAAACATTATCACAACACACTGCAACAAAGTCAAACTAATGACACATGTTTGTCGTTGTAGATATGATTTCACAGAAAGTGGTCATTAAGCTAGCTCTACCATAACAACACTTAATTGAAACTTGACCACATGAAACAACTTTACCATATTTCCGTTTATCCTCCAGCTCCATGTTTTGACGGAGTGTTTCTTCTCGGTAAAAGTCCGATGCTACAGCATATTTCCATAAAAGGTCAGGGGTCTCAGTGTGGCGCTTCTGACAACTTTGAAAACTTTGGACAAATCCGCTCCAAATACTTGACCGTCCTGCTACTGTTTAAAGGGAGTCCTCAGAGGGGACTGCTGACCAATCACAACATAGAACGCTATGATTGACAGGACGTCGGACCAATGAGCGAATGCAGCATAAATAGTCCTGAAAGGGATCATTTCTGGCAACGTTAATAATAATAAATAATAATAATACATTTAATTTATAATGCACTTTACATTTGGAGCGAATCTCAAAGCGCTAAAATCGTTAACTGCAGAAGAGATGGTCAATAAACTGTTTCAAATGTTTTAATATTTCTAACTGTAGAAATATATATATTAAAACAGTCATATGAGCTGTTATAATATATATTTGAAATATTAATGTCTTAAATCTTATAATTGTCCAAAGAGAAATGTCACTGTCCAATGAGTTGTTATAACTATCTAGTAATAAAGTTCATATTGTTTTAACTGCCCAATGCACCGTTATAATTGTCTGATAATAAACCTTATAACTCTCTAAAGAACTTTTCTTACTGTCCAATGAGCTGTTATAACTGTCTAATTAAAAACCGTATAACTGTCTAAATATTCTAATGGTCCATTGAAGTCTTATAAAAGATGAATAATGAAAGTTATAACATTCTACAGAGAAATGTTATAACTGCCCAATGAGCTCTTACAAAAGTTTAATAATAAAAGTTATAACTGCCCAGCGAAAAAAATGTTATAGCTGTCCAATTAGCTCTTATAACTGTAAGTTTACTTAAGTTACAACTAATAATAATAATAATAATAATAATAATAATAATAATAATAATAATAATGCATTGTATTTATAACGCACTTTACATTTGGATCAATTCTCAAAGTTCTAGAATAACTGTGTAATAACATATGTTGTAACTGCCTAATGATTATGGTATAATTTTCCAATGAGCGATTATACTTGTCTATTAATAAAAGACAGCCAATGCAAAAAAAATCCTTTTCAGATAAGTTAGTTTCAGTCTAGGCTTGAGTAACACTTTAGCTGCTATGACCTGCTGCAAACATAAGGCATAGTCCGTTAGTTACATTTTTTTTTTTTTTGAAAGGCTTCACGCTTCTGCTTTTTTTTCCATATGTGCAATTATGGGAATAGTTGTACACTTCCTGCAAGCAATAAGGGCCAAATGCGCAGTATATTATTGGGCATTGTTGGCAGTGGACTGGAGATTATGGTGATACTTTGATGAACAAATGAGAGGATTTGGCTTCAATCTTGTGTTCTGTTGTTGAGGCCTTCACAGTGAACACCAGAGAGCAGCATTCCTGAGGGCAGGACATGCAAAGTGTGATATTCTCTGGTGGCTGTGAGCCACCAGCATTTAATGTTCCAATCTGGCCAGAGCATGCTGCAAATATGCTTAGAATCTCCAGTGTGTGTCTAAGATTTCTCAAACTTTCATAGTCTTTCATTTTTATTTTGATTGATTTTAATGGAACCCATGGTTTATGCCAAATGTTTTAATATGTGCATAGAGCTCCCCCAGTGGACAGAAGTGGTATTTTGCATACAATATCCCTCTCTCCTGTTTTGTGTACTTTGGCTAGCTATGGTTATCCCACAAAAATCGCATAGAATAACATACACTCTGTGGTATTTATATCAAATTTGAAGCAATAGTTATTTCTGAGTTTCTGAGAAAATTCATTGATTTTTTGGTCTCATGTTGTTACTGTACTATAACGATGTTAGAGCATTTTATGTCCCCCAAAAAATCTTAGATATTATGGAAACGTCATCACTGCTGCCACATATCCTTTATAGTATCGTGAAAACTCCCAAAAATATTGCATGGATCATTTTTTTAATTGGATTGGTTTTGGGAGATGTCAGTTGTATATTTCTCTCACTATGGGCAACTTTATCTACAAAAATTGTAGGGCCTGAACTTAGTTCGTATGAATCAAATCTGGGAGATCTATCTGAAATGTTTCATGTTTTACTCTAAAAGTTCATATTTTACAGACTCGGGGGAGCGTGTAATAATATACACTGTTTTTTGAACAAAACTTCCTAACCATTGGGCCAATTTATTCCACATTTGGTTCATATGAATCAACTGGAGAAGATTTATCTTCATATTTTACTCTAATAATTGATATTTTACTCACTAAAGGAAGTCCTTGAACAACACAGTGGCTTGGGGGCTTTTTGGGGACATTATCTTGCTGTCAGGGACGGCAACATAGGTCTACTTAATTAAAAATTACAATTTAATTACAGATAACTTACACTTAATAACAGATACAATGTTACTGACACTGAAACTAAATTAATTGGTATTTCCTGTCAGCAGACACCAAGGTTATGCAAATACTTATAAATAAAATTAGAATAGCAGACCATGCATGGCGAGGCCGACTATTCCAGTAGTGGAGGCGGTAGAGTGGTGAAATCTAAAGCACTTTGGGGAAGAAAAGTATGCAAAGGAAATAACACTAAGCTGTGAAAAAGACCTGACTGCAAGGAACACCACTGTAGTTGTCAGAACTACTGCTGAAGAGTAGGAAGATAAATATAGCTGGAGCTTGATTAGTGAGTTTGGTTCTCAGGCCTGTCTGCTGCAAGGATAAGCCCCGCCCAGGAAGACACCTGACTCTAGACAGACACACTTACAGAGAAAACAAAGGAAGGGAAGGCAGGAGCAAGAGAGAGGAATTGTCGAACAAATTTAATAACTAAGTAAATATTCCCTATAAGATTATGTACAAAGTAAAAGACATCTTGGTGTGAATGCGTCCGACCGTGCTGTGAATTAAAGAGCCAAGAACAATAGTTTGGGTATGTAATTACTTTAATTCTTCACCAATTTCATACTGAAAACTGATATATTCACTTTTTCAACCATGCTGTTTATAAATGGTACAATGGTTCTTCTTGGTAAATGCATGGCCATATAACTAATAAAGATGATTGTATTTAAAGAAATATTTGTCAAAATGAATCCCTATGTGAATACATTCAAATCAAAATCTTATTTTAAGATTTCTCTTACTTTAATTAGGCCTGATATGGTTAATATGATGATCTTTCTTTACTAAAGTTAAACTCGATACCATGACTGTTTTTTCTACTTAATCATTTAGCATACAGGAAAATTCATAGCTGAAATTCAATGTACGTTAAATTTTGATGAGCTCAATCGAAGCAACAATTTTTAAGACATGCTTTTTAAATTGCACGCTGACTGAAAGACATCTCCTTTTGTCAAACAGCCTCTGGCAGATGGACTTGAGGCTAATAACACCTATCTGTATGAGAGAACAAAGCATATGTGATGTAAGACGTGAACAAGTTATCGAAATAAAAGTGAAAGCCTAACTTTTAAGGTAAAAAACAACAACAGTGGACCAAGGTGCGGAAAACGTAAGATAGGTAGTGGAAGGTATTTATTTCTATTGTATTTGCTTTTATAAGCGTGAGCCTACAATCGTACGCTCAAACCCAAGTCGGGAGACATGAGATCGTGCGGCGAGTTGACAGTAGACCCTTTTGCCTGACGTCATATTTTCCCATGATTCATAGTTATTTATCCTCCCTTACGTCGCCATTACAGAGGGCAAATGCGCGTAAACCACCGGCGCCTGTAAACATTAATAAGTGCTGACAATAAGAACGATGGTAAGTGAGGGCAGTAGCGTGAGCCAGATTCAGAACGTTCTGAAATTGCAGTGTGTGGAAGAAATAGAGGGAGATTTGAAAGCCATATCGTCAGACGATAAGAAGGCAAGATAAGCCATTCAGCTCAGGTAACGCTTGGTCACCTCATTGGACAATTTGTTCTTGCGGAAGAGTTTTCACTAATATACACAGCATTAACAATGAGTGGCAATGGTGTTTATTCCATTTGCTATGCTAAATATACCGAGCACGTAACGTTTATAGCGTCTTGCAGACTGCTCAGATATGGTGATAGAGTATAGGAACTACATATCCCAGGAACCCTTTTGCTGTGGGCATCCTATTGCATTGACACATTGTCGGAACGCCCCATTCTGTGGACAAATAAGAGACAAGTTTTGCGGAGCCTCGCCCCATGGTGATGCCCTTTGCGTGATGACGTCACGTTGTGTTTAAACGTTTTCATAACACATTTGACCCGTGGAACAAGTAAGGCAAGTGATTTTCCTTACACAGAGGCCAACACTTTTTAAACAGCTATGAACTTATATTTAAACTGGTAATCTGAACGCACAGCGCTCGTACTATACAATGGTTTTATAGTCAGATGGAAATGCGCTGTTAACAACCGACTATCTTGCATGCTAACTTCAACTAGCACCCTTAGCTTGTTCGTCCAATAAAACGTCCTGGGGTTACACAAGTGTGTAATTACAGACACTAGTTAATATAAAACTGTATTTCTGCTACTTTTAATAGCAATTATAATCACAGTCCATTCTCCTTCTGCACGCTACAGGCTGGACGGTAAATAAGTTACCAGGGTAATGGATTTAAATTAAACATAGTTTGTTATTATTATTATTTTAGACCCATCATGGCATTGAGAAGCGCTGTGTGCCGTCTGCTGGTCAACCCTCAGAGATGTGTCGTCTCAGCTGTCAGAACACACGGTACTGCAGCACCTGCCAGGTTGGGTAAGTGTCATGAACCCATGCCAGCTGGCATCACTGCCTTGAGAGGTAGTTCATATGGCAAGTCCTTAAAATATTAATTCACAAGACTGGATATTTATTTATTTTTTTATTGTCTTTTGCCATGTCAGAATTCTGATTAATAAAGATACCTGTAACTACATTTTGACAAATCCAAACTTTAATAATAGTAATTTTCAATCTCATAATGACCACTACGTTTCAATCTACTTTTGCCATTCATGTGTGTGGGGTTTGTTATTTTAAAATAATCTATCCATATTGCAGCTATCCTCTAAAATATTATGACTAGTTGTAATTTCAGTTTCAGATATCTACATTTAATTTCTGAGATGATTCAGATTCCGTCATAATTCGGATTCACGGTATCTTCTAACCCCCCCTCAATTCAAGATATCTACAAATTCCATTTTAGATATCTTATATTAAGATTTGAGTAATCAGAATTATGACCTGTCAAAATGACGTAGTGAGGCTTTATAGATGCAGCCAAAAGCTGTGTTTGCTGACAGTTTGCTGAAAATGTTTGAGATCCCATGTAGTAACACTTATGATTTAGTCATGCCAAGTTTTTTTGTTTCGGGGTTGAGGGTCACCAGCATTCAGAGATGGTTTTCATACTTGCCCCCTCCCTGCAGAGATTTTTCTAGATTCTCTTAATCTTTTTTTGATGATGCAGTGTAGATGGACTGTAGGTGGAAGAATGATCAAATTTGTATAGAAATCAAAGAATTCGATCATTTCAAATTCCTTTATTTCAAACGAAAATGAATTGGACTTAGTGTAGATTTTGACAGAGTGGTGAACCTCTCCCCACCTTTGCTTGGAATGCCTGAGCCTTTTCTTCGAGGACATTCATAGTCAATCATGATACTATCACCCCTTACCAGTTATCCTCTTTTCCAGTGAAATGGCCCAATCAGATTCTTTCGATCAGTCACAGATCACAGCTATCACCGTCCTTGTGTCTTCTGTCCAACTTGACTGAAATGTGTTGCTTCAATAACATTCAGAATGAATGGAGATGATAGAGCTTTGTGTTTCTACTCTATGTTCACTACACTAAGCGTCAAAAAGGATTGGGAAATGATCCCATTAATGTTTTACAGAGTTCACCAACTCTTTAGGGATTGGGCTTGTGCTATGGATGTCATTGCATTTTAAATGCTGGTATAATATAATAATATATATATAAATATAGTCATTTGCCTAGTTTTTACCTCCCACAGATGCAGAAAAGACTGAGCAGAGGTCTAAAGCACGTAGGTGTCAATAGTTATTTATTTCTGAAATCTATATTAATGATTATGTTCTGACCTCGAGGCTCAGACAAGAAAAATACATTTTTTCAATCTCTGAATGGATTTAATGGTTTTGCCTTGTCTCCTATCTGACAGCTAAGGTCCAGTTCAACTGGCTTGATGCTCTGGATCTGGAGAGCCAGCTAACAGAGGATGAAATTATGATCCGAGACTCCTTCCGGACCTACTGCCAGGAGAAACTCATGCCTCGCATCATTATGGCAAACAGAAATGAAGGTGAGTCTTTCATTCCTTAATTTAATTTCTCTTCTGTTCAACTTTGATTCCCCACATTTCCTTCACGTGCGCACATCTACACACCCAATTCTGCTGCTAGCTGCAGTGCACAACCACTGTAGGTGCATGACCTTGTGGCTATCTGGGTTGTTTTGGTGGCGGTAAGACGACACCAACCAGACTGGCTTCAACAGCCTGAAAGTCTGACAACCACTCCGTGAGGCGGGAGCGACCTGCCGGCGCTCAGAGACAAGCAGACGTGAGCAGCGGCTGTCAGACTTCCTCTGTGGTGGTCCTGTAGAAGGTCAGCAGGAGCTTAGAGGGGAGTTGAGCGTACTTTGGTTTCCTGAGGTAGAAAAGTTTCAGTTGAGCTTTTTTCACCACGTGAGAGGTGTTGAGGGATGATGTCAGATCTTTTGTGATGTGGATTACCAGGAAGACCAGGTTATTGTCTGAACACCACCTGCCAGATGCTGTACCTCCTCCCTGTAGTGGATCTCCTCGTTCTCTTATTTGAGTCCCACTATAGTGGTGTCGTCAGCAAACTTCACTACGGTGTTGGAGGCCTGGACGGGTGTGCAGTCGTGGGTGAAGGGGGACTGGACTGACCACTGTGGTGCCCCTGTGTTCCTGACGAGGGTGGAGGATGAACGGTTGCCCACCAACATTTAGTGGTCTGTTAGTGAGGAGATCCATATTCCATCAGATGAGTGTGGTGGATAGTAAACTTTATAAGTTAGCGTCACAAGTCAATGAATAGCAAGTTGTGAATCTGCTCAACAATGTCACACAAGAGACAGATTTCAGACTAATGACTTATTAACTTCTAGCTTCATCCTTCATATGTCTGTGTTATTACTTCATAGACCTGTTCCCTGCTTGTCGTTGCATATTTATAGTCCAGCCTTTGATCGGAGCTGCAAATTCAACAGGGTCAATCAAAGTCCAGCAACCTTCAATTTTAATCCTTCATCTTTGTTTGTCCGGTTCTTTGTCCGTCGCATCAACTTGTTTAATCCTCCACTTGTTCCTTTGCTTTTACTCTCAGTTGTTGACGACTGACATTTTTTAAGCGACTTAATGCGTTGGCCAGCCACGGCTTTAAACTTTTGGAAACTGGCATGTTATCATCAACTGTATCGTGAACTTCTTTCACCAAAATGTTTCACCAAAAAAAATCCAGTGTCTTTATGTGATGCAGGAATGTATGACTTCCGGGTCGAATCTAAAAGCGACTGGGTTTTAACAGAGGTTCTTGTAGGTACTGTTTTTTTGTGAAACACAAAGCGTTACATATGCCCTCGTATTTTGCACTGGGTAAGTGATGAGGGATCACCTATGACTCCCGTAACCAGGAAGAGCCTGGAAGCTCTTCCAGGAGGATGCTGTGGTGGTGGTGCCGAGGCACTGACAGGCAGAGGGAGTTATGGGAAATCTTTCACAATGAATAGACCACCAAATTTAGAAGTGAATTATGTGTGGAGCAGGGCCGCCTGACTCAACCGCCTGATCTGGCCACAGATCCTTTGTGTCTTTACGATAACTGAAACTATGTCATGGATCATTCTGGGTTATATACCCCATAGACCTTAGTGTGAGAAGGAACTGGATTGATTTTTGGGTAAGTTTGGTTGTAGAGATATATGTTTCTGGCTAAAATAAGAATAGCGATTTTCTTGCTTAGAATTGAGATTGTGATATTTTCCACGATCTTACCATTCAGTTTACATCGTATTCTCCTTTATCATGTACGTTAGAAATGAAGAAGCACCCTGACGTCTGATGTCTGTGTGTAACAGATAGATGTGTACGGTTACTAAAGCTTACCTGGCATTAGAGGACTTAGAAATGATCAGTGTTGCCTGGTTGTTAGAGCATGATTTTAAATATTAACACCAGCATTGGAGTGTTTCATCACGGTGCAAAGTATAATTGAGGTTACAACTCAATAAGACATTATATTGTGCAGCACCTCTTTAATCAGACCTTGTGTTGTGACACATGCTGCAGTGTCACCAGACTGTGTGTTAGTTATATTACCGTTATGCACTAAATAAAGGAATGCCGTCCTTTAATCTAACCTCATGTGATGGAGACTTTTGTGTTTTCCAGTCTTTCACAGAGAAATTGTGTCAGAAATGGGTGAAATGGGCGTCCTGGGCCCAACCATAAAAGGTGAGTGAACATTTCTGCTGGGTTTGACTTTGACTTTATTTTAGTTTATATTGAGCTGTACGATTTCACCATAACTGTGGAACAGCCAAATTCTTATCTCATAAATGATGTCATGTCTGAAGTGGACTTTCTCCCTGTGCTCAATGGACTGTTTGTGTGTGTGTGTGTGTGTGTGTGCGTGTGTGTGTGTGTGTGTGTGTGTGTGTGTGTGTGTGTCTGTCTGTGTGTGGCTTTGCTTGTAGAAATCCTCTGTGTGTTTTAGCCCATCAAACACGAGTTCGTCATCTTAAATACTTGTAAAATGAATGATGGTGGTAATAATGCCTCTTCCCGTGTTTTGGATGAGAAGGTTTCGGCTGTGCTGGGACGAGCTACGTGGCCTACGGGCTGATTGCCAGAGAGGTGGAGAGGGTGGACAGTGGCTATCGCTCCGTCATGAGTGTGCAGTCATCACTGGTCATGCACCCCATTAATGCGTACGGCACCGAGGAGCAGAAACAGAAGTTCCTCCCGAAGCTGGGTGAGGACAAATTGTCACGTATGAATGCATCGCCTTTAATAAGCCAAGCATGAGTGACTGAGCTCTGGTTCGTTCCTCTTGGTCGCCCCCCAGCTCGTGGAGAGATCCTGGGTTGCTTTGGGCTGACCGAGCCCAACCATGGCAGTGACCCGGGCAGCATGGAGACCCGAGCCAAATACAATCCATCCAGTCGCACCTACAGCCTCAGCGGCTCAAAGACCTGGTGAGGAGTGGAGATGTAGAGTAAAATGATAAGAAGGGCCTCTGGAATGATGACTCATGTAAACAGCATCTCACTGGAGTTTGCTGTTAGAGTTCATTTTCTTCTCTGTCAAGAACTCAAATCAGAATTTCAAATGGAATTCTCCGCCATAATGGACACAACACATTTCAAGTGTACTTTTTTGGAAGTGATGCAAAGACGATCCTTATTAATGTGCAGGCAAAAGAGAAAAGTCAGGTTAACTATTTGACCCTTATAAAACTTTTTTTGGTATTGGCATAATTATGTTAAGTAAGTCCTCCCATGTTTTAAATATCAAATCAAATGTTATGTTCTTATTTAATTATATTAATTATTGAATATAATTTAAGTAATTATCTTATAATCTTACTGAATAGCACTTTAGCCACGGTTAATGGCCCATACTTTGGCCTTTGGTGTCCCGCTGGGCTCTAACCAAGGGCCCTTATTGTTTAGCATATACCTGCTGGGACTTAGTCATATTATACTCAAGTTCAATCACATATTTCAATCAGTAGTAGTGACTCAAATCATGTCAGTGAGAATGAAGAAAGCACGCAGATCAGGTAAGGCATTTCCTGTAGGAGCTTAAGCAGGTCAGACTCGGAACAGGCGTCTCCCTGATCCTCTCTTCCTCCTTCAGGATCACCAACTCCCCAGTGGCGGATATTGCTGTAGTTTGGGCCAAATGTGACGACGGGAAGGTCCGAGGCTTCATCTTGGAGCGTGGCATGAAGGGCTTCTCAACACCTAAGATCGAGGGAAAGTTCTCCCTGAGAGCCTCGGCCACAGGAATGATCGTCATGGATGAGGTGGAGGTCCCTGAGGAGAACCTGCTGCCTAAAGTCTCTGGTCTCGGGGTGAGTGGAGAAAAACCATGAATGCTCTAGATGAATTAAGGCAGTTGCTTAACTCCAAAGTCTGGTCATAATGTAGAGGAAGGAAATTTCAACCCTCATCATGGATTAGGTTGGCAAAATATGTGATGACACGGCTATTTTTCAGAAAACAAATGTCGCGTTTGAATAAACAATGAAACAGACACTCAGAGACACTTTTACAAATGTGATGTTGTTAAAACGCCCGACCCAGATGTTTCGAGATGCTGTTCTGAGGAGCGATGAGTCAGAAGCTGGTGTCTGACTCAAGTTAGCAGCTTAAAGAGTCTCTACAAGGAACTAGAGTTATGAGACGCTCGTTATTCACGCTAGAATCATTATAGCGACATTGTTAGAACTAATCCTCTGTTTCTTTACAAACAGCAGCTAGATAATACGTCTGACTGAATAAACCTGGTGTAAAATATGATTTTCCTTCTAATTCTAGCCGTGAGACTCATAAACTTCTCCACATGCATTTTACAATTTGAACTTCTACACGACATGCAAGCGCTCACGACTCATCCCCCTAATTCATGCCCTCCTTTGTCTGCCACCAGGGTCCTTTTGGCTGCTTGAACAACGCCCGTTACGGCATTGCCTGGGGCGCTCTGGGAGCTGCAGAGTTCTGTTTCCACGCTGCGCGTCAGTACACGCTGGACAGGTGGGTCATCTCTGCCATGTCATCTTTGATGGTCAGTGCATGTTGAATCCATTCAGTCAGTAGTCTCTTTGCACTGGTGGGGTGTTTTTTGCAGCTCTCTTCACCTCACTTAATCATCCATTGGTTAACAATGAGGATAACGCAGTGTCGTTGTACTTGTTTTCTGCACCAGAATCCAGTTCGGCGTACCGCTGGCCAGGAATCAGCTGATGCAGAAGAAAATGGCCGACATGCTGACGGAGATAACCCTCGGTCTGCAGTCCTGTCTGCAGCTGGGACGACTCATCGATGAGAAAAAGTAAAAATCTACCTCATCCTCTTAACTGAACTGTATTAGATGAAAATTAAATGGTCTTGAACTAATCGTTACCGTCGGACGCAAACTTCAAAACGGTTTCATTTCAGGAAATACAAGAATCATTATTGGTTATGAATGTACAGCAACGTCGGCCTAAACTAATTTAAAAACTAAATTAGCATGTGACTAGCATCTGACCACATGCTCCTTTAAACGCATTTGATTGGTCGAATACTTGAAACCAACAGACGGACACAGGTGACCAATAGGAGTTCTTTCAAAGAGTGAGATGTCAGTTTTGGGGTTCAGAATCAGCTGATCGGAGCTCAGATACTGTAATTCACCATGGCAACCAGTGAAACACGCCCTTTTTTGGCCATTTTTTGAATGCCAAATAGTACATTTCAAGAAGCCTCCAGTAACTGCTCTTCTTTTGTTTGTTTTTTTATAGACGGATGTCTTCGTTTCTCTCTTTGTTGTCACGTACGCTCTCTCATGTCTTGCTCAAATCGTGCGACTGAGAATCGGTGTTTCAGTTATTCTGTGCGTCGGGCACGTTAACGGATACTGACAATAAAGTGGACTTTGACTTTCTAGATGTGAGGATGTTTCAGGTTGGACTAGTGTGACTCTGGGATCCCTGAAGCTAAAGACCCGCCTCTCGTTCACAGAGCTGCCCCAGATATGATTTCCATGATGAAGAGGAACAGCTGCGGTAAAGCCCTGGACATCGCCAGGCAGGCCAGAGACATGCTGGGAGGAAACGGCATCGCAGATGAATACCACGTCATCCGGCACGTCATGAACCTGGAGGCCGTCAACACGTACGAAGGTGAGGAGGAGGAGGTGGAGGAGGGGACACCAATAAAGGACAGGTCCATTAAATACTTCAGAACTTTAATCCGTTAATAATGATTAATTCCACAATAAAAGACAAAGAAGATCTAAGATTTAGATAATAAAGTCGTAATTTAATTTCGTCGTAAAGAAAAAGTTGTCATTTTATGAGAGCTAAGTCATAATTTATGAGAAAAAAGTCAGAACTTTACGAGAAAATTTTCATGGTCTTACGGGTATACAGTTGTAATCATTTAACGTGAAGATATGTGTCATTTTTTCAACGGTTGCTATTTTCAGGTTTATTTTTTAGGAGAAAAAAAGGTTGTAACATTTTGAGCAAAAACTTGAAAGTTAGTGAGAATACGGTTGTAATTTTTTTAGAAAAAGTCATAATTTTGTGAGAGAAAAATCATCATTTTATGACAGAATTTTTATGAGGAGAAAAACTGAATTTTAAGACTTGGGAGAGGTTTCTTTTTGTATTACTATTATTTTAATATTACTCCCACCAAACTCCACTTAGGGCATCAACATGGCTACCTGAGCTTCACCTGTTGATCCTATCACTCTCCTCCTCCAGGTACTCATGACATCCACGCTCTGATCCTGGGCCGGGCCATCACGGGTCTCCAGTCTTTCACTGTGGACAAATAGACTCCGCCTCCCGCCGCTGCCCCCGACAGACCAGAGCCTGCTAACGAGGATGTCGACACCGCAACACCTGTCTGATTATTTACATGAGTTCTTTCGCTCCCATTTGTAGATTAAATATATATTAAATATATATATATATTATATATATATATATGCGGAGTGCTTAATGTCGGGAGAAAGAACTAGTCATGTTTTAACCGCGTGGATTGTCTTTAATTCAAAAGTGGATTCTTCAAACTTCAAATGACTATTTTTCTACTCTCAATCAAAAACACTTTCCCCGTTTTTTTCTGATTGTATAGAAAAAGTCCGTTTCAGTGTGTAGACTATCAGGATATTTCTGTGAGAGATCTGCTGCTGGTTACTGAGATCAACAACCCACAACTGTAATCATTAAAACAACAACATCAAAGGAAGCAGAAGTGTTTTTTGATTTGTTCCAGTTAGAAGTCATCCCTGCTCAAAGAGGTGACCTCGCTCATTCCTTCTACTTTTCTCTCTATCACATACTGAACTGGGTCAGATCCTCTCTCAGAATTATCTGAGTGAACATAAAAATGTAACTTTTACACCATTGTTTTATTTAATGGGGCCAAAGGTTCTGCTGCTGCCTGAATCAGCGCCATGAAGAAGTCTGATCCCAACATCTAGATGTTCCACCTGCAGCAGCAAAACCTCTAACCAAAGCCTTCTGATCTCTGGAGAGCAGTGTCTGATGGAACGTTGACCCTGAATCCTGAGGTCTTCCAAATAGCTGCGTGGAAAGAAAACGACACGTGTTCTGTTAGTTCAACCTCAAGTCAAAAAGTCGTTGCAGAAACATCCGAGCTGTGTTGTTGGATCTACTCCGGTCCAGAGGGCGACTGTGTTGACTTTGGCTGATTGAAATCCAGTGAAGTCGTTCTTGTTCTACTGTCTGCTGCAATACATTTATCTGACACTTCTGCCATTACAATTTTAAGTGCTTTGTTTTTTTTTAGATAGATGTGGACGTCGGATGTTTTCAAAACCCGAGAGAGGACTTGAGATTTGTGAGGAACGACATCAACATCTGTGAGGAGCTTCAGAGGCTCCTGTGAGAGGAGAGAGTCAGAGACGGGACTCAGCAGAACTGATGTGAAAACTTCACCGGGGAACTTTGGGTTTGAGTATCAGCACAGAGAAGAATCCTGGTGCATCTTCTAGATCCTGACATGAAGGGACGAGTGGAAGCAGACATGATCTCTCTCCTCCACACTATCTCCTCCACACTATCTCTCTCCTCCACACTATCTCTCTCCACACTATCTCTCTCCTCCACACTATCTCCTCCACACTATCTCTCTCCTCCACACTATCTCTCTCCTCCACACTATCTCTCTCCACACTATCTCTCTCCTCCACACTATCTCCTCCACACTATCTCTCTCCTAAACACTATCTCTCTCCTCCACACTATCTCTCTCCTGCACACTATCTCTCTCCTCCACACTATCTCTCCTCCACACTATCTCTCCTCCACACTATCTCTCTCCTCCACACTATCTCTCTCCTCCACACTATCTCTCTCCTCCACACTATCTCTCTTCCACACTATCTCTCCTCCACACTATCTCTCTCCTCCACACGATCTCTCTCCTCCACACTATCTCTCCTCCACACTATCTCTCTCCTCCACACTATCTCTCCTCCACACTATCTCTCTCCTCCACACGATCTCTCTCCTCCACACTATCTCTCCTCCACACTATCTCTCTCCTACACACTATCTATTCAGACCCAGTCTTCCTCCATAACCAGTATTACCTTCTCCGGTCATGACATTCCCCTCTCTTCATCAGTCACCAACCTCGGTGTAAGATTTGACCCTCAACTCACTTTTGAATCCCACATCAAACACATCTGCAAGATGTCCTTTCACCATCTCAGAAATATTTCGAAACTCCGTTCTTCTCTAACGTTGAGTGATGCTGAAAAGCTGTTTCACGCGTTCGTCTCCTCCCGACTGGATTACTGTAACTCACTTCTCATCGGGATCCCTGATAAAAGTCTTCAAAGACTACAGTATGTTGAAAACAGTGCTACAAGGATCCTGATGAGAGTTCGTAAACACGAACACATCACCCCTGTTCTTCATTCCCTTCATTGGCTTCCCATCTCCACCAGGATTGATTATAAGATCTCTCTCCTCACTCACCACTGTATCCATGGTAACCATACACCCCTACCTGAAAGAACTGCTCACCCCACTGACCTTTACACGATCCCTCCGTTCTACCCAGTCATACCGCCTCCTCCTTCCCCGGACTAAGCTCAGCACCATGGGAGATCGGGCCTTCTGTTCTGCTGCCCCTCGTCTGTGGAATGCCCTCCCTGACCATCTCAGGGCTCCACAGATGACTGACACATTTAAAAAAGGACTTAAAACTTTCCTTTTTAGCAGAACCTATAACTGTAATTAACATTAATGCTTTTGGTCACGTTTTTGTATAGTTATTTATTTTTTATTTTTTTTATTTTTTTTTCTTGATGCTTTTATCTGCTTTTGCCTTGTAGCACTTTGAGATTTGATCCAAATGTAAAGGGCGTTATAAATTAAATGTTATATTATTATTATTATCTCTCTCCTCCACACTATCTCTCTCTCATTAAGTTGCAGAGTTCCCAAATGAAGATGTTCTCGCTGTTGGGAACATGACCTCTATTTAGTTTGTTCCCTCTTTGGATCCATCAGGCCGCCTCCTCTTCCTCCAGCGTCGCTGCTGCTTTGTGATGAAAGGAATCAAATCCTTTGATGTCCCCTTCATGTCCTACATGTGGCTGACATGAGGAAATTGTTTTATTTTCTCATTCATCTTTGGAACACGTGTAGATGACTCTCTGTGACTAAACCGATCCTGAATGGACTGTCCTCTTCATCAGAGAACCCTCTGATGAAGAGGACATTTCTTCTGTAACGTCTCCCACATTTGAGTATTAGCATCTTTTTAATCCCCTGATAATTAAGAAGCTTTAAATCTCTTATATACATCTGGATCATGAAGTCAGAGTTTTGGATGTATGTGATGCAAATTGAGGGTTTGGACCCAAACCTCATCTCAGATACGCTGGTAGGAAACAGCTGCTCGTCCTCAAGTCCAAAAACACGTTAACTTCACATTGTAAGAAACTCTAACTGTATAAATAAAATGACAAATTCTTCACTTTAGCTTATTTTTTAAGCGATGAAAAATATCGAGATGAAACATTGTGTATTTCATGGAAAATAGTACATTTTAATTGGTTTAGCTCAAACTTCTAGCAAAGCATGTTTCTAGAAAACTATTTAACCCGATATAATTATATCCACGAAAAGTCGGGATATTACGGAACCATCATTGTGTTTCCGCTGCCGATCCTTCATGTTAGCGCAATAACTCAAAAACTATTTCATGGATGATTTTCAGATTTAACACTCCCATAGACCCTAATGTGAGGAAGAACTGGGTTGATTTTGGCAAAAGTCAGTATTTTTTTCCAACACTAGGGGGAGCTTTATCCCCAAAGATTTTTGGCCATAAATTCTCAACCCTTGATCCATTTTAGTCCAAATGTGGATAATTTGAACCGACCCGGAAGATGTTTCTTGTTAGTATCATATTTTACTTTTATGTTTCATGTTTTATTCAGATCAGGGAGCTATTTTACAACAAAATATAACTACTGTGGGCACAACTTTACATTTAAGTTGAGGAGTTCAGTCAAGGGGATTGGGGACTTTTCGAGATATGCTCTTGTTGTGGGACGACAGCATCGGCGAAGATCGGTTTAGTAAGTCGTCACAGGCTTCCAGCCACTGAAGTGGCCGAGGTGCAACCAAACCATCAAAGGTCAGGCATAATGTCTCTGAGTGTCTACTGTAGTGCAGACTGCACATTTAAGCCACTAGAGGTCAGCAAAACCGGGGTTACACATCAAGACTGTCCATTTCTCCTCCAAGGTGGAGCACCTGCAGTAAACAGGTTTGTAGAGACTCTTAGAATCCATTCAGAGAGCTGAGGTCCTACTATGGCGAGGTATGTGCTTATATATATAATTGTTGTAACTCCTCCTCACTGATCCACCAGAGGCCTCCTCACCACCCTCACATCACCAGCATGGATCAGCTCAAAAAGCTCCTTGTGCATGAGGAGACTTCTGGGTAACTTGGAGGATTTAAGCAGGTCGTGTAATCCATGTGGAAGACGTGTGTGCCAGAGTGGACCGGTGTTCCGTGTGGGAGAACCTTCCAGCTGCTGTCAGAGGATCACGCTTTATTTCAGCGCCGAGGACGGAGAAGATCTGTCCTCAGTCTTCAGGCTGCTGAAGATCTCCCTCAACAACCCCTCAGATGATCAGGTCTGGAGTCCATGGAGAGATTCAATCAGAATCTGGATTTGGATGGATTTAGAGCTTCAAAGTACGGCTGACAAGGTAGGACGTTTTTTATTTAATTTTTGTCCTTATTCAATTTTTGTTTAATTTTGATTACATTCTTTCAAATTTTTTTTAGCTATGTCATTTTCTGGTTTTTATTTTATTGTATTTATGCCTTTCATGTCCATTCTTTATCCGCTTCAATTTCCATCTTTTATTCTTTCATTTTTGTCCTTTTTTCATTTATTTTGTCCTTTATCTTTATTAGTCTTTTATTCTTCTACACTTTCTTGTACTTTTTCTTTTATTTACATTATTTTCATCTATTTTTTTGTATTTTATTCTCGTGTATTTTTGTCTTTTTCTTTTCTTTATTGTTATTTTATTTTTATTGAATTTTTTAACCCTTTTGGTTTTTGTTTTCTTATATTCTTTTTCGGGATGTGATTCTTCATATCAGTACTTTTCAGGGAATGAAGATGATCAACCATCTTCATCATATTTTATTGTACCGACTTCCTCTGTCTTCTGGTTTCATACCAGCTGGTCTGCAACGTTTTCCCTTTGTTTTGGATGTATTTAATTTTTTAAATCTCTCTCTTTGGTTTTTGCCTTACCCTCTGATATTCTTATCAAAACCTCGTCTGTTGTTTTTTTAAGTTGCTAAATAATAAATCATTTAAATTAAGATAATAATTCATATTCTCTCTGCAAAATTTTTCCCTTCTATGTTTGCGGAACCTCCTGTCCAGTTTTAAGCGATGAGGACTGATGACTCCTGATCATGGATAGTTATTATTTTCCCGGTCTGAACTCCACCGCTGGGGTTCAGCCGTACCCCTACGCGGCCTCCGAGGACCCCCTGTACAAAGAGTACAAGCCCCCCATAAAGGACCTCATCCCTCTGCCGAAGGGAGTCATCTATCTGCTCATGGCTGGCGTGGTGGTGGTCGGAGTCGCCTACGCCATAGTAGGACATCTCATTAAGGATCTGGCCATTGACATAGCAGGTAAACCGTTTTATACACTGTAAAAAATACTCTGTGTGATTTAAAGTGGGAATCTGGCCCGAACAAAACAGTAAAAATTCAGTGGAATAGTACAAGATATTTTCTGTCAAATTTTACTGTTGTTTGTTTACAGTAATGAAAATAATGTTTATATATATATAATATTTAAACATGTTTAGAGAACTCTGCTATAAAAAACATTGAAAGAACCACCTAAAAAAACGTGGCTTTCGTCAAAAGAAACTACATGTGTCAGATTAGAAGGACATCAAAGTAACCATATATTAAGAGGAAATGGAATGTGTTGTTTCTGTTAAAAGAAAAAAGGTTGTTTTTTTTTTAACCAGAAAATGTTTTATACCGTAAACTTCTTATCGTATTTTCTTATTAATTTTTACCAAATACTCTTACTGTATTTTCACAGTATTTTCTAGTGTTTTCCACATATAATGACAGTAAAAATATGAACTGTTCCTTTAATTATGGTAATTAAGTTGATCTACTATTCTGACTTTTAACATCCGCACAGCATCAGAGATCCACCACCAGATTTCACAGTTGGTATGAGGGGCTTTTCTCTATGAGTTTTTCTCTTCCTCCTTTTTTGCTACGCCATACCCATCTTTGATGTTTATTGCCGAAAAGCTCTTCGTCGGGCTCATATGACCTCTGACCTTGTTCCAGTGAAAGCCCCTGTGGTGTTTGTCTGTAGCTTGTGTGTGGATGACAGCAGAGGCTTTTCTCTCGCTACCCTTCCAAAGCTGCTGTCGGCGTCATCTGATGGTGGTTACAGAGACTTTCTGACCCCAAGATTCAACTGACCTCTGAGGCAATAATCCAGGGAGAGTCTTTAGCCGGTCTAACCGTCCTCCTCACAGTGTGTGGAGTCAGTTTGCAGACATGCCCTCTTCCAGGTTGATTTTAAACATCTCTCGTCTCTTTGAACTTCATAATTCTTGGTCTTACTGTGGTAACTGACAGTCTAAACTGTTGGGAGATTTTCTTGTCTCCATTGCCAGATTTGTGCAGCTCTACAACTTTTCTTCACATCATTGCTGTCTTCTCTGATCTTTTCCATTGGGTCCCCTCACATTTATACCCCAGTGGAACAGGAAGTCATGTGTTTGAATTTGGCTCATTTAGTTGTGCAGCCAGTGTCAAAGCCAGCCATAAAGTTCTCTACAACTGATTAAAAATACAATAATGTATGAATAAAACAGACTTAAAGAGGAAGGAAAACTTAAAACAGTGGATGTTTGAAACACGAGTCGATTAAACGCTTTAACCCACGTCCCTCTTCTTCAGATTGTGTGTTGGGTCCGGCTACCGACGAAGACAAGGACAACAACCCACAGCGTATGGCCTCCAACCATCATCCTCCAGTGCATCCATTCGCCCATAATGCCTTCCATGTGTGGGACCAGGACGAGGTCATCATCCCCCTGACCCAGGACGAGAGCCCACAGACCAGCCCTCTCATGCTGGCCGCCATTCCCTACATCCCCTCCTTCTTCCCGTTGGTCCACAGCCCGACCAGTCACAGCTCTCTGAATCTGTCCACAAGCCCCGGGTCGAGCGCAGGGATTTTCACCCCTAGTGAGTTCTGATTCTGGACACAGACCCTGATCAGGAAGAACCATGACGGCCAGAAACCAGAGTTCCAACATAGAGATTTGACCAGAAAGAGATCGTTGATAAAAACCTTCCTTTACCATTGGATGTACAGTAGAAGCCATTAATCGCTCTGTCTCTCTCTCCCTCTATATATATATATATATACATATATATATATATGTATATATATATATGTATATATATATATATATATATATATATATATATATATGTATATATATATATATATATATATATATATATATATGTATATATATATATATATATATATATATATATATATATATATATATATATATATATATATATATATATATATATATATGCATATATATATATATATATATATATATATATATATATATATATATACATATATATATATATATATGCATATATATATATATATATATATATATATATATATATATATATATATATATATGCATATATATATATATGCATATATATATATATATATATATATATGCATATATATATATATATATATATATGTATGTATATATATGTATATATATATATATGTATATATGTATATATATATATATATGTATATATATATGTATATATATATATATATATATATATATGTATATATATACATATGTATATGTATATATATATATGTATATATATATATATGTATATATATATATATGTATATATATACATATGTATATGTATACATATGTATATGTATATATATATATATATATATATATGTATGTGTATATATATATACATATATATATATGTATGTGTATATATATATATATATGTATGTGTATATATATATACATATATATATATGTATGTGTATATATATATACATATGTATGTATATATATATATATATATATATATATATATATATATATATATATATATACAGGAAAATTAAAAATAAAACCCTGAGCTGCTCCACCCATGTGAGCCTGGGTTCAGTCTCAGATCTACAGATACAACTTTTCCAGTGAGCTGGTTCCATGGCTAGTTTCGAAGCCAGAGCCTGAATTAGCACCAACTCTTTGCTGGTCTAGAGCCAAGAACCGATTACGTTATACGGTGAGCTAAGTGGCTCCGGCTTGGCTCCTTGCCAATGGAATAGTGAACTGGTTCTTAGGAGGTGCGTGAGCTGAACCAAATAAGCACTGGCACCAGCACCTAACTAGCACCAGGTTATTTGTGGTTGGAAAAGGGGAAAGACAGAACTCTGCTGGCTGTTCCTGAGTCCCTCCTCAGGACTAAAGGGGACCGGTTCTCCTGTCAGGACCCCTCAGCTCTGGAACTGGAGTCAAGGCTGCAGAATCAGCGACATCCTTTAAAACACATCTTTTCAAGAAAGCCTTGTTTTTATCTTGTAAAGCATTTTGTAACTATGTTTTGAAAAGTGCTACACAAAAAAACTTCATTATTATTATGATTGGATTTTAAATTAATTTAAAGAAGTTTTTTTTTTTTTTAGTAATCTGACGGTGAGCTAATTAAGCACCGTCTGATTTAACAGTGAAGCTGTTTACGGACCTCCCAGGAGCAGTTAGTGGTTTCTAAACAACATGCTGGTTTGGGCTGGTTGTGATGTTTCAGCTTGAAGGCAATAAGCAAACTTCATCATCTCAAGTCGTCACATCAACAAAGCTGATTCCACCAGCTGGTCGACTCAAACGCCTGAGCAAAATGTTATTTCCAGACACGGAGGGATTGGATTAAGAGGAAGACTCGGCCGAGCTCCTGCAACAGAACACGAACCACGAACATGGTTAATCCTGCAGTCCCAGCGGGAGGGCCGGGATTCCCCCACCTCACAAGCAGAGCCTATTAGTACAGCTTACAGCTCAGGAGTGTGGACTGTGTTGCATGCTGGGAAAGTGATATGTTTTATCTATTTCAAGCTTCTTTCTGAGAAGCAAGAGTTCCAACATGGAGACTAACTGATCCAGTTCTATGCCTTCCCCTTCAGTGTCTCTGTGTAGCCCACTGAGCCCCCAGTTCCCCCCTCAAAGGAACATCAAAGGAACCAAAAGAGCTCTTGAAACTGAGGCCCCAGCTCCACACCCAAATAAACATCAAAGGAACTCTTGAAACTGAGGCCCCAGCTCCACACCCAACTAAACATCAAAGGAACTCTAGAAACCGAGGCTTCAGCTCCAAACCCAAAGAAACATCAGAGGAACTCTAGAAACTCAGGCTCCAGCTCCACACCCACATGAACATCAAAGGAACGCTTGAAACTGAGGCCCCAGCTCCGAACCCAAAGAAACATCAAAGGAACTATAGAAACTGAGGCCCTAGCTCCAGACCCAAAGGAACATCAAAGGAACTCTAGAAACCGACGCCCCAGCACCACACCCAAAGGAACATCAAAGGAACTCTAGAAACTGAGGCCCCAGCTCCACACCCAAATAAACATCAAAGGAACATTAGAAACTGAGGCCCCAGCTCCACACCCAAATAAACATCAAAGGAACTTTAGAAACTGAGGCCCCAGCTCCACACCCAAAAAAAAACATCATAGGAACATTGTGATGTCACTACTCCAAACGGCTTACTATTATATTTATTTGATTTTATGTTAAATTCAGCAAATGTTAGTTTTTCCATAATCCTGCACACCAAAAAACAAACAAACACAAGAGTGAAAACGTAAACTCGTAGTTAACCACAAATAGCTCCACATCTATGAGGTTTATTTGCATCACTTTAGTGTTCCTGTACAAGAAGGACCCAAAATAATGTATTCTATGTCGGTAACATTGTTCCCGTTTCTCATATTTGTATGAACACTCATATAGAAAATAAAAATCTTTAACATCATTATATAACGGAAACAACATGAAACGAAACAATCTGTGCATTTGCTCAGAAACTCTTTGAGAACTGCTGCGTCAGATCTGATAGAAATACCACAAAGTACATGTTTTTATACACATAGGACTAGAAATATGCCTCCGTTACCTTTAAATCAAAGGTTTTTTAAATAATTGTGGCACAAATGATTTAGAGGGGGAAAAAAAAGTATTTTAATTATTTCTTTTGGGTTAAAGGTTAGATCCTTGTGAATTATCTGAATGTAGTTGTACTTTTGGTTTTACCACAGATCACAGTTCAGATAGTGATATCATCGCGCCGTTTGTAAAGCAGCACAAGCTGATTTTTACCAACCTTTTTTCTATCTTTCCACTTTTAGCTCCAAACATTTAAAAAGCAGGGTCAAATTTTTTAAGGTGATATTTTTATTTATCACATTTCCAACAATATTTATGAACCTCACAAATTTTCTTCCTTGCTAATGTGTTGAATTAAATGTCCGAATATTAAATATGTTAAATCTAAATACATCTAAATGTTGAATGTAAGTGTTTAGTCAAAAACTAAATATTTAGCAAAAATGCTAATTTACAGTTTAAGCACCAAAATAAAAGCTTGAAGAAAAACACTTTTGCGTCAACAAAAAGGTGAAGATACGTTTTTAGTTCACATAATAGTTCGTATTTTAATAATAATTTAACCAGGTGGAGCTCTTCTACAAAAAAACACTGTTTTTAGGACATAACTTCACATTTAATTTGAGGAGTTCAATAAGCCGGATTGCTTGTACAACACAGGGGATTGGGGTGTTTTCGGAGTTGCCTTACTAGCTACTATTTCATGTAAATGAATACACCCGAAAACAGCCATTAGCATTAATTATGCGAGCTAGAAGCCCGGAAGCTAACTTTGCACCAAACTCAAACGGATTTATAATAAAAACACTTTCAGCATCGGCCAGAACTGAAGCATCAACAAACAACAAAACGGAGCAGCCAGGCGGAACATTAGTGGGTACATTAGTAGAACCCGATTGTTTGACTCATGAATCATTTGGACAACTGAATACTTTTTAAAAAATGTAGAATTGTTGATAGACAGAAGATGTAAATATGTCATGTTTCAACAACAAACATAAAAGTCAGGCTTTGCTGTTACTTTGAAAAATCTTTTAATTTTTACTTTAATCACATCACAAAGTTTTTTTTCCTGTACAAGTAGGTCATTTTCTGTAGTGAAAGCAGCTGAAGTTTAAAAAAAAAAAGAAAACATGTTCTCAGCGGGAGCGCTGATGTCAGGCTGAAGATCGGGGTTTATCTCAAGCAGCGGGCTTAAAAAGAAACTCTAAGTTGGTGACTGAGCTTGGGCTTGACCCGGACTGAGATGAGAAATTCGGGAATTCTGATTTCAGATCCCCGGATCTTAGTGTGTTCAATCAATTCTGACTTGGTTAACTCTGAGTTACTCGGGTGCAGGAGGACGATCAAAAGCCGCCATGAATGGAGCTCAGATGCTGTGATTAAGACAGAGACGCGATGGCCGCCATGCGAGCAGGAAGTTTTTATACGCCCACCAGCAAGTATTTAGCTAGAAAAGGCAGCTTCAACAGAGGAGGAGAGAAAACTGTTCCCTGAGTGAATGTGTTAAATACTTTTACTGTATTTTCTCTGAGTTTTGACCGAACAGATTTAGATTTTTAGACAGCGCGCTCGTGGAAGAAGCTGAAAATAAAATACAGATCCAGAGTTAATACAGGAGGGAGTTTATATTTCATCTGAGACGGTTCTGCTTCAGGCTCAGAAGGAGGAGGAGTCGGGATCAAACTCGGGCTTCCTTGAAGTAAACCTGCCAGCTAGCCGCTTAGCTTCACAGAGTAAGTAACCGTGGTAACCGGCTCAGAGTTTTACTTATCCCGCCTCCTGGAATTTCCCTCATCTCAGGCTTAACCAACTCAGAGTTTCCACTAAACCCGCCTCCTGAACTACCACCAGCTCTCCATGCTGAGGGCGGCGAGAAGAACCAGAGGCTGGTGGGCTACCTCAGGAGAGATGAAGATGGTGTTGAAGGTCCGGTGGGTCCATCCATGATAATATCAATATAATAAAAATGGTGATGGTAGATAATATCCATTATAATAATAATAACGGTAGAGGTTGGGCGGTCCTCAGGAGTCCAGTCGGCAGATGGGGCTGTCGTAGACCATCTGCAGGTTGACCTTGTGTCCCACCAGCTCTCTGATGTTATTGATGCCGTATTTAATCATGGTGGGTCTGTGGGAGAAGCAGAGGGTCCAGTTACACAAAAAGGAGGAGCGGAACCAATGACATTCTGTAGGATGAGAACAATCAAGTGGAATTTAAGTAAAACTGGATCAGAGAATAAACACCAATCAGCCATAACACTGAAACCAACCCTTAATACTCTGTAGGTCCCCTTTTTGTGACCTGAACTGCTCTAGGATGTCACTGAGTGTTCTGACGCTGTTCCTCCAGAACCAGCATTAACTTGTCAGCAGTTTGTTCTGCAGTAACTCTATAGAAGGCTATCCTTCACCCCCCCATGGCCTCCAAGACCCAGTGGTGGGCGGCGTCCCGATCAGATTCCTGTCTCTACCCAGAGCTCATTACCACAGGTGTGGGTTGGAACACAGATGTCTGGACGAATGGGCCGATACAACAACCACATTACTGCTGATTCTGAACCGACCACCTGGTCATCTGAGGGTCCATTTGCCATCGCTCCAGAACACGACACCAAGATACTTAAACTCCTTCGCTTTAGGCAGCATAGAGGAGGGAGTCCACCATTTTCTGGCAGAGAACTATGGCCTCAATTTTGTTGGTACTGAGTCTCAGAACGGAAGTTGCGACACCTCGTCCGGAGTAGGGAGACCCAGTCGTCGAGCCATGGCGATCTGGGTCTTGTAAAAGTAAATCAGATCCTTACGGCGTGTCCATTTTTCCTGTCTCCAACATCAATCTCTGTAAAAAATGTAATATATCGCTTCCACTGACGGGTAACCATGGTAACCAGATAACCAGTGACATGCTGACTTCACACGTCAGTGGCTATAATGTTTTGGCAGATTGGTGTAATTAAGTGGACCTACGCCTTTATTCCGCGCCGAAAGGCCGCCGAAGGATTTTGGAATGGTTTCCATCCGCCCTTAGACTCAAATGACATTCTCTGTAGAACTTTATTTTGTGCTGTAGTAATTTGAGCAGGTGGATCCAAGAACCCGCCGCAGGGTTCTCCTGAGCTCAGTCAGATTGTTTTGGGTCCAAAAGGGCACAGAGTGAATAATAAATAATATAAATAGTAATCCTCTTCAGACAATAAAGGTACATATTGTATAATGTTAGTCAGGCTGATGACGTCCGAGGCGGATTATCTACAAGTTACGGTTCTTAAAGATGTGCTCTCGTTCGGAAAAGCCCGACCCGGCGGTGAACTGGAAAGCAGGTCCGTTATGATCTTTGTACTATTACCGCGTGTTCTCTCTGTACAGCTTCATAGTTGCTCTCACCTCTCCAGGGACAGCCCCCAGGCTATGACGGTCACGTCCTCAGGCAGACCCATGGGCAGCAGCATCTCTGGTCTGAAGACCCCCGAGTTCCCCACCTCGACCCACTTCTTCAGTCCTGGGCGGAGAAACAGAATCATAGAAACAGAATAATCCAATGCAGGAAAATGTCAATATTGTTCAAACATAATGAGCAGCTTCTCTAAGAAGCAAAGAAGAAGAAGTTCAACAATAAGTGACTGTTTTTGTCAGGCGGGGGCCGAGTGGACCCGCCCACCAGGATCCCTCTGTGGGTGATCTTAGGAAGAGTTGACTTAACAGAAACACGTGGTTCTGATGATATAAGGAGGATGTGAAGCTCATGTAGGCGACATGCTTAACAGCGGATGAAGTAGTCAGATTACCTCAACCTTTGACCTCTACACTAGTAACATGGACCTACACACGAATGCTGCAGTGGGCCAAAACACAGAGAAGAAGAAGAAGGATTTTTATTTAGATAGTTAAAGTCCATTTCAGCGGTAATAATCGAGAACTTTTACGTAGGGGTTTTTTCCTATGTAGTAGTGCATTACTCTTACTCAAGTAAAGGATCCGAGTACTTCATACACCACTGATAGTAACAACTGTCTAACTCCTCCCCCTTCTGCAGGACGGACAGCTGAAACATCGGACACTAATGCCGATAAAACAATAACAACAGAATGTGCAATATAACATTTATTACCTCCATTATCACGAATTATATCCAAAGTTATGACTTTTTTACCCGGGCGTCATAGTACCCTGAATATAATTCATCGTTATGTACAATATTATCTTCAGTATGATTGTCATTTACTACCCATATATTTTTATAATAATTACTATTATTATTATGTACAATAAGAGTAACCTTATAGATCATAACAACTCAAATACTAATATATGGATACATAGGCGTAGTGCAGGGAAGCACTGGAGTGATTTTGGGAAATGTTGGTTGCATATTTCTGACACTAGGGGGAGCACTAAGTTCTCGGCCCATTCTATCTCAACCATCGGCCGGTTTAGTCCATAATTGCTGCAAATGAATCTACTTGATGAGATCCTTCCTGGATATATATTATAATTTACTCTAGTTGTTCTTATTTTACTCACTCTGGGAGATTTTTTTATGAATAACAGTGTTTTTTTAGGCGTAACTTCCTATTTGTTAGTCTGACTTTGGTAAAAATAGCTCGACTCAAGGGGATGTTTAATATTTTATTCTAAAAGATCAGATTTTACTCACAGGGGGGAGTTTTCATTACATAAAGTAATAATAATATTGTTTTTCAGAAATTACTTCACATTACATTTGAGTTCCAATCAGGGGGATTTCATGTACTACATGGTGGGTATAACCTTGTTGTGGGGGAAGACAACATAGGACTAGTTATTGCTCTGCTACATGTAGGTACTGGTTTATATTTATCTTTATTTAAACATTCATCCTCATGTGCAGTCTTTATTATATTACTTAACTTCACACTATTATTGTCAGGTGCAGCAGAACCCTCATTGTAATGCTGTTATTCTCAGACACTGGTTCTCATATATCTCTTATTAACTTATTTGACATTTTTACATTATCACTTTTAAATGTCTTCTATTGCTTTTATTTTGAAGCTATATTCTAGTTTCTTTTACTCACTTATTGTATTTATTGTTCCTGTAATTTTGAGCGTTCTCTGGCACAAGAATTTCCTTCGGGGTCAATAAAGCTCCGTCTCATCTCAGCTACTCTGAAGCGTCCTTGGGTTTAAGATGAGAGAGGAGCTCGTGTGTGGAGACCCCCTTCCCTCTCAGAACCGACTCTTCCTACCTTCGTGGTAGCTGAACACCTCCATGCTGGGCTCAGTGTACGGGTTGTAGGCCGGCTTGAAGCGGAGTTTGGTGATTCCTGGAAAATAAACAACAAAGAGATTCCCGGTAAACCTCTGACGTCATTTTGTCATGTGTTCACGTGTCGACAGCACCGGGCAGAACTCCTGACCTAGTTTGGTAAAGAACTGGTGCAGCACGCCCATGAGGTCTCCCAGCGTGAGCCCGTAGTCGGCCACCACCCCCTCTATCTGGTGGAACTCGGCCAGGTGGGTGGCGTCTAAGGTCTCGTTCCTGAACACTCTGTCGATGGAGAAATACTTGACGGGCGTGAACTTCTCCTGTTGGGGATTAGACACAGAGGGAGAGGTGCATCATGGTCATTGATGGTCAACGGTTTGGGGACGCCCCATTGGCGTGTTTAACGTCTCGGCTTGAATCTACAGTGGAAGGTTTTCCACAACAGTTTGGAAACAGGCTGCAGGGATTTACTCTCAGACAGCCAGAGGAGCATTAGTGAGGTCGGACACACGGCCTCACAGTCTGAGCTGGAATCCATCCCAAAAGAAAATCCCAAACAGATGACAGAGTGTTTGAAGGCCAGGCCTGAAGTGTTGGTAATGCCAACAGATACTTTGTTTTTATTTTACTCTCACAGAGTGTTAGCTACTTTACTCTGGTGCACAAATCTAGATTTTAATATAAAGTTGATTTATGCCCCAGCTGAAGGTGTTAGTGTGAACATAGCGCCCTCTAGTGGACATGGGTGGTAATCGGCAGCCCAAATTCATCTTGATCCAACAGGTCCAAACTCTGAGGAATAACAGGAAGAGTTTCGGAGCAATTTCACTGACTTATATTCGTGGTGCTCCTGAAATATAAAGATATGGAACGTTCTTACCTAAAGAAAAATCACAAAAACATTGTTATTTCTTTGTCTTTATTATTCTCGCACAGTAACAGGTGAAATGTTACCGACACTGAGAATAAATACTTCTAGGTCTTACCGATCCAGAGACACCAAAGATATGCAAATATACGTGATAGTTGTGGAACTATTGATGTTTATTGTGGGTCTGTCATTCAGGCTAGGTTTAACTTTAAATAACCAACTACAAACAGCTAGAATACTGCCCCCTGCTGGCAGAAGTATTGTATTGTATCACCGTCTCCACTCCCTGAGCTCTTCCGCCTGAACTCTGTGAAGCATTTTGGGCAGCATGTTTGCATGAAAAGGCACCATAAATTAGGTTGAGATTTATTTCTTAATCATATTTTTTGTTGACTCAAATATTATTATTCTCCTACAAAGCCTCTGTTTCTAAACCAGACAGCAGAGCTGCTATCACCACCATCTTGGAAACATTTCCCTTCACTCCTGCTGCTGCTCTTCCGTCACAGACAACTTCTGACACTCTTCTCCACCCAATCCACCCTGCCTGCACTGATTTCTACACCTATTCTCCACACTCTCCTGACTAAATCCCATTTGCCATCATAAAATAACTCTCAAATCACGACGATGGGGACATCAATGATAAAACAACTGATGATCATCTTCATTCACTGTAACTGCTGATCCTGTTCAGGGTCATAGGGGGCGGGAGCTTATCCCAGCTAGCATGTGGGGGAGTGGTGTTGTACAAGTTCATCACCGGACTGACAGAAAGAGATAAACCTACACCTTTCCCTTCACTCCCGCTGTTAGCCTTCTGTCACAGATAACACCTGACGCCCTTCTCCACCCTGCACTCACTTCTACATCTCTTTTCCACACTCCCCGTTTCTCTGAACAGTTGACCCCATGTCCTTAAACTCCTGCACCTTCTCCACCGCTACTCCTTCATCCTCACCGTTCCTCCTGCCTCCCTTTCATTCACACACATGTATTCTGTCTCAGTGCCACTGACCTTCATTCCTCTTCTCTGTATCGCATACCTCCACCTCCCAAAGTTTTCCTCCACCTGTTCCCTTCTCTCACTACAGATCCCAATGTCATCCACCAACATCATATTCCATGGAGACTCCTGTCTGACCTCATCTGACAGCCTGTCCATCACCATAGCAAACAAGAAGGGGCTCAGAGACGATCTTTGATGCAGTCAAACGTCATCCTTGCGGTCCTTTTTAAGTTCTCCTTTATTAGCAATCACATCGTAACAACAGCTCTCAATCATCTGCTGTTAGATACTTTCACAGTTCAGACGAGTTCCTCACTCTAGGTTTTTATTCACTTTTTTAAGGCATTTCCTTTTGCCCGCTTTATCGACTCTTGTTTTAGAGCGTCGGAATAACTCAGAAAATAGTTATTTCAGGCAATTTCCAACTCGACTGTGGGGAAACTGTTGCTCTGTGCTGCTATCACCTTGCCAGTTCTATTTATTAAACTAAATATCAGTCTCACCTATATTTGTAATTAAGTCAGTGAGTGAGTGAGTGAGTGAGTGAGTGAGTGAGTGAGTGAGTGAGTGAGTGAGTGAGTGAGTGAGTGAGTGAGTGAGTGAGTGAGTGAGTGAGTGAGTGAGTGAGTGATTCTTACTTGCTGTGCCAGTTTGTACAGCATGCGTGCGCTGACGGCCGTTGTGTGAGTGCGGAGGATGTTCTTCTGGGCCTCCTCTATTTTCCAGTCGCATTTGTACCTGGAAGTCGGCGGGATATATGTTCACCTCATCAAAGGTTTGGTTTCAAGCCACGGCAGCCATGATGTTACGTTTATGCGTTATGCTGTGGTTATGTCTCACCCCTGTGAACCAAAGCCTCCCTCTGAGTGGACCTTCTTCACTCTCTGCAGGTAGTCCTGTGGAAACTCGTGGGCGAGCGCTGGGTCTGAAAATGATGTTTGAGGTCAATGAGAGATGGCGAGGGTCAAACTCGAGAGATGGAAGACGGTAGGACACACACCCGATATGAAGAAGGTGTCGTGCTGGTCTCTGGCCGGGTGCTGCTGGGGCTGGAACAGGGCGTCAAAGTTCCAGAAGGAGCTCTCTATGAAGTTGTTGGTGGGCATCTCTGTGAAGCTGCAGACAGAGGAGAGGTCAATGCTGGGTTTTCCCGATGTGACAATCAGCTTCTCTCTGAAGGGGTCTCACAGCCGCTCACCCCATCTCCAGGAAGATCTGCCTGAACTGCGTCCGCACCTTCATCAGTGGGTGCAGGTGGCCGCAGTCAGGGGCGGCGCCGAGGGCCTCAAAGTTGTACGGCTTAAATGTCTTCTCTTTCCAACTGCCACTGAACACAACACAAGCTGTTAATACAAGACGCGTCTGCATAAGCTTTCACTCCTAGCTCGTCTGTCGTTAGTGGATATTTCATTTTTTTACTTGATTATGGAAAAATAAAAGCACTAGGAGACAGAAAGGAAATAAAGGTTTGTTTTAATTCCAAGATGTGACTTAAGTTTAATCACATCAAGGATATGTTAAAACCAACCTCTGGGTAAGACTTCATGCATATCTGTCCTGTAGTTTTTCAATAACCCTGCTCACTAAATAAAGTAACTATCTAACAAACAAACAAAAGCACAGGAGTGAAAACATGACCTCCTTTGCGGAGGTCATTCACACTGCTTATCGAAAGAGGAGAGAACCGTTTCTAACCAGACTTCAAGACAAGAACCATGCTATGAATCTGCAGATCTAAAGGAATAGTTTCCACTGCCATGTTGGTTTGTGCCGTCTGTTCG
The DNA here is from genome assembly GCA_037951165.1 of Lophius americanus. Lineage (NCBI taxonomy): Eukaryota > Metazoa > Chordata > Actinopteri > Lophiiformes > Lophiidae > Lophius > Lophius americanus. The sequence goes on along the minus strand of JBBDHG010000215.1, from coordinate 621,238 downwards.
GTTTTTTTGTCCTGCCCTGCCTTTAGGACAGAGTCCCCATCTTTGGACCCGTCCCCTTTTATGGGCAGAGCTTTTTCTGTGTCTTCTGTCTGAAGTCCTACACCGGTCACTCACAGACCAGGGAGGACAGACCAGACACGTATTCTACATCAGTAAAGGTGTACGAATCATCCAAAGACACCGTTTTGGAAACAAAAGCTTCATAGTCAAAAACATTAGATGTAAACATTTACTGGATATCAATTAAGAAGGTAAAAAATGTGTCAGAAATTCCCTTTAATAAGAATCTACATATTACCTAAATGCAGCAAAACGTAAGGAAGTCAGTTGGATGTAAATTAAATGTGATACAATCTCATTTACAACAGCCCCTGAACGCACCACACACAGCACAGCTATATGAGTTATATGAGTTCTACAGGTCACAGAGGCGTGTGATTTGAGGAGAGTCTATTTTTGGGTTTCGAAGTTTTCGACACATCGGTATAAGTCCTGGTTCTGGTTTGAGGACCCGCATGCCTCTATGAAGAACCATCAGATGAGTTACTTAGCTGAACTCACCTAGCAATCATCTCAGGGGTGAGCTCTGTCTCCTGTTTGGTGATGTTGGTGCTGAAGGAGCTGCCCTTGACGATCCAGTAGGACTTCACCGTCCTAAAGAGAAAAAAAAGACTCAGATTTAAAACGTGCTTTACGGTTAAATCAGAATTAAAAATCTTTATGAATATATATTGTGTAGTTCGCTGAGGACTAAATGAAGACAGAATGTTTAATGGTGGTGTCTGATAAACCGATGCATAACGTCCCAGAGGTTCTCCGATGGATTCATGTCTGAGGAACGTGAGGACCAGTCAATGACATCAAGACCATCATCCAGGGCCAGTCTGCAAACCCAGGGTCCACTGCACCAGAATAAGGTCTGACAGTGGGTCTGAGGTTTTATCCTGGTACCTGACAGCAGTCAGGGTACCGTTGGCTATCACATGGAGGTTATCACTGACCCACAACCAAACCAGCTCTGCTGGATGATGTATCAGGAAAGCGGAACTTTCACCACGGCGTCTCCAGACTCTTTCACGTCGGTCAGCTCAGTTAGAACCTGCTCTCATCTTGGATTAGAACGGGGCACCAATGGAGAACCTGCTCATCCTGGTGTTCTCTGGTGAAAATCAATCTAGTTGAATGATAATGGACTGTGAGCACAGGTACCACCAGAGGACGTCAGTCCCTCATGGAGTCTGGTTTTGAGTCTGGCAAGAAACGTCACGCCAGCAGCTGCTGGAGCTTTCGTAGCATATGGATGTAGGAACTGGTAAGAAAAGCTGCCAATAAAGTCATGTGACAGAACTTAACAGTTCTGAGCCAGGGGGGCTTAAAATGTGAATAACCGAACACCTCGAGTCAGAGGACGAGGACGGTTGAGGATCTGGGGCTCATAGAGGAGCAGCAACTCAACTACGTGGTAAAGATAAACCATGAATTAAAGACTCTAATCTACTCTAATTCACATTGTCCTGTGGATTTGCAGTCTCTGCTTAACCTCAGGACAAAAAGAACTTTAATAAGCTCTATTGGAGAAATTTAGGATCATGGATGATCCCACATCTGGGTCCAACCTCTTGAAGGCATCTGCACACACCTATGGCCTGTGAATGGAGGGGGGCTTGGCTTACACTTCACAGAGCAGTTTCCTCTTCTTCAGCTCGTTCTTCTCCTTCTCCTCCAGCTGAGCTGCGCTGCTCTTCTGTACCAGGAGCAGCTTCTCTCTGACATTGTCCTCGATGCTCTCCACCTGAGACCCAAACGCCAACACGCACACATTTAGAATCGGACCGAGGATCACAAAAGAACGCCATCGTGGTATAACAGTAGACACGTACAGCCCTGAATATCCTGGGGCCACCCTCGTGGGCCTTGTCCACTCTGATCCACTTGTTGGACATGGCTTTGCTGAAGCCGATCTTCCCGAAGGACAGTTTCTGCACAGAGACAAACAAAAACGTCACTAAAAACATGATAAATGTAGGATTACAGCAGTTTTTGTAGTGCAGAGTCTTTGGATTAACTTTAAAAGAGCCGCAGAGGAGCAGACGCTTCTTCTCTGCCTGAAGCTAACGATCCTCCACAGAGCAGCATAACTTTGGATGTGGTGATTTATTCACTATTTATTTTAGCAGCTAAGTTGCAAATGACGGCGATCAACGGGTCTCTCAATCATTGGGAGGGTCAGAGTCAAGTCCAACGCATTTTGGCGCAATATTACACACAATTCAACTAAAATTTTGTTCTCAACTTGTCATAAAGGGCTGGACTTGTTCAGCAGCAAAACTCTGCTGTGGCATTTAAATTACGTTCGATTGGTAGTAATGGGCCCAAAATGTGCAAAGAAAAATTCCACCACACCATCAGACAACCAGCAGCCTGAAACGATGATACTAGGCAGGACGGATCCATGCTTTCATGTTGATTATGCCAAACTCGGACCTGCCCATCCAAATGTTGCAGAAGAAATGGAAACTTTTTCCTATCTTCTATTGTCCAATTTCATCCTGCCACAGTTCCCTTTTTTCAGCTGGATACAGCAGCAGACTTCAAAGTCACTTAAATCTCTTTTGTTCTGAGGTATGATTTGACCTCAGAGGAACCCTGTTCTGTTCACACGGGCCCCCAAACACGACTGAATATCCCACACCTATTGAACTGACACTCCTGTCCACCTGTAACCTCAGCACCTACCATGAGCTCACTCTGAGCCAGACCCTCCGGTGGGATGGAACTGAAGACCTGGGCTTCCTGGCTGCCCAGCTCGGCTATCATAGTTCCCTCCTCAGTCAGCTCCCAGTTCTTGGAGGAGCGCAGCTCAGCAGAGACGACCTGCAGATACAAACATGAAAGTCAGCTTGAATGGCTTCAGACTTTTAAACAGCCATCTTATGTTATACGTTTTTTAATTGTTTAAATCTATTCTAAGTATATACATGTTTTACTTGTTTAAATCTATTCTACTTCTTTACTCTGAATCCTTCATTAATTGTGATTTTACCCATTCATCTATCCCTTGCTGCTTTTAGCTGTTCTTTTATTATCCTGTGGGGAAGAGTGGCTGATCTAGTGGCCTGTCTATTTAATAACGATATTTTATTTATCCCGAGGGAAATTCGAGTTGTCTGATTATTATATTTCTATCTATCTATCCGATCACTTAACAGCTCTTGATTGCGTCAGTCACTCTGAGTGTAACGTTGTTGACGGTGACAGCCAGCTGCGTCTTCCGCTCCCTCTCAACCCGACAAACTCACCTCTCCGAGTGACTGAAGGCTCTTCACGGCTCCCACGATGACCTGGTGGTCCAACCCGAGGCTGCCAGCCACTTCCAGGCTGTCCACGCCATCGTCCGCCTTCTCAATCCGCTGTAGAAGTGTGTCCACTACACCGGTATCCGCCATGCTTGAACACTGCAAAGCCTAAGAAAAGGCCGGATGTGACGTCGTGTCTCGAAAAGCCAAATCCATGAGAGCAGCGTAGCATAAAAAAAAAAACGATTACCGTAAAAACCGGATTAGATTTAGGAAACACGCAGCGGTGAAGGAGTACTATTTTGATTTTAAGTCAAATATTTTACTTCAGTAATAGCAGGAGTACTATTATTCCTAATATTTTTTAAATATTATTTTTTTGTGACTAGAAAATTTACCTTTTTTTTCTTGAAAATGTAAAAATGCCCACTTAAAAAAAGAGATATTTAAAATGTTTAAATACTGAAAATGAATTAAGAATTGATAGCAATGATCAAGAGTGATAACACCCAAAAATGATCAACAAAATGTCCTGAAAAGTATCAAGAGGAAAGGTACTCGTCATAATGGAAAAGCACCTTTCACTATTTTCCTTTATGATTGTAGGATTACTTATAACTGCTGTATTAAAGTGCAGGACTATGTTACTGCTGTAGATATTAAAGGTTGCAGTAATCTAAAAACTTTAGGTACGTCAGTGATATTCGTGGGTATGCAAAAATGTAATGTAATATGTAACTAGGAACTTAAGCTGTCACACAAATGTAGTGGAGTAGAAAGTAGACGAATTATGTATCACAATATGGAAATAATCCAGTAAAATACCGATATTTGAAGTTTGTTTTTCAGTACTCGAGTAAATGCACTTAATCACACTGTTAAAAAGGGGAACGTTTCTTATAAATTGTTTATTAATTTTTTTTTTTAATTTTAATAGAAATTGTAAGTAAGTATAGTGAAAAATGTTACCAACTGTAGTTGAGTTAAAAGTATAGTTCCCTCCGAAGTGTGTTGTTAAAGAATAAATAAGTATAAGTGGAAATAACTGAACAAAAACTTCAAATTCACAAACTCTCCCACTTACAGAAATTACAGAAGAGCACTGTAATAATTTCATGGCTTTCTTCAAATCAAAAATTGACTCAATCCGTTCTGTTCTTTCCTCCTCTCTACCTATCCAGTCTGCTTACTCACAGTTTGAGATCTCCCAGCCTCTAAGATGTTTCCCAGAAATCTCACAGCAGGAGGTTGAGGTTATCATCAGGACAATGAAACCCTCCACCTGTGCCCTCGACCCCTTTCCTACAGCCCTATTGAAAACTAACATCTCTTCCATCAGTCCCCTGATCACCGATGTTATAAATCAATCCCTCCAGGCCGGCTTTGTTCCATCTGCCCTAAAAGTCGCCATAATCAGACCACTCCTCAAAAAACCTACTCTCGATCCAGAACTTTTTGCTAATTACAGGCCCATTTCCAAACTCCCATTCCTCTCCAAAGTTCTGGAAAAAGTGGTTGCTGCCCACCTCCAGGACCACCTCAAATACAACAACCTCTTTGAAACCTTTCAGTCTGGTTTCCGCTCCGCCCACAGCACAGAAACAGCTCTGCTTAGAGTCACAAATGACCTACGGATGGCAGCAGATGCTGGTTCACCTTCCCTCCTGATTCTCCTTGATTTGTCTGCTGCCTTCGACACAGTTGACCATGGAATACTCCTACCCCGCCTACATCACACCACTGGACTCACTGCCACCGCCCTAAACTGGTTTCAATCCTACTTCACCGACAGAACAGAATACGTTTCCCTTGGAAGTTCAAAGTCCCGGACACACACCGTCACCTGTGGAGTCCCCCAGGGATCAGTCCTTGGCCCCATTCTCTTCATACTATACATGCTCCCCCTTGGTCGTGTCATCAGTCGATATGGACTTTCATTCCATTGTTACGCTGATGACACGCAAATCTACATTAAAAACTGACACATGTTCCTCCGCAGCCTCTCCATCCTCATCGTCATCATCATCTCCCCTGTCAACTCTGAAGGCTCCCCTGTCAACTCCAGTTGAACAGCTCCAAAACCGAAGCTATTTTAATTGGCACCCCTCATCAGACCCAGTCTTCCTCCATAACCAGTATTACCTTCTCCGGTCATGACATTCCCCTCTCTTCATCAGTCCCCAACCTCGGTGTAAGATTTGACCCTCAACTCACTTTTGAATCCCACATCAAACACATCTGCAAGATGTCCTTTCACCATCTCAGAAATATTTCCAAACTCCGTTCTTCACTCACCTTGAGTGATGCTGAAAAGCTGGTTCACACGTTCGTCTCCTCCAGACTTGATTACTGTAACTCACTTCTCATCGGGATCCCTGATAAAAGTCTTCAAAGACTGCAGTATGTTCAAAACAGTGCTGCAAGGATCCTGATGAGAGTTCGTAAACACGAACACATCACCCCTGTTCTTCATTCCCTTCATTGGCGTCCCATCTCCACCAGGATTGATTATAAGATCTCTCTCCTCAATCCCCAGTGTATCCATGGTAACGCACCCCCCTACCTGAAAGAACTACTCACCCCACTGACCTCGACACGATCCCTCCGTTCTACCCAGTCATACCGCCTCCTCCTTCCCCGGACTAAGCTCAGCACCATGGGAGATCGGGCTTTCGGTTCTGCTGCCCCTCGTCTGTGGAATGCCCTCCCTGACCATCTCAGGGCTCCACAGATGACTGACACATTTAAAAAAGGACTTAAAACTTTCCTTTTTAGCAGAACCTATAACTGTAATTAACATTAATGCTTTTGGTCACATTTTTGTATAGTTATTATTTTATTTTATTGATGCTTTTATCTGCTTTTGCCTTGTAGCACTTTGAGATTTGATCCAAATGTAAAGTGCATTATAAATTAAATGTATTATTATTATTATTATTAATAAATAAAAGTGTAAAAACACCCCGTCAAAATAAAAGCACGTATACAGTGATCCTTTTAGAATAATTGAATTATGACTATTTATGCCTGAATGCTGAAGCCGTACTAACGTTGCAGTGTTTATGATGCACAGTATTTGAGTGAATTACTTTTCAGAATTCCAAATTATAAAATTTCTGAGCCCCTTCTTGTAGGCCATGGTGATTGACAGGCTGGCAGATGAGGTCAGGCGGAAATCTCTGTGAAAATGATCTATGATCTATGAAATGTTTTATTAATGAGTTATCATTTCCCATGCCTGACAGATCAGGTATTAACCATTTGCAACTAAACAATTCTAGGTTGCCGGGCTGTGAAAAGATATGTCACAGATATCCCTTTAATGACAAATAAATGCTTTCTTCTTGTAGCCAAGAATTTAAATAAGGCCTCTCTTTAGAAAAATATTTGTTTTAGTTTCATCATTTATGCGTACCAATTCCTTCGAATCAAGCAAAAATGTTAAAAAAAAAAATCAAAATCAAAATACAAGTTTGTTTTCCAGTAATGTCAAAAACCATTTATTAAAATAACTATTACACTATTACAAAATGAGCAAAAATTACAGGCAACGCAGAAAAGAATAAATTTCTTATCTATTGAATTGTTACAAAAAATACAGCAACCGTTGTAGTTGAAACTACATGATTTTACAAGTTTGACATGAGGAAAAACTGCTGTCACCACACAGGTTTTTATAAGAAAAGAAAGAGCGAATCAGAGTGAGCGAGTAGTTTGAAGATCAGCCTTCTTATTTAGTGATGGGGTTGAGGACTGGCAGCAGAGATCAAGAGAAGAAGAAACAAGCTAAAAACACAGAACCAAGCACTGACCAGACCAGACCACTGAAACACACCACTTAATTCAACTCCGCTCGACACTTGAAGAGTTCAGACATGACTTTGTAGCTACACTGAAACCAAAAAGCACATCAGAAGCAGACATGGAGAAGGCAGAGAGCACAGGCGGCCGTCTATCCCTCTTTGGCTGGAGACACTGATTCAGGGTGCTTGGTGCCAAATAATTCACCGTCATAGTAACAGTCTATCTGTACTGGTAATTCATGTTGCTGTCTCCTCTGCCGTAGCCCGCCGGGTTGCTGTGGTACTGGGAGTGGTTGGCACCAAAGCCCTGGTTGCTTCCTCCTCCTTGCGAGTTGTAGTTGGACTGGTTGCTGAAACCTACAAAGTGTTATAGATGAAAACAGAGCTGAAAACTGGAACACATGTCATTTTTGGCCATAAATGTACTCTCCCAAGTTCTAAGTGAGCAAAGAGCTTATTTTCTTACATTCTCGATTCTCTATCTAACTAGCTTTGACAAGTCACTCTTCAACCTTTTCCCCCCCAAGGCAATTCCAGAGCTGGTTAAGAAACAATGTCTAATTTGGAACCGGTTCTTTGTTTCCATACACAAAGAACCAGTTCTCAGCCAGGTAAACTGGCCCCAGAGTGGGATCTCCTCTACTGTTGCCATTTTTGTTGTTGGAAATTATTATGGTTTTTGCAGCAGAATTTGATTTTGAAGTTTATACCACTAAACTTCTAACTGAAACTCTGCCATAGACGTATTCAGTACTAAAATCTCACCTTCATAATTGTAGTTCTGGCTTCCTCCGGCACCCCCCGTCACTTGACTCGGGTAAGCGGTGCTGTACGAGTATCCACCTGTTCCACCTTGGTTCTGGTTGAAGTTCTTCTTTCCCTGCCCATATCCCTGGCCATACTGGTTATAGGCACCCTGTGCTGGTGGGCTGCCAGGCTGGAACCCTCCTAGAGATCCAGTGTTGGGTCCTGGAGGACCAGGAAATGATGGCTTCCCTCCCTTGTGCATGGGGGGCTTCTTTTTGGGTTTTTTGGCAGCGGAGGGGGCCGAGTATGCTCCGTCACCCTGGTAGTACTGACTGTAGGAGCCCGGTCCCGATCCTGCATTGACAGGAGGGCCACCTGATGGGACACCTGAAGCCCCGGCTCCTCCATTTGCGCCACCGTTGTTGTAGTAATCTGGGAATTAACAGCATGGTAGATTTATAAATGGCATTAACTTCATATATTATAACTACTGCTCACATAAACATTGTTATGGTTTCTTTAGAAAAGAATTCAGACCGCAGAGCAACTGTCATGAATGTTGATGTCACATTTATTTTAAAAAAACAAAACACACATTACAAAACAGCTAGAGTGTTTCTGTCCTTCCCTCGCAAACACCAGGGGTCAGTCTTTCAGTTCCTAATGCTGCTACAGATTCAAATATAAACGAAAGACTTGCATGCATTCAGTGTAAGCAGGATCTAACGGCTTGTTGGATCTGACACAAACAGCAGAATCAACATAATTAAGGTTTCCTTAGTAAAAACAAGAAAAAGAAAAAAAATGAAAAAAAATGAAAATAGCCAAAAAATAAATGAGATTCTTCATAATTGAAGTGGGATTTATTAGAATAAAAATCTAAAAATCACTTCCTATGTATCATAATCTAAGTGCACAGCAAGGAGAGCAGTCTTAAGAGGAATCCAAAAGGTTGGTATGTTGTCCTCCTCCCATCAATCATGATCTAACCGAGCCCTGCAGTCCTCTGGAGGTCCAGATGTTCACAGCAAGTTGGTGGAACAGTGTGACTTATGTGGGCTAAATGCATGCAGTGGTGGAGCGCTCCTCCAGGGGTGGAGCGTCTCCTCCAGGGGTGGAGCGTCTCCTCCAGGGGTGGAGCGTCTCCTCCAGGGGTGGAGCGTCTCCTCCAGGGGTGGAGCGTCTCGTCCAGCGGTGGAGCCTCTTCTCCAGTAGACCGGCAGGTCAGGGCTGTTGTTGCTGACTTGAGGGTGAAGGAGTTTTCCTGATGCAGCTGGAAGAACTACTGTGTATTTTGTCCCCTCTTATCCTCTCTACAGGACTGCTTTTGAATTTCTAAGAGTAGGGATTGGGGGGGGTGATGTCTATGTTGCAAACTCATGGTAGCCATAGCAGTCTGAGACAAAGTCACCTAAAAGAGTGAGACAGGGCAGAGAAGGGGAAAAATTATCAAAATTAGATTGGTTTCTTTGGAATTTTACTTCATGCCATAAAAAGTGGCAGTTGAGTAAGTCATCTGGTCAGATCGAATTTCACAAGTTTTATTATGATTATTTTTTAGATTTCTCTGCTCCTGTCACTCTCAGGTAGGTCAGTCCTCAGAACAGGCTGCCAGGGGGGGAAGAAAAGAGGTTCTCGTACGAGATGAGGGTTTGTCAAAAAAAATGAAAAAGATTCAATCCTGTGGCTCAAAGCAGAGAAATGTAAAACCGTAGAACACGGACCATCCTAACAGGTTGTTAAGAATCCCTGAATGGACTTTGAGTGAGATGATGTGCTGTGGTCAGAGGTCCGGCTGTAGGACAGAACACCCAAGCTGTCACACCTTCAGCTGAAGCACCGGCTGATCTCACATGGACTCTTTTCTTCAGTCAGATGGAAGATTTCATGTCAACTGTACATAATGCTTGATGTTTTTTATGAGAAAATGGACGTCTGCTGTGTGATCAGGGTATTTATTGTAGTGGGTGCTTTGAATCATAAACAGCTTGATTGTAACTCAGGCTAACTCCTACTGGAAGCCAGGGGGAGAGCACCAGAGAGTCTTACCCCCCACCTTAAGATCAGAGTTTCTGCATCTTTCAACAATCTCAAGATATTTTACAGCATTGAAAAATTTTACACCATAAAAGCAAATTTGTGCGCCAGATATGAAGGAAATTCGGGAAGCTACTTTATTGCAAATAAACAGATTTACTCGCACAACTGTGTGTACAAAACAGTACATTTATTTAAATGGCCGATTCTAAAATGACACTATATCGTTAAAATGAGCATGATCAAAGCAGCATTAAATCAACATCACCCTGATTATATTTAAGACTTCCTACATAATACCGTCACGCCTTCACGTCTTTTAGGGGTTGCAAACCAAACGATTAAGTTTTTAGACTTTAAGGTATTTTCAGAACCCACATAAACCCAGGCTTATGATACTAAACTTGGCTCAATTATCAGAGAGGTATTAGTTCTGCTAAGTTCCCTTTAGTTCCCAGGTACAACAGCTCTGATCCAAACCTTCATTACGTCCCGACTGAACCCCTTTATTGTACAGCATCCAAAGTCCTCCATAAACTCCCATTCATCAGGAACTACTTGACCGCTCACTCACACATCACCCTGGTTCTCCAGAACTTCCACTGGCTTCCAGTTTAAACTCCATCTCCTCACCCAGAATGTTCTCCATGACCGGGCCCCCTCCAAGTTCATGGACCTCCTCCACCATCACACTCCCTCCCACGGCCTCCCCCACTGTATCTTGTTGATCTCTCTATCCAAACACGTTAGAGACTAGACTCACGCCTCCATGTTCAAAACTCACCTTCTGCTTTCAATAATTAATCCATGTAGTGTGATTCATTTGTCTGTTTATATTTCAATATTTGATACGGATATTTGCTTTATGATGTTTTTTCCTTTTTTCTGTACCAGTTAAGAGTGAGTATTTAGAAAACTGCAACAGTGGTCTTCCTCCATGGTCAGAGACCTTCTCCAGTAGGTCTTCCTCAACGGTCAAAGACCTTCTCCAATAGTCTTCCTCCACGGTCAGAGACCTTCTCCAATAGTCTTCCTCCACAGTCAGAGACCTTCTCCAGTGGTTTTCGTCCATGTTCAGAGACCTTCAGCAGTGGTCGTCATCCATGGTCAGAGACCTTCACGAGTGGCCGTCCTCCATGGTCAGAGGCCTTGACCAGTGGTCCTCGTCCTTGGTCAGAGACCTTCACCAGTGGTCTTCCTCCATGTTCAGAAACCTTTTCCAGTGGTTTTCCTCCATGTTATAAATTAAATGTATTATTATTATTATTATTATGTTCAGAGACCTTCTCCAGTGGTCTTTTTCCATGTTCACAGACCTTCACCAGTGGTCGTCATCCATGTTCAGAGACCTTCACCAGTAGTCTTCCTCCATGTTAAGAGGCCTTCTCCACTGGTTTTCCTCCATGTTCAGAGACCTTCTCCAGTGGTCTCTTTCCATGTTCAGAAACCTTCTCCAGTGGTCCCCGTCCTTGGTCAGAGACCTTCACCAGTGGCCGTCCTCCATGGTCAGAGATCAATCACCAGTTTCCTCAAAATACTTCTTTCATGGCTTCATAAAAAGGGATGTTGGTGGTTCTGATCCACTTTTCTTGTTGTGGGACTTGTAATAGATATCTTGACTTGTTTTTAGGGTTTATTATTTCTTACTTTCAGCCACTTTAGCCTCCAATTACGTTACATTCATTTTCTTATAAATTCTGTTCTATGGTCCAAATTCTAAAAGCTGCCATCTTGTACATACATGCATCATGACACGAGGCACACGCAGATACAACGCTACCAGACAGAATGGATTTGATCTGCGAGGTGTTTATAAAGAGAATTTGAACTTGATTGGGTCTTCAAACCGATTCTGTTCCGAATTTTGGGGTCCATGTAAACCCATCCCCATGACACAGATTAAACATGTAGTCACACTGGACTTATAAAAACTGAAATTAATACTCACTGTATCCAGAGTTGCCATTGTTCCCATAACCGTATGATCCAAATCCACCTGGGAGGATGACACACCTTCAGTATTCTGACTGACAATTCGTAAATAACTTCTAATAACATTGTCTTAATAATTAAAGGCTGTCTGCTGCAGGACATTTGTGTTTTACCTCCTTGACCGTAGCCTCCCCCATTATTGAAGCCTCTGCCCCTTCCTCGTCCGCGCCCTCCTCTCGCTCGGCCCCTCGGCGTTGCAGCGTCTCCAGAGGCTCCCATCATGCCGAACCCTGGCATGTGCTGGCGAGGAAGGAATATAAAATATAACCAATACCCCAACTTCCCCCATCTTGACATCCTTTTTCAATGCATTATTAATTTAAATATAAATTAATGCATATTTCATATTCAACCATACACACGGTAAAATGTTTTTTACAAATGGAAATATTTGAATTATATATATTGTGCTTAATTTTGAGATGTCTTTTTGAATTAAATACCACAGCAGTGTAATTCACCAATACATGGGAGATTAATCTAAAAGGCTAATACACCTAGAGATGCACCGATTCGATTTTCTTGGCCGATTATCGATACTGATTTTGAATACCGAAAATGAGCCGAATTATCTTTTATCTTTAAAGTTTTAAAATCAAAACGAGTTATGTATTTTAAGTGTTCTTATTTTGAAGGATTACGTGGAAACAAGAAATGCTGCATCATCCCGAACATCAGTTTTTCTCTACGCCAAAGGTTATGAGCAGATCCAAGATGTAGATGTATGTTCTGGATATATCTATTTGACTCTGCATTGTGTCACTTTGCGCTCACCATTGGTGGTCCCTTCTTCTTTTTACTGGCTTCTGCCACAGCGCCTTCACGGAAGAGCCACTCCAGACCAGCCAGGGCAGCGTACGCCTTGGCTACCTTCTTATTGGATCCTGTCCCCTGAAACTTCTGACCGTCGATCTCCACCTCCATGACGAAGCGTTTGTCGTGGCTGCCGCCCGTCTCTGAGATCAGCTCATACTTCAGGCCGCGGCGCTTCTCGTTCAGCTCCATCACGGGGTTCTTGCCATGTTTAGTAAGGATTGGTCCCTGTTGGCGAGCAGTCTGAGAATATCACAAAGCGGTCAAGACATATATACATTCAATAATCTCTCTACTCTATCTCCACTGTTGTCACAGCTGCTTTGTACCTCTGCAGCTTCAGCTGCATCTGCATTGGCTGCTCCTGTGGCAGCAGTGGGAGATTCAACAGGTGTGACCACTGGTTTCACCACTTCCACAGTGGGGGTCACCACTGCCTCTTCTACTTTTATGGGCTCAGCCTTAACTTCCACTCCAGTGGGCAGGCCCATGTCCTGGAGGACCTGCAGGAGTCCAGACACATTTTTAATTGAAGGGTTTGATGCGTTTCTGTGACGTATAAACGTGTAATTGACGTGGCCTGCGCTCACCTTTACAGCTACATGCAGCTTGGCAGTACGCTTAGAAGGCCCAGAAGCCTCAAAGGCGGTTCCGTCCACCTCTACAGCCATAGTGAAGACAGGAACATGAACCGGTCCGGTCTGAGATACCAGTTTGTACTGGAGACCTGGCTTCAGCTGGTTGAGCCTCATCAGGGCGTTCATTGTGTGGGGAGGCTCAGCCTTCTCCTCTGGAGCTGAAAGTGGGACCAACAATAAGACTTTATGGTTGGACCCTTTGAAGGAGTGTAAATATCTCTATTGTGTAAAGAATGGTTCTAGGACATTAATGAAAAAATGCTCCTTTCACCAATTCACAATGATTCATTTAACCACAAGTTATTCTATTCTCTCCTTTTAATTCACTGACAGGCAGACAGAGTGCTTGTCAACCAGAAGGTTTTCCATTGTTAGATAGATTTTGGTATAGGAATAGAAAAGAAGGTTCCAATAAAACAAGCCAAAAAGAGCGCTTACACTTCTTCTGCAGCTTTTTCTTCTTCTTATTTGGACTCTTGTCATCAATTCCCTCCTCTTCCTCGATGGGTCTTTTCATTGGTGGAGCGTACGCCGTGCTTGGTGGAATTTGCACTGCAAAACATCAAACTTTATTCACATGGCACTCTTCAAACTGGTTTCATGCTTTTCGAGATGCTTTACAAGTGACTACAGAAGCAGCAGAACCATTTAGAGACTAAAAATACCAATAAAGGATTAAACAGATAAAAATAACAAACAATAATATAAAGGAGGTATGTTTAAACATTTTGAAGCCTGGCACATTACAACTAATTGTGTTATAAAATACAATAAATCCAGTTCACAGTAATAATAAAAATAAAGAAAAATAAGAAATAAGTATAAAAACTTGAACCATAAATTTTACATTCTATTTTATAAAGTCTGATTGAGTAGATGGGTGTCAGTTTACTCTTTAGTATGAAGAGTGGAGAGATATTTTCTTCTTTTGGTCTTTGTCAGGACTCCAGCAGCAGTATTTTGAAATAACTACATCTGATAAGTAATCTGCTCATAGAATGAGATTAAGGGGTTAAAACCCCCTAATCACCACCAAGTCAGGTTAACTTCTCCAAATCTGCATCTGTGTTTGTCCAGTTAGGAAATATTTTAACATTTCTGAACGGTTAGACGGGCGAGAAGTCACTTCTGCGCACACCCTCTTTGTCGTACTCTTCTTCTGGGCGCTTGTTGGCGGTCAGCATCAAGCTCACCGAAGCATTACCCCCACCTTATGAACGGAAATGTGGATCGCCTGCGCATGTGTGAAAGCATTTCCGATTAGGTGAGTTGATGCATGTAAACACCGGGTCGGAAAAGATCACAAGTCAGGTAAAGAGGCAGCCGACATTGCAATTTCGGAAAGGAGAAAACTACCGCAATTAAACCCAACAAGTGTGAGGAGGAACAAGAGGAACCCTGCCAGAGTCCTACAAAATGACATCCAGCAGCTACTGGTGTTATGTTTTGATCAAACTGTCAGAACCAGACATGATGCGGGCACTCTAGTGCATGTCTAAATGTTCACGAGTGAGTGCCTCATTTGGTGGGGCCAAACACACGACTGAGCCACATTATGCATTGTCATGATAACTTCACAAGAGTTGGATAAGGCTTTGATTCCCGTTACTCACTTTGAATTTAGATGCGATTAAAATCCAGTCCTCATGGGTTCTTGGTTTTGGTTTTTATTGTCCGTTCTTACTTAATTTTGATCTATACGAATTACACAATCACAGATATTCAACACAAATACTCCTCCTTTGAAATCTGGAGGATCTCAATGGATCTGCAACACATGGGCATTAAGGTTTAACTGATCTGGGATTATAAGTGTCCCCTTATTTTTTTTGAGCTGTGTTCTTTGGTCCAGAGAGCAGAGCGTAACAGCGGTGGAGCCTTGTAGTTCTAAGAGTGTGCACTAGAGTGACACATACAAGGCACACCATTAAATTACCTTTGTGACCCCAAAGACACAGATGACGCCCTGCTACTGGACATTAACCCGCATCATTGGTGAAAGTGAGAAAAGTGACATGAAGATTAATGAAGTTTAAATGTGCATAAAATCTAAAAATAAGCTCATTGAAGAAACAAGCATGAGATGCACACCTTTAGGACACAAACAAAGGATATGTGGAATTAAACTGAATTCGGTCTGTCCAGTTGTTTTTGAGGACATGTAGATGAGACTAAATGCTGCTCATGGTGGGAGCATAGAGGGACAACAGTCTCTATTTACTGAATGCTCGACTCTCCCCAGCTGACCTCGGCTGCCGTACCTGTGTAATCAATAGGAGTCTCGCTACGGGGTTTTTTGGGCATCTTTGAGGGGAGCGGATCCATTCCTAGCACTTTGTGAAGCTGTCCAAACGCCGAGAGCCTCAAGGCATGCTGGAAATACACAAACAAAAATGTTTCAGTTTCACTAGCCTGAATAGACACACACAGAACACAATGTCCTCTCTCTCACTTGTGCGCTAGCCGTGATGTCTTCTCTTTGCTGGTGGTCCAAGTGGCCAATTGCATCTGTGGTCTCCTTCTCGCACGGATCCAGGATTCCAGCACCATCTGCAACACATGGGCATTAAGGTGTAACTGAAGAAAATAAAAACCAAGCTTAACTTAAAATGAAACCGATGAAACCACACATTCACACCTTTCATTAGGATTCCTGAGGCCAGGCACTCTAAAACTCTCCGCAGAGCTTCTCCTGCCCCCATGGGTCGGTTCCCTGTGCCTATGGCTTTCTCACAGATCAGCTCCAGTGGCTGAAAAGCAGGAGAGGGAGGGAGAGGCTTTTATGAGAGGATGCTATTTTTAAGCCCTGTCACAAACACAGAGGGATGTTATGTCACTTGATAGGGTCTTTGCTATTAAGCAACTATGATTGTTGTTTATGTTTTATTGTAACCATGTAACCACATATTTACCAGATGAAACATGAACATCATTTAACAGGCCCATAATCAGGCCTCTTCCAATTATGACGAGTGTTTTGTACATTATGCTAGATTTGAATAAAAACATTGATTTAAATCACAGCCAAAGGTTGTAGTCTGTGCATATAACTCCCCCTAGTGGATCTTATATGCTGGTATTGCATTCAAAATCCCTCTCTTGGGTCTAAATCCCATTCTGGCCCATTGGCTATCAAACTGTACCAAATAGGAGCTTGAGGTCCTTTCCCACAAAAACTGTGAATAACACAAACTATGGGCTAATTCAATCAAATTTGATGCAGCCATTATCGAAGAGTTTATGAGGAAATTCATTGATTGTTTTGTTTAATTGTGTTACTGTGATATGATGAAGTTATAGCCTTTTTCTAATCTAAAAAAAGATGAGTATAGAAAGATTGGTGTTTCCTGTTTTTAAATCAAATATTACTCACACATAGTAAGAGTGGCTGAGCAGCCAATACAGTTCATATTTAACAATCAGCCGAAGTTTTAACCCACCCAGCCACGAAGCGGCGCCCATGTGGGGACACGGGCACACAGGTCCCGTAAGATCCGGATGACGATGACACAGGAACGGAGTCCGTTGGCTCTGGCCTAAGGACACAAGCAGGAAGAGGGGGCGAGGGAAGGGGCACGAGGAGGGCAAGTAGCCTTAGTCAAAGAGGAAGACGATGGGAGGCGTAAAGCATCAAATACAGTGAAATCGATAAAACTAAAAATGATGCCACACAGACTATAACAGCAGAGCGTTGTCATTGCTGAAATGTTTGATCAATTATTTAAAAAGAGGCTATGATCGTTGCCGTATTTCACGATTGGTGATGCAGTTATCTGACTTAAGACAGTTTTATCTGTGTAGGTTAAACATGCGTGTGAATTAAATCCAGGAAGAGGCATGTAATAATCGGCTCTAACGTGAGAACTTAGTCGACTAAGTGGAAAAGAGGTGTTTTGTGGCTGGATACGATATTGGTAAGTGATAATCTAAAAGAGAAACTTGAAGGTGCAATATTTCCGTTGCTTTTTTTATTTTTTGGCACATGGTCATAAGCAAACCAAAGAGCAATAAAGGATAAAGGGTCACATTCTCTACAAATCCCGCAGCGATGAAGGACAGTTTGCAATGGTGGTCAAAGCAACACTGGCCATAAAGCTAGATTGAATTTCTCTTGTAGTTTGCCCTGCAGAATGGGATGGCGGAAAGTAGCATAAATGTGAAAATTGCACTCACACCGATGTAAATATTACAGAAATATTGCACGTGGAGACGCAATGGGGTCTGTGTACCTTTTGGAATTTTCTTTTCAGAAACGGATAATAAAAAACGATGAGCAAGCATTGACCATTTAATTTTTCCTTTTAAGGGTTCAAAATCAAAATTGAAAAAAATACAAGGTCTTTTTCAGCTTTTGCAGCTGTGCATTTGTCATTCTATTAAATAACTTTCATACTGCATACCAACAGAACGGGTTGGTATGTAGAGATGCGGCATGGAGTCCACCTGGGATCTATATCAACTTAAGGCAGTAGTACTGGTGTCTTATCAGCTCCAGGATAGATGATGTAGTAAACCATTAGTACTGGTTTCTCATCAGCACCAGGATGGAACACATATTATATCATTAGTTCTGGTGTCTCATTTGATCCAGGATGGATCCTGCAGTAGGTGTGTCTGGTAGCAGCTGTCAGAACAAAGTTTATAACATTGTCCTGATATAAGACTACAGCTACATGAATCCGGTGTTATGGAACAACATACACACTCATTTCTTGAAACTGTCCAGTGGTGGAGAGCAACTAAGTACTTTCTTTCAAGTACTGTCTTTTAGTACACATTTCATGCAACATTATACTTAAACTTAACTACATTTCAGAAGGTAATCTACTGACGAATGTTCTTTCTAGTTACTTTTTGGATTACTATTTATCATATCTTTATAAAGACATAATATCACTGTGCAATGACTGTCTTTTGATTTATTAACATTCACATGCAGTGGTTGGGTGTAACTAAGAACTTTTACAAGTAAACCAGGTACTTAGAGGCAGAGGTACTTAGAGGTACTTATACTTAATTTGAGAATTTCCATTCTGAACGACTATAATCATTCCCTACTACGTTTCAGATGGAAATGTACCTTATGCTCCACTGCATTTGTCTTACAGCTATAGTTACTAGTTACTTTTTAAATTACAATTTTTATCGATTCATATAGAGATAAGTAAAGGTATTATCAGCAAGGTTTTGTAATCAACTCTTACATTAAGTGGAGTATTTTCAGTGTGGTTTTGTGGACTCAGTACTTGAGTAAAGCATCTGATTACTCAATACAGAACTCGAGCATCTTCAGAATTACATCAGCTTCCAGCTATTTAGAGTACACACCAATAAAACACAACATTACAACTAGTTATTGGTTCTAATCTGGAGTTGTAATATGTGTATTGTACTTATCAAATCAGAAAAAGTACAAGTCCACCAATCAAATAAGGAAATAAAAAGAAACTTTTTTTTTTTTGAAAATTCATCCGGTGTTGGACATTGAAAAGGAAAAATGTTCTCCATTATCCGTTTCTGAATTGGAAAATGAAATAACAAAAGATACGTGGACCGATGTGTTAGTCCAAATTTTGTTAGCGGATTGAGTTAAGCACCTTTAGAGGAGACTAAAAAGCAGCACAAACTTTATCTAAGAAAACTTAGTACTTAATAACAATGGCCTCTGCATTTGAAATCTGTTTAGTGAGCACAGCAAACGCTACAACAGTGTAATGACAAAGGTTTCCTAAGAAACGTCCGGATTGTCAAGAATTACTAAAGGAAGTACACTTCAAAAGAGTAAATTAAGAAAACATAGAATCACGTGATTGCTCAAATAATAGACAAAAGAACATACAGCAAAACTCAAAACTACTTCTGTTTGAAAGACAAATAAAGACAAGATGCAAACCTGGAACCACTTAGCGTGGCGAAGAGATGCCAAGGCAGTTAGACATTTCTGTCTGTCCAGAACATCCGGGGGATCGATGACTGAAAGCGATTCTATTGGCAGGTGGAATAAGAAGACAAGGTACAGTTTGACCAAGGGGAGTTCTGTCAGCCGGCCAGGGGGAACACAGGCAGCCTTCCCAAACCACAGGCAGGAGGGGAAAGGGGAGGGGGACCCCTCCAATGCAGTACCAACAAACGCTCTCAACCTTCTGGTTAAAATGGTTTGGAATGGCCCGACACGTATGATTAGACTCAAAACCCACCAGCACAACAGCATTGTGAGGCGGTTTATGACATTATTTAGTAAAAATTAAATGAATTATAGAGATCCCGGACATGAAAACGTCCATTCGTTAAGGGATAGTTGGAGGTCTCAAATAGAAGGTTGTCTCTACGTGGCTGTTTCAACTTAGATGAAGGTCTGCATTTCTTTTTTTGTGGCGTTAACAGGAGGTAGAGCCCCTCCCCTTTGCCCCTATACTGGGTACACTGCACTTTGCCCCTTCCGAGACAGAGAGCGGCCAGTTGGTCAAAGGTCCAGCGTCCCTAAAATTGACAAACTAGAAGGCTTGACAGAGAGAATCAGAATTGGAACCACAGGCAGAGATTATCAGAGGCACAAAAAGTGGGTATCAAAACAAGTCCACACTGCAGCAAAACTGATGGCTTAGAAATAAACAGACCCAAAATGGGCCTCACTCGTAGCACACGGCTACAGATAAGGTCAAGGTTCAACACCTGCTTGTAGTGACATCCTCACAACTGTTTCAGAAAATCGGACATTGTTCCTGTATAGGTTCAATCAAGTTTAATATACATGCTCCATGAGGTCTACCGCTAACCAAAAACTGGAGTCAATCCCCTGGATATTGAGCGTAGTTGAACCTACATGTAGAATCCAAGTGTCTCTTGTCCTTATCTGTGACCTTGAGCCCACTCTGGTAAGGAACATCAGAGAATAGGGATGGGCATTTCAAACTGGGTACTATTTGACTGTTCCCCACCACACAACATGTCGCAACTTTTCAGTTTAGCCAGTTTGGAAGGTTTTACTGGCCTAATTTGTTCGCAGAAAACAGCGCTCCGGTTTCCCCGTTGAGTAGCCAATAACAAGTGACTGTCACATGCTATTTACTTTTAATTGATGGCCTGTAATCTGTGCTCATTACCAAATGTTCAGCATTCGCTAAACAAACCGGGCCAATTATAATTAGACAAATATAAGTTAAATCATGTCTATTTTGATATCCGCTGACAGTCAAGACTTAATTTAAGTCATGTCCCAAGCCACTCCTAAACTCACCTAACTCACCCCCTTTGATACCCTGATGGGGCAGGGCATTACTTCCTATTTTACCTTGAGTTATCATCCATTAATACCTACTAATTTATGTTGGTTTTGTGTGTATTGTTGTTATGGAACATTATCAGTTATTTATGCTCACAAATGTACTTTTTAATTCAGTAAGACTGACCTGCATTAGCGTTTTGTTCAGTGCACATCAATTGGAAGCTAATGGTCTCTTTTTAATTATTTTATTTATTGAAGAGAAGGGCAGACCCATATGCCTGCCTACTGAAGAACTTTTTTTTTTTTCGTCAGGGATGTTAAAGATTAATTTACGTTGCTTTCAATGTTTTGGGTCTCTTTTTGATTCCCTCCTGGGAGAGAGAGCTGCTGGGCAGCAGCACATGCAAGCACGTCCTTTTTTTTGTTTTGTCTGGACACACAGAAACAATCCCATCCTGTGGTTTCTCTTATTCAACCGGTTACACCCAAGTGTATTAACTTTATATACTTTCTCCAGTTGTAAGGTGGGGTGGCAAAGGACGCCTTTAAGCACGTATCTCCTTTGCATCACACGCACACACTCACACACCCCAAGGGGTTGAGTTTAAATAGAATGGTGCAAACCAAATGTAGGGTTTTACAGAGAGTAAGAGGCTCAGACTGTCCTAGTGTCTATTGCCCTGTCTGTCAATCCCTGGCAGAAGGTTAAAGTCTGCCACACCACATAATCCCTATGACTCGTAAACTGCTGTGCCCACGACCTGGACAACCATTCCCAGGAGCCTCCTGCCGCCTCCACGGCATTGGCCTACTGCCTAAAGTTGAGGTAACACCGTTGTGTCTGCCTTTGCTTCACTATTAATCCTTATGAGCAGGAGGTCTCAGTCTGATGGCCACTCTGGGGTTTGGATTGTGTGGGTGGTTGTTTTGGTTTTATACTGTATGGGGAATTTTGTGTGTGCTTCTGTGTAAAACACTTTGGATAAACTTCCACGTTGTGTGTTTTGTGGCTCGCTGTTCATTCTGCTAGCGTGAAATATTTGGTGGAGGTGTTGGAGGCACCACTTACTCTTTTGTAGGGTTGCTGAAAGTAACCTGTAACTTTGTTTTGATGGACTGACTCTCTGATGGACACCCCGACATTAAGTCAGCTACATGACTATGGCTCAACAAAGTCCAAAAACCTTCGAGAGGAGGACCCCTGTTTGTTCTGTATGGCTAACATCAAACTAGCTTTGTCTGCAAACAGGTGCTATGCAGACATTCTGCCCAGTTGGGGTTGACTAGTGTTGAGATTTTATGTCCTATTTTTTTAAAGGAGTAGAACACTGAACTTTTTGATGGCTACTGCTGCTGCTGGTTTAATGACAAATACAGGCGCCGGGTAGTTTTAATAGTACATTCTTCTTCTTAATATTGGTGTCTAACAGCCACATTCTGGCAGTAGCATCTAAAGAAGGATTTATTATGGTGACGCTGAAAGGATATTTTGGAGGGAACTATAAATCAAACTCTTCACAGACACTGAACCTGATGAAGAATATAAAGGATGTCTGACTGAACGTATTAACTCTGTTGAATTTGGAGATCTGATCAATGACTGGACCTTAAAATGTAACGCCAACAGCAAACAATTTCTATGAAGTAAAAACGTAAAAAGATTATTTCGTATTATGGCAAAATAAAACATAAACCATCACCATTATTTTTATTTTTGACAATTTAATGGTTAAACATAAGAAAAATACTCCAAATAGTAAAATATGTGATTTTTGTTATCTGTAATGCCATGTAAGCACTGACTACCAGGACCCTGAAAACATTTTATGACATATTGATGATTGTTAATGCCATTTGACTTCAACATTTAATGACTATTCAAATATTTGGAAAATTATGGCCCATCCCTATCAGAGACCAACTGTTGGGTCCAACAACCAAGGACAGTTTCACCATGTTTTGCTACTCATTTTTGCTGCAATGCAAACCGTTCATCATCAATGGTAAAACACATGCAAACAAAGTGGTCTCTCTTTCTGTATTTCTTTAAATTCTCAGTGAGCCTTCATTTCTTTCAGAACCTTGATCATTAAAGAGTGGGTGAACAGAAAGCCATGTCTTCAGAAGTCAGTTCAATACCTGCCCTATACTGTATATTGGGCCATCAAAAATGTACATTTACATTACATGGAACTACGAGAGTGTCTAGAGAGCTATAAGCATAGCACAGGTTGATTATGTGACAGTGCATTCTTGTCCCCTAGCTCCATTGAAGGCCCAATAAACAATATCTGTCTAGCCTGGTTTCTTGCTTAGCCTCCCTGCTGGAGGAGAGGCACCACTATGACATATGAGGTCCACACATGAGAGCCTACCTCCAGCAGCAGCAGCCTTCTCTACCTCCTCACGGACCAGAGGCGACGTCAGGAGAATGGTGAGGGTAAGAGGGGGCTCCTTGGTGTTCTTGATGACAATGCTGGCATCACGGATGTTCTGGGTCACCACATACTTTTCTTCTGTCAACTGAGACAAAAAGATGCGGCACAACAAACATTAGTGATTGTTTAAAAGTCATTACAAACAAACAGATAATTCTTTGTTTATCTGATTGATTGGTAGGCCAATATCCTGTTGTACTAATGACAATAAAAACTGTAATGATAAAAATGAATCCAAGTGCTTTCCATGAAAGCAAAAAAGAACGCGATTTTGTTTGATAATAAATATTGTATACAATATTGATATAAAGGATAATTGATAAAAATGAGAGGAAGGAATAGAGAATTTTGTGATTTCTTTTGGGTCATGAATATGTTGCCCCAGTAATAGCCATCATAAAGTTACATAGTTTCCTATCAAATCACATCAAATTAAGAACTTTCCTCTCAAAGGGTCCTCCTTTTCTTCCATCGAAGAAACTCAATAATCTTGAACTCCCATCATGCTTAGCATGCGGCCCACATGGCCATTGTCATAAAGGAGAATTCAACTCCTGAAAAGTTCTCCATGGGATAACCCCAGCATCCCTCACCCCACTGCTGATGGAATATTAAAAAATTGAGTCAATAATGGCATTAAAACTATTGAAGATCTATACAGCCAAGACAACTGCTAAATTTCAATAACTAATTGTAAAATGTATATTGCCAAATAGTGACTTATTCAAATATTTTCAGATTAGGCACTGGGTCCACGAAACTGCACTACACTAATTTCCCACAAATAATTAATCTAATACTAAATACTACAACAATCATCCATGGTGTAATATTCAGGATAAGTCCCAGACTGTATAAATCTTGGCGAAGAATGCAATCAAATATATATGTTAAAAGGAACATATTACACCCCACAGACTATGTAGAATTTACAACAAAGCCTCTCCAACGGCCAGAGGTGTAAAATCTGTGACGGAGATTTCCTTCATATCGTAGGAATTGCTCTCAACTGGAAGAATTTAGGAAATGATTATGTCTGATTTGGAAGCTTTTTTAATTTAATTGTATTTTTCAATTATGAACGATAGAGATATTTCTACCATAATAGATAAACACTCCTGCCTCTGCTTGCCCTATGTGATGTCAGCTACTCTGGTACCTCCTAGTTAGCGCTATGTCGCTAATTTAGTGTTTAAATTGGCAGATTTTAGTATTTAGCAAATCCCATAATACCCCAAACATACTAAATACACAGACCTCACTCGCCATAACATAAACTGTCGCTAAACTAGCGAGTTTTGCTACAGCTAATGTTATAAATTAAAATTCTGAACAATCGCTGTTCTTCAGAAATGATATTGTATTTATGTCTGAATCGAGATCGCAATTTTTATCACTTATTCCGCAGCCCTAATGTGAAGCATAATAAAAATGGACATAAAACATAACAACAGTACTTTATACCATTCATAGTAATTAACATAAAAATTATATTATATTATTTGTTTTTTCCCATTGTGTCAAATGGCTTCATGGTCTGCATGCCTCACAGTAAAAAACACAAACTCTAGTTGAAAACATCTAGTCCAATACTCCGGTATCACAAATATGTGTGTCCCCTCAAAAACAACCATCATCTGGGCTCTAATAAAATCATCACATTATTCAGTACATGGAATAAGCTGGGCTATGTTCTCACCTTGAGTTGGGTAACAAGGTTGTCAGACACTTTCTTCAACAGACCGATGGTCGGCTTTTCTTTACAGAGGAGGACGAGTTCCAGATCTAGATCTCCTTTCAGTAACAGGCCCTTGGCAACCAGACCCACCCTCATCACACCACGCAGTGAGCGGGTGGCATGATCTTTTTGTTCGCTGTCGCAGAGTAGATACGAGGGAGAAGTAGCAGAGAGTCAAAAAAAAACCAGCATGAAAACCCTAATCCTTTCTAACAATTTCAATAGCATTAAATGCTTCCCAGGCATGGCCTCACCTCTCCTTATCAGCGTCTGTGCCATCAGAGTCTGGCTTGGTGGTTACCTTCTCCTGCTTATCCAGCCAGTCAGAGACTGCTTTGAGGGCCCGCTCTGTGTGGGACACCATGTTCTGTACACTTTCCAGTTCTTCCTGTGTTGGGTAGATGATGGAATGTTTTGCCATGACATGGCGGTCATCGTTCATGAAGACACGCATGGAGCGATGGCGCATTGGAGGCTAGAGGGTGAAACCAGAGAACTTCATTAATAAAGAAGATCACAGTGACTAATTTATTGTAAACGAGAACAGAGCAGAAGATCAATAAATAACATAGATATCATCGGTTAATAGCAACCAGGAAATGGTTATTATTTGGTTAGGGGGCACAGCAAAACATTACTTCAACTCACTGTGATATAGGGGGAGGGAAATAAACAACAGATGATTGCTATTAATAGAATGGAAGCCTGCAAGATGACTGGACCGAATGAGGCCAACAGCAGCTCTTTGAACTTCAAAACATAGCTGATTTGGAAATGTTAAAAATTTTGGACCGATAATCAAATTACTTCGTAATCCTGCCTACCGAGGCAACAGCTCTCTGAAGTTAGACTGAGCCTTTATCATGATTAAAAGACCTGCGTTCTCTGTCCCTTTTGGATTTATCAAAAAACTGAACATGTTCTCAGCAGGCGTAGGCCGATCTTCTGACACCAACGAGTGCATACACAAGCACAGGCTGCCAGCACCAGTTTATAGGAGAGCAGTGATGTGGAAGTTTCAGCATGTGCTGCTAAAGCCCCAGGCAGCCTGGAGCAACAAAAGACTGGCATCGGTGCTGTCACTCCAATTACATGTGACACATTTGTCGAGTTAAAAGTAAGAGTAAAAAAAAAAAAAACAGACAGCGTGACCTTTGCTAAGACTGCCCGCTTGAAACACAGACAGAAAAATACTGTTAAAGTATTGTCAAAGGTGTAATCATTACCATTGTTACGTAACGATGTGGTGTCTCCTATATCCAGTGAATGACAGTGTTCATAAGGGGCCTCTCTGCAGCAGAAAACAATTTCAGTCCGTGTCTATAAAGGGGGGGAAAACATGCACACATGCAAAGTTTAAACATCACGAGGTCCTTCACGGCAACCAGTTGTTTACCAAGCTCAAGCCACAAAGGGTACACATGTTAAATTTTGAGAACAGTTCCTCCATTATCCGTGACCGCTGGTCCTGTTCATGGTTGCGGGCTGGAGCCTAACCCAGCGGATATTGAGCGAGATTCGGGGTACATCTAGGACGAGTCGCCGGTTCATCACAGGGCCGGCACACAGAGAGACAACCAGTCACACTCACATTCATTCCTAGGGGTAATTTAGAGTCACCAATAGCTAATGTTTTTGGACTGAAGGAGGAAGCAGGAGTACCCAGATAGAACCAGCTCGCCGATATAATTTATGTTCAATAAAGCTGACCATACACAATTTGAGCCCATTTTGGACCCGATATGTGAGCCGCGCAACTCGTTTGAGTGTCAAATCGAATTTTGGGTTCACCAGACACCGTTTGCTGTGCAGTGTAGGGGTCATTCGCATATCTATCTTTGTTCAGTCGTTGTCAGGCTTTCGAACAGTTGAAGCAAAATGAATCATAAAGTTTAGGGATAAATATTTTTAATGACGTCCCCCATTGTGTTAATGGCAACTCCTGTCTATGAGCATGTTGTAAATGAAACTTAAGATAAAGTGTGGGAATTATTTGAATAGAAACCTTATTAAAGGATGCTCTGGACACTTAACCTAAATGGCTTACTACATCTCAATAGACAATAGCTCAGACTCTCCGACTGGAAAATGGCGAGACAGCAGTTTGTCATTTGTTTTCACAGTGACAGTGCCAGGGAATCGTCAGTGTCGTTATCTGTTCTGGTTCAGACAAGAACTCAAGAAGACTCACCAACAAAAATTTGCTAATTGTAAGCAGTCGTGTTGTTCATGCCCTGATTAAGAAACCAAAACAAAAGAAAAGTGGCATTTCCTATTGCAATTTGCATCATCTGTGTTCATTTGCCTCTGTCAGATCAACCTGCTACATGTCCTCTCTCACGGCATGCAGTAACCTCTTCTTTGGTCTTCTCCTTTTTCTGCTGCATGGAACCACCATCTCCAGCATCCTTCTAACAATACATACACTATCCCTCCGTTTCAAGATGTCAATTTTGAAAATAATCTATGAATTAACCAAAATAATAATCGATAGAATAATAAACCAACTGAAAAAAAAATGAATCGTTCGAAAAATAGTCGTTCGTAGCAACAAATACAGGTAAGTAATACGAGTTTGTGAAATAGTGTGGCCCATTGAAAGGGCAATATATCTTATGTACTTATTCATCTGACACACCCACCATACCTCTCATCACTGATATGGGCATCAACTGCCAAAAAGGTGTAAGTGGTCATAGCAAAACCACCATATCGTTCCCTTTAATTCCACGTTTCAACAGGTAACTAAAGTGTTGCAATCAATGGGAAAAACTCTGCAGCTCTATCCGGGAGCAGACGCCATTTTATTTTGGTTGAGAGCCTTAGCTAACAACCCCCACAAAATGCTTATGACCCATATCTTTAAGCTGCAAACCTATTCACAGGTCCCAATACATAAGATAATCTCATTAACCATCATGTCAGCTATGTGGTTAACTACACATATACTTAAAGTACATTTATTTTAATGTGTAGGTTGTGGTCACTAAAATGGTTGAGGAGATGAGAGCGGCATGGTAGCTTAGCCGAACAAAGCACAATGGATCATTTAGCTGCGCGTTAGACATATAAATAAGCATGCTAGAGTGCACTGCTAAGCTTTTTTTTTAGCTTTGTGGGGCATTCATATGTTTAACTACGCCAGTGATATTGAAAGCTGAAATTATTATTATGCTTTCAGACTCACCGTGATGTCTCTGCTGCTGGTGAACTGTTCCAACGGATAGCTTCCAGAGTCGGCAAAAGGAGCACGGATGGAAACGCCCACATACGAAAATCATTATTGGCATTGGACATTATAAACACGTGACTATAAAGCTATCCAATAGAAAGAGAAGACGCAGTATCAGGGCGTGAACAAATTTAGTGGCTTTGACAGAAAGGATGACATTTGAGTTAATAGATGATGGACAGACAGACAGACAGACAGATAGATAGATAGATAGATAGATAGATAGATAGATAGATAGATAGATAGATAGATAGATAGATAGATAGATAGATAGACAGACAGACAGACAGACAAATAGATAGATAGATAGACAGACAGACAGACAGACAGATAGATAGATAGACAGACAGACAGACAGACAGACAGACAGACAGATAGATAGATAGATAGATAGATAGATAGATAGACAGATAGACAGATAGACAGATAGATAGATAGATAATAGTACGGCTCCAGTATGTCCAAAACTCAGCAGCCAGGGTTCTCAACCGCACCAGGCCCTGGCAGCACATCACCCCCACCCTCATCCACCTTCACTTGCTTCCTCAAATTACGCAAATTACTACAAACTCCTCCTGCTCACTTAGAAATGCCTCCAGTACCTCACCGACCTTCTCCATCACTTCTCTCCTCCACCCCCAATACCTTCAGCGTCGCAGCCCCCCCCCCCTGAAACTCCCCCCCCCCCTGAAATCAGGAATTCTGCAGCATTGGACATTTTCCAAAAAACTCCCCTACACACCGCCTGTTCTTAAAGGCTTATGATCTCAATGTTCCCTCCACACACCTCTCCTTTTAATGTTTATTCATTAGTATGTTTTGACTACCCTCTTTGTGATGCGTCCTTGGGTTCATAGAAAAGCGCTATATAAGTCCAATTTATTATTATTATTATAGATAGATAGACATTTTGAAAGTAACTACCTGTTCATTTAACATTTTAAAGGCACCGTTTTCATTTATTTTTTTCTTAACAATTTGTTGTGATGAAATTCACACAAGTGGGATCAGCCTGTGATGTCAGTTCTTCACTTTCAATTTAGTTTCCAATGACCGCTCTTATGTAATTTTGTTCAAATTCAATTTCACAATGTATATCAATAAAGATTTTGAACTTGAATATTTCTTTCATCAAAATCCAATCTGTGACATAGGCGTTCCAGCGTATCTATCCTGTTAGTGTGGATTTCTATTTTGTATGTGGATTAACTGTCACTGAAAACCAGAAAAAATAATCTTATATTCACAAAGTTTTTGAAAACATTAATCATGAACCAGAATGACATGAAACTTCAACAGATTTATTACAACATATCACAATCTCTTTAACTAGCTTCGAGATTCACGTCTGTCCTCAGACGCCTGGGAGTGGGTGAGTACTGTGGATACACACAAACACACTCATTATAGCTACATGGGACACACACATCGTGCTTTTCACATATTAGAGCTGAGGTAAAAGCAAAGCTTTTATAGAATAGTGCATCTTCTCTGTTCCTATTTTAGCGTTGATACAAGTCATTGACTTTTACATAATGTCAGAGAGGGAAGCTGCACACTTACAAACTACACCTTTGAGTTGAGATGCTTCCATTTAAGAGCAGACACAGTTTTCACTTCAACATAAGATTAACACATTCTTCTCCGTCTGATAAAATCTTTGTATCAACATTTGTTCGCACAGAGGAAGAGCTTCGCTTATAAGTTCACAGTCTTACATCAAACCATCCAAAACGTTACCGTTAACTGGTCATTGTTGTGTCAAACATGGAACATGTCGGCATTTTCTAACCACTTTGGATCTTCACACACATCAAGCTACCGGGACGCCTCTGGGTTCCACTTCCAGGAGAAAGGGCTTTTTTTAAATACTGCATTATCATCCAGATTCTCCCGATCGTGCTGGATGTTGACAGAACATCCCTCAAATTGAGTCATCTCCCTTATTCTATAATCAAACTTTATTAACAAAGGTTTTGTCTGAGCTCTGGAAGGAACTGGCAAAAGAGCGAAACATGCTTCCCTTGAAGCTGGCACGTTTCTTGGTGATGCGGTAGATCCTCCTCAGGATGGCGCGCCGCAGCAGGATGTAGACCCACGGGTCCAGGATTTGGTTACAAGTTGCCATCCTGACACCGGTCACCATCAGACCTCTGTAAGTGTCTCTGTAGCTGTTCATGGAGCCGCTGTAGGAGCGTGAGGCTGACATCAGACCAAAGATCTGAAAAAAAACAACATTCATTAATAATTTCACATGATAGCTTCATACAGTGAAACATTCCAGGTTCATTCAGTGAAATGATCCAGGTTCATACAGTGAAACATTCCAGGTTCATTCAGTGAAATGATCCAGGTTCATATAGTGAACAGCCAAGGTTTACACAGTGAAAAAAATCCAGGTTTATACCGTGAAACAATCCAGGTTCATACAGTGATCAATCCAGGTTCATACAGTGATCAATCCAGGTTCATACAGTGAAACAGTCCAGGTTCATACGGTGAAACAGTCCAGGTTTATACCGTGAAACAATCCAGGTTCATACAGTGATCAATCCAGGTTCATACAGTGATCAATCCAGGTTCATACAGTGAAACAGTCCAGGTTCATACAGTGAAACAGTCCAGGTTTATACAGTGAAACAGTCCAGGTTAATACAGTGAAACAGTTCAGGGTCACAGTGAAACAGTCCAGGTTTATACAGTGAAATAGTCCAGGGTCATACAGTGAAACAGTAAAGGTTTATACAGCTAAATAGTCCAGGTTTATACAGTGAAATAGTCCAGGTTTATACAGTGAAACAGTCCAGGTTAATACAGTGAAACAGTTCAGGGTCACAGTGAAACAGTTCAGGTTCATAAAATGAAACGGTCCAGGGTCATACAGTGAAACAGTCCAGGTTCATACAGTGAAACAGTCCAGGTAGTGAAACAGTCCAGGTTCATACAGTGAAACAGTCCAGGTTTATACAGTGAAACCATTCAGGGTCATACAGTGAATCAGTAAAGGTTTATACAGTGAATTAGTTCAGGTTCATACAGTGAAACAGTCCAGGGTCATACAGTGAAACAGTCCAGGGTCATACAGTGAAACAGTAAAGGTTTATACAGTGAAATAGTCCAGGTTTATACAGTGAAATAGTCCAGGTTTATACAGTGAAACAGTCCGGGTTCATACAGTGAAACAGTCCAGGGTCATACAGTGAAACAGTCCAGGGTCATACAGTGAAACAGTAAAGGTTTATACAGCTAAATAGTCCAGGTTTATACAGTGAAATAGTCCAGGTTTATACAGTGAAACAGTCCGGGTTCATACAGTGAAAGATACCAGGGTCATAGAACTCACTCAATTTGATTAATATGAACTTTTCTCAAATAATGTAACCACGGCATAAACTAAATTAAGGCACTCAAAACTCTTTAGATGGAGTTTTGAGTTAAATCTCCAATTTCAACAAAACAGATTCTTAATGCTGTTAATAAATAACGTCCCTGAAAAAAATGTCAGAAGAAATTACAGTGAGAAAAAAAGAAAAAGGCAAATAGCAAATAGCTTTCATATACGGTCAGAATATTTTGATACCATATAAACAGATAGATAACTTTACTGATCCCCGTGGGGAAATTAAAGTGTCATATAAGCAGGTACAAACAATAAAAAAAGATAAACAGTGGCAATATAATCATACATTTCGGTGACCGAGGTGCGTTCAGTGTCGGATATTAAAGAATTTTCTAACATGAAAACTTAAATAAGGAACTTTAACCATTTAGCAAAACATACCGTAATGTCTTCAGAAAACAAAGATAATGTTGATTTCTAGGTAAAAAATAAAAAGAGTATACATTTATTGTAATTTGCTGCCATTTTATGTCATTAACTATGTAACAGGGTTGACATTATATCTGTTTTTATGGTAATTCTCCATAATGTCTTGTATATGATGACCATATTTTTTTAGCGAAAAATTCTGACAATAACAGCTGACCGTATTTTGGGGCTATTTATTAATTTACTATCTTCGGCACTCTAAATGTATCATCTTTTCTTTTTTTAAGTGAAACATGCTTTAAGAAAGTATTTGACGCTTATTGGACTTTTTCTGTTGTGTCAACTTAGATGATTCTGTTTGTTGTAAGTCCTCAGATGCTTTAAAATGTTTGCCCATTAAAAATCCCAACTTATCAAACAGGACTGCGGGAACATCCTCGGGGGGCCCATTGAGCTGTGGTGTCCCCCAGGGCTCCATCCTCGGCCCCTTCACTCTTTAGCATATACATGATGCCAAATGGGTCAGATTATAAAAAGGTTCAGTCATTTGCCTTTTTCTTATTTTCAATAAGAATTGGTGGCTGACAATGTGTTGAACCCCACAGTTGAGCAGGACTTTAAAGCTTATTCAGTTTTACAGTGTCTCACAAACCAGTAGAGCTTTATTTCAAATTCTGCTAGAAAGGCCAGATATTTAAATCTGGATGTCACAAAGTGAGTGAGAAAACTATTAATCGTTTTTTTGCACACACATTCGGTCCCGGGTTTGTTTGTGTTTAATATTTAATTTGGTTAAATAACACACACACAGGTACAGTTACATTTATTTATCAACCTATATTATCCTATTAACCTATATTACCCTTATTTGTTATTGGTGCTTTTATCTGCTTTGAGATTTGATCCAAATGTAAAGTGCGTTATAAATTAAATGTATTATTATTATTATTATTATTATTATTATTAATTATTGGGTAATATCTTTGATTGCATTTTTCCAGGGGCAGAAGGAGGAGGGACTCACCCACTTCCTCTATTTACATAGTCTCACCCAGTCTCACCCAGTGACATCACCAGTGATGTCACTGGGTGAGACTAAGTGTGGGGGAAGTTTTAATTGTTTTAAACATGTTTTTGTAAATCTGTGATTAAGCCGTGTTTGTTTGCAAATACATTTTGACATAGTGAGATTTGGTTAACCATGTCGACTGGGTTGATTGTAAAGGTGAAGAGATTTGTCACTTTCCTGTGTGAGGATACTTTCACCTACAATTTTTGTCCAAGTATTAAAAATGTCTGCCTCCTACCAAAATCCTGTCTCTCCAATCAGGCTGCTCACCCTGAGAGTTTGGCTTAGACCTGTAGAAAATGATTCAGTCACTTGATTGGAGCTGTGATAATAATGCCTTTCCCCAAGGATCTGATGTTTTACATTTGTCTGTTTTTTTAGTAGGACTACGGATAAACTAATGGACAGATTTGCATGACATTGTACCCAGAAGCGGGTTTTGGCATACCCTGGTGATGATTCCATTTTGTTTAAGTTACATTATGACATAATGACGTGACATCACACTTAAACTTTTTTTAACAATTGCGAAATAAGGCACTTTTCTAGGTTTATTGGAATATATTGACATTTTACTGCAGTGATGTTTACAGTGGTAGAGGATTGTGGTCCATAACTTCTATTTTTTACTGTTGTTGTCAAAATTTAATATTCCTGTTTCGAGAAGTTTGATGCGATGCAAAATGGAAATATTCCCTCCTTCATGGTCCGATTGTACTGGTTTTGTACAAAATCATGCAAAAATTCTTTAGCTATTCCTCTGAATGACGGTGGAATCGTTAACTTTATCAATAACCTAATAAAAACACACAATAATTGATCTTATTTGACTGTTTGTCAGTATTTGCATATGTTAATGAGGAAATTTAAAAAGATAAATACTCATTATTATATTTATTATTCAACACTTTTCGGTCTTACTGATCAGACACGATTTAGAGTGTTGAAATGTGATGTAAGGTCTGAGGTCTGTTCCTGTCACTCACCAGCAGAGGGCTCCAGCAGATGCAGGAGGTGATCATGATGCCAACCAGCTGAACCACCATCTCGGTGTCTTGAGACTGGGCGGAGCGGCGCTGAGAGCAGGATGTCTTCCTCAGGCGGGCTTTCACTAGTGTGATCCCACTGATGGTGTTGCACACAAAGGCCATGGCCAGGGAGCTCAAAGCCAGTCCAGTGAACAGCATCACAAAGGCCAGATCGGTCCCCCCCGTGTCCTCCAACACCTTGATGAAGCACCACGTCCCAGGGTACTGGTAGGTGTAGGCCCCCAGGTTGAAAAATGGTAAGAGGGCCACAAATAAAGCCAGGAGCCAGATCATGGTCAGCGCCATCTTTGTCCGTGCCTTGGTCACCAGCTGAGAGTGTAGAAGAGGCCTGGTGACGCCCAGGCAGCGCTCAGCGGCCATGGCACATCCCATAAAGAGAGGACACAGCCCAAAGAACACCATGCAAAATCCCAGAAACAGACAAGGGGAGCCCGGATTTGCAGCATCACCTTGAAAGTGTGACCTGGGCCCCACAGCCGAGTAGATGCTCAGAACCAGGGCCCCAGGAACCACATGTCCAACCAGGTCGGTGGCCACCAGAGAGGTCGCAAAGAGCAGGAAGGTGGCCTTGGACCGCCGGCGGAGGCGCTTGTAAGCCTTGACGAGGATGATGAGGGCCACCACGTTGAACAGGATGCCCAGAGTCATGGTGATGGCGGCGCCCGTGGGGTTGCTGGACCGATTGGTGGCATTACGTGTGAGGGCCTCCACCCCAGGCTCCTGCCCTGTGGTGGTGTTGTTGGAGAGGGGAAAGGGGGCAATGAAGGCCAAGGAGCTGTTGTGCTGCATCACCAACATCACCGCTGGGCTCCCAGCCTGATATAGTTCCTCTGGATGAGATGATCCTGAAGAGGAAAAAAAGAATTGAAACAGCAAAACTATGTAAAAGTTACTGAGATAGATGAGGGGCTTGAGTTTTTGATTGACTTTAAAAAAACTACAACACAAAAACATCTTATACATCAGGACAATGTATAAATTACACCTTTTTAGTCAAGTTCATTCAAACTCATTACCACAAACTGGACTCTTCTTTATGTATTTTTTAGATCACAGAACTCATTTTCATGACATGCTTCCTTTTTTGTTTGGAGTAAATAAAGGCACGCATTGTGAATCCTTTACACTTTGCTTATGATCAGAGGAACAACCTTTGACAGATGATCAATGTTTAATAATAATAATGAAGGCTTTACTGATCACATACAACAATACACGGTACAACATAGTGAAATTATTTCTCTACATTTGACCCATCCCTGAGGGAGCAGTGGAAAGTTCCTTTGAAGCGCCCGGGGAGCTTGGGTTTCAGGGTTCTGCTCAAGGACCCTACGACGAGTAGAACCTTCTGGGATTTGGACTGGCTACTTTCCGATCTTCTGCTAGGGATACGGCCGCTCTACCCACCTACCCCAGTTTAGTCAGGATAAGACCTTAGGACGACTTACATTTTTTAAAATCATACCACATTATGTCATTACGGAAGCTTATCTCAACCAGAAAAAACAAAACATCCTGGGACTCATTATGTTGAGTTAGCTATTTTAGATAAAATGACTCATAATCTGAAAATATTGACTTCTTATCTCAGAAATATTTACCCACTATCTCAAAACAATGATTTACTAACTCAGAATAATGAATAACTATCTCGAAAATATTAACATATTTACTCAAAATAATGACATAATATCTTGAAATAATTATTAAATATCTGGAAGGGATTGAATATCTCATAATAACATCAAAACATTGACATGCTATGTAAAAAAACAAACATTTATTATCTAAAGGTAATGACTTATTATCTCAGACTAATGACTTAGTATCTCTTAATAATTACTTATTAGCTCAAAATAAACACTTGCTATCTTGAAATAATGACATATTGTCTAGGAATCCTGTCCCATTAACTAAAAATAATGACCTATTTTCTTGAAATAATTTGACTTTGTATGAAAAGTTATGATTTATATATAAAAAAAAATATTTACCATCTCAAAAATGATGACTTATTTTCTCAACAGATTGACTTAAAATCTTAAAATAATGACTCAACATCGCAGAAGAATGATGTAGTATCTTGAAGTAATGACATATGATGTCCAAATGATGACTTATTTTCAGAAAAATCGTTCATATGGATTACTTAGGTAACTCATCACTTGGATTCTAGCTCAGGTTCCTAGTTTTTTGTGCATGGTGTATGGTATGACGCTCAAACACGCTGTAATCTGCCGTGTTATAAAGTCTTATCTTTATAATCTTCCTGACCTTAAAAAAACATGTTCTGAGGAAATCTTTTGTGTCTGACGTTTTTGAGCCTCTCTTTTCTCGTACAACAGGAAACACTGGACAAGTTCTGACAGTTACTTCTTGACAGGGAACACACATTCCTCTGAAAGTACCTTCACCAGTCTGCTGCAGGGACGGCAGGGTTCAGACACCAGAAAATCACAAGTCATTTACATACAGATGGTGGAGGCTGCTCCTGTGAGCTCACTTAAGCCTCAATGGAACATGAGCCCCAACAGACGGAATCACGTTTGACTCCGATATGTGCTGACTTCAGTTACGTTTGCTTTGACGCTATATTTCCTACTTTGTTAAACATGGCAATCATCATTTTGTCTCCGTTTTTGTTTTATTTGAAAGTGTGGTTGGATATTTAAAACAATATTGCTTCAGAGAGAAACTTTATTAATCCCAAAAGGGGAAATTAAATAGTTACATGTATATATATATATATATATATATATATATATACACATACATATATATATGCATATAAATATACACACACGTCATACACATATAATTATGTATATATAAAAACTCTAGATATATCATATCTATATCTATACGAATCTATGTATATATATAGAGATATATATAGATATATATATATACTATACAATTAAAAAATATATAGTGTTAGAATATGTCATATATCACATCAGTTTTAGGAAGGGGACGTTTTATGTACTCAATGCATCAAAGGTGTTCTTTTTTAATGTAATACGGATATCAAGACCACTGTCACTCCTAATAACTGGCATATCCCACGCCAAAATTATTATAAAAATAAATTATTATCCACGTCATTTAGTATATGGAAAACAACATTTGCAAAATAATATCTGTCATTTAAAATCCAGCGTGTGAATAAAGTGAAACGAAAGGGTTAAAAAGCTGAAAATAAATAAATATCTGATAATAATCAGATCAGGACTGATGTTAGTTAAATTCCTTGTGTCAATAAAGTGTAAAATAATATTAAAATATATATTTCATGTCAGTTTTGAGGAAGGGGAGGTTGAAGTGCAGACATGCTCGTTTTTATGTTGTTCATGCTGGAGCCGCTGATGAAGTGTGTGTATGGAGAGTGTGTAGGTGTGATATGTGTGCGTTTTGTACACTGTCCTACACGAACAAACAATTAAACAAATAAATAAATACCAATAAGTTAATCAGTTTGATTTCAGTTTAGAGGTGGATTTAGTTGAAAAGAGGGAATAATTTGTCGTAGTAGTTTCAGGTCCTTGTTCTTTACTCAATTATTTCTCTTCTATGTTATTTTATATTCCCACACATCTCAGAGGTAAATATTCTACTTTCTATGTCACCATGGCATTTGTCTGACTGTGGTAGTTACTAGTTACTTTTCAGATAACAAATTTTCATACCTTTCCTGTGTGCTGAAAATCTCCAAATGTGTTGATTTGGAATGTTTGTTAAAACTGAAAGATAAGTGATAAGATTCTCTTATCAGAATCAGTTCCTTCTTTCAACTCACTTCTTAAAACCCATTTCTATATACTAGTTTTTATGATGCTTTCCTATTTTTATTTTATTTTACATTTATTGTGCATCTTAATAGTCTTGTAAGGACAATTATTCCCATCTTGTAAACTTTTAATTGTTCCCTTACTTTCTCTTGTTACTTTTTACTGTCGTCTTTTATTGTTTATCTTTGTTTCACGTTCTTTGTGCTTCTTCCAGCATTTTGTATTCGACAGCCTTGTTTTGTTGTCAAAGCACTGTGTAAGGTGCTTTATAAATAAAGCAATTATCATTACCCGCCATTATTATTATCATTACTATTATTATGAATATTATTACTATCATAATTATTATTAATAATAATAATATTATTAACATTATCATCAACATCATCATTGTTATTAATATTATCATTATCACTATTATTATAATTATTATAATTATGAATATTATTATTATTTCATAATCCCAAAGCTGGAAACAGGCGGATCTTAGGTAAAGTGGACTTTTTAGACGGACGCAGGTCTCACAGGACAGCGCTGTTGTCAAACATCTATGAGTGCAATACAGCAGCAATAACAAACCAGTTATGACAGTAAAACACAGAGGAACAATTCTACTGCACAATGAGTACTCCTACTGTAATACTAGTATAGTACAGTAATGGTATATTTTGCTGATATTGTACTTACATGCATGGCTTTTACTTGCATTGGATTACTTTTACAGTTCTTGTACTCAAGGAAATGGCATTCAGTGTATATCCACCTTTACACGAAACACATTAAACCTTACGGGTGGAATAATAAATCCATGGGGACGATCAGGATCACTATGGTTCAGATAGTTATTCATAGCTGCAGCAGGTTGAAGCACTTAATCCATGTTGTTTTGTTCCCCATTCTGCAGCCGTGTTGAGCGCCAGCAGCTCCGAGCTCGTCCCTCACATTGCTCCAGCATGTCCTCTGCTGCTCTGTCAGCGCCCGGCTGCTTTTATGCAGTGGAGCTGCATCGTGCTCACATCACCTCTGGGTGTCTCAGATCCCAGCACTGCAGGAGGATGACATCACACACACACAGAGAGAGAGAGACAGAGACAGAGAGAGAGAGAGAGACAGAGAGAGAGAGTTGCTCTTCACATTTCAAGAATAAAATTTGGATTAGCTCCAATTTAATTTGTTTGCTTTTTGTCAACTTAGTTACATGGAATGGGTTTGTGTGTCTGTGTGTGTGTGTGAGAGTGAGAGTGAGAGTGAGAAAGAGAGAGAGAGAGAGAGAGAAGTTACTATTTACTTTTCAGATTTCAAGAATCTGATTTTCATTTGCTCAAATTTTATTTAGTTTGGTTTGATTCAGCTTACACACATGGAATAGGTAAACTTTGTGAATGAGAGAGAGAGAGAGAGAGAGAGAGAGCGAGAGTGCGAGAGCATGAGAGAGACAGAGAATAATATTTGAAAACAAACAGAGGTGTTAATGGTTCACACACTACTTTAGTTAGTAAGTAGTAAGTTAGTAAGTTAGTAAGTTAGTAAGTAGCTACACTCAAAACAAAGGGATGGGTTTTACATTTACTTGGATATAAGATGTATTCTTATTAATGAAATAGGCTCATGTATCAAAGATAAACGTGATTAGATGACGAAGGCCGTGCATGAAATTCCAACTTTGTTGAAAAATGAATTGGAACAACCCTATTAAATAAAGTTTGACCTATTCCATGTAACCAAGTTGAATCAATCCCAATCAATTAAGTTGGAGCTAATGCAGGTAATATTCTTGAATCAACAGTATTTAATTATGTTGGAGCTAAACCCAAGTCATTAAGTTGAAATAAACCTAATAAATAATATTCCCTCCACCTTTGTACATTAAGTTCGACCAACATAATTAGTAAATACTGACAGAAAGCCATCTAAGTTCATTCAAACAGTTATGTTTTTATTGTATATCGAGTGTTTGATGGATCAAAAGTAAAAACATTCTTTACAATAAACCATAAAAGAAAATAAATCAAAAAAGCATAAAAGTAAGAATAAGCCCTTTAAAGGGATATATTTAGTATTTAATTTTGTTCACACTTAATTCAAAGGAATGCCATCATAAATTTATGGAATTACTACATTTATTTCAACTAATATCACTGCAGTTAACATTTTTAAAAAAAACCTGCAGCTTTGCTCCCGTCTCCACTCCAACAAACACATTTATTGATGTAGGGAGATTGGATATTAAATCACTAATAACATCGACCTGCAGAGTCTAACATCTGAGGCCAGGGGCTGCGGGAAACAAAACATTTCCTTGATTACCTTTACGAGCAGTGATGTCATTTTTTCGCTGAGAAAAGTGACTTCATATTAAGCAGCATTAAATGCATTTCTCAATATTAACAGTCAGCGCCGACTGAAGTTGCAATTTGTTTTGCTTTTACAGCATGTCCCTTGTCAGTGCCACAGAATTTTCACATTCCTCCGCTGGACAGTCTTATCACAAAAACCTCTCATCAATGTGAGTCAGCTGTGCTACAAATATCTCTCTCACTGTTGTCCCTGCACCTTGAGGTGATAATCATTTTCCAGACTCACTCAAGACTGGGGTTGATTGCTGCAGGCGGAGCCTCAGGGATTTAAAATTCCAGATCCCGGCAGGAATATGTGACGCAGGTGTCAATCAGCATCGGACCGTCGGTGGAAATCCCTCCTCCAGTGAAAGATCTCCTTATTTCACTATGTGAAAACGGGAGAATGACTCTGCTGTGAAGAATGTCGATGAACACGATACATAAAAAGGAAAAAGGAATAGAATAGAAAGGAAAAAAAAAGTCATGGCAGTGCAGGGAAGTGAAGATTTGA
This sequence comes from Lophius americanus, assembly GCA_037951165.1. Lineage (NCBI taxonomy): Eukaryota > Metazoa > Chordata > Actinopteri > Lophiiformes > Lophiidae > Lophius > Lophius americanus. The sequence goes on along the minus strand of JBBDHG010000215.1, from coordinate 580,754 downwards.
ACATGTACCTGCAAGTACACACGACACAATAGAAATACTGTTTGAACTGGAAAGGCATTCAGTCGAGTGCAAACTTCCTCTGAAGTCCCAAACTTCAGCCCCGTCCACAAAATAACGTGTAAATCAGTAGTTGTTACGTAATAAGGGCAAAACATTAAGATCTGGGATAGAGAAATGGAAGCTAGGTGATGATTTGTGAGCAGCAGTGTGGTTTCATACCAAGAGAGAGCACTACGGATGAGATGTTTGCTCTGATGGAGCAGTAGAGAGAAGGTCAGAAGGAGATGTTGGAGTTGTACAGGACATGTATGGGAGCAGTGAAGTGTGCATTAGGAGTCATGGATGTGTTTAAAGCGGATGTGGGACTGCATCAAGGATCAGCTCTGAACCCCTTCTTGTTTACTATGGTGGTCGACAGGCTGACAGATGAGGTCAGGCAGGAGTCTTTGGGACTATGATGTTGGTGGAGTGCAGTATGATCTGTAGAAGAGCAGGGTGCAGGTGGAGGAGAACCTGGAGAGGTGGAAGAGTGCGCTGCAGAGAAGAGAAATGAAGAAGGTCAATCGCAGCGAGACAGAATCCATGTGTGTGAATACAAGGTAGGCAGGAGGAACGATGAGGATGAAGGAGTAGAGGTGGAGAATGTGCAGGTTAAGAAGTATTTATGTATGGAGAAGAGGTGAAGAAGTGAGTGAAGGCAGGGTGGAGTGGGTGGAGAACAGTGTCAATAGTTATCTGTGATAGATGTGTAGCAGCAAGAGTAAGGGGAAAGGTTTCCAAGATGGTGGGAGCAGCTCTGCTGGATGGTTTACAGACATCGGCTCTGATTAGAAGACAGGATTCCGAGCTGAAGATGTTCAGATGTTCTCTGGGACTGAGGAGGATGGACAGCACTAGAAAGATATCAGAGGGAGAACCCAGGTTAGACATCTTTTAGACAAAGTCAGAGAGGCCAGATTGAGATAGTTTGGATTCGAGAAGAGGAGGGATAGTGGATCTACTGGTAGTACCATGGTTCTCTTCTGTTCTCATGTTTATTTTGTATTAAGTTAATTATAAGTTTTAGGTCGTATATCCTCTTTTATTAAAAACGTTTCTTTTCTATTTTTACTTTTTATATGTTGTCCTTTCTTTCTTTTTACTCATTGTTTTCCACTTTTGTCCCTCATAGTTTCTCTGTTCCACTTCCTGCTCCTGTGTAAGTGTGGACTTGTGTGGGATCTTCCCAGTTGTCCTCTATCGTCCTCCTTACTCTGTGTTCTTAAGTCGGTGTCTTTCTTTCACTCCTCGTCAGACCGTCTGTTTATCTTGCCTGTGTTTTCTCCTGGCCCTCCCTGAATCCTCTGTAAGTTTTGGATTCCCTCATGTAACATTATTTGCTACTTTGTGATTTCGGATTTGCTACTCTCTCATTATTCTCATCTGTTTTGCTTTAGTTTTTGGACTGATCCAATTTCCCCTCTTATTCATATTAGCGTGTCTGTTATGCGATTGTGCAAAAATGCAAATTTGCATTTGTGTCCTGGTTTTGAACAAAATCGTAACGGGTAGAAGGATTCTGGAGATGGAGCTGCCAGGCAGGAGAAAAAGGGGCGGAACCAAAGCAACGGTTTCTGGATATGAAGAGAAAGGACATCCAGTTGGTTGGTCTGGAAGATTTAGATTCAGAGGACAGATTAAGATGAAAACAAATGATCCACTGAAGCGACCTCTCAAAGGAAACAGCCCAAAAAAATCCTTATAGCCAGAATTTAAGGAGCTCCTGGCCCGCGCTCGTATCCCTCCTCTTAGTTCAGTCGGCGTCATCTTAGGGCTTTTTGTATAATCCCGATAATAACCAACCAAACGCTACACAAATAGGTAGTGGTAGAGGTAATTGTGTGTTTTAAAACCACACGTGTCAGATCTGCCTGGGCACGTCTGAGTGAGCCTGCAGATATGGTCGTTGGCACAGACACTCGGAGAGCAAGTCAGGTGCGGCTGATGAGGTCTTTAGCAGTGTTTATACATCCTTCTCAGCGCAACAGAGGCCGGAGCTGATGATTGGAGAAGGAAATTAGTTTTTCTCCTCAAGCGCATTAAAAAACAATGGGATGTTTTATATTAACACGGTTAAAGCTACGCAAACACTATTTACTCAAGTAGAAGTACCTACGCTCAAAATAAAGGAGTTGGCTGTGTCTTCGATTTATTTAATATTAATGTATTCTTATTAATGAAATAGCCTCATGTTCCAAAGATAAACGTGATTAAATGAGGAACAATGTGCAAGAAATTCAGCAACTTCATTGTCCAATTAATTGGGGCAACCATATAAATTGGGTTTACCCATTCCTATTCGACTAAGTTGAATCAAACCTAACAAATGAAATTGGAGCCAATGTAAGTAATATTCTTGAATCAATCTTAATTAATCAATTTGGAGCAAACATAAATAATAAATAAATAATTACAATGGGACTAATCCAAGAAACTATCCATTTATCCATTTTCCATCTTCCCAGTTGGACATGCCTGAAAAACCACCCAAGGGAGGTGTCCTGGAGGGACCATAGTTAGATGCCCGAACCACCTAAACTGGCTCCTTTCCACGCGAAAGAGCGGCGGCACTACTCCGAGCTCCTTTCGGATGTCTAAGCTCCGGACCCTATCTCTGAAGATAAGCCCAGCCCCCCTACAAAATGAAGATCATTTCAGCGGCTTGTATCCTTGACCGCATTCTTTCTGTCACTACCCAGATCTCATGAACCATACGTGAGGTTGGAACATAGATGGAGTGGTAGATTGACAGCTTTGCCTTACGGCTCGGTTCTTTCTTCACCACAACAGATCAATACAACACCATCATAACTGCTGATGCTGCACCGAATCACCTCCACCTCCTGGTCCATTTTTTCCATCACTTGGAACCACTTTCTGCTGAGCATACGGACACAACACACCCATTGGTTATATAGAGACCACATGGCCCGTAGTAATGGCACCAGTACCCCGTACTCCCGCAGTATCCCCCACAGGACTCCCCGGAGGACACAGTCAAAGGTCTTCTCCAAATCAACGAAACACAAGTAGACAGGATGAGCAGATTCCCTTGATTCTGCAAGCAAGGCTGCCAGAGTAAGAAATGGGTCCATCATTCAACGACCGGGACAAAATCTGCATTCTTCCTTCTGAAACTGTGGTTCAATAGTCGGTCAGAGCCTCCATTCCAGAACCTTGGCATTCATTATCATCCGCTTATCCTGTTCAGGGTCGCGGGGGGTTGGAGCCTATCCCAGCTGACATCAAGGGAGAGGCGGGGTACACCCTGGTTGAGTCGCAAGTTCATCGCAGGGCCGACAAACATAGAGACATACAACCACTCACCCACACACTCACTCCTAAGGGCAATTTAGTGTCACCAGTTCATCTCTAGTGGATGTTTTCTGGAGTGTGGGAGGAAGCCGGAGTTCAGGGAGAGAACCAACGCAGACAGGGGGAGAACAAGCAAACTTTGGTACATATGAATCGACTCAAGGAGATCTATCTTGTATATTATATTTTACTCTGAAAGTTCATGTTTCACCCACTCCGTTACATTTAATTTGAGGAGTTCAACCAGGGGGATCGCTTGTACAACACAGGGATTTGGGAAATTGTCAGGGATATACCCTTTGCTGTCAGGGTGGGCCAAGTTATTTGTTTCTTTGTATTTCCTTCCATGAAATCAAACTTGTCAAACCGATGTTTGTCTGAAACATTTGGACCAAAAGGATAAACTATTAAACAGGAACCCACAGGCAAAACAAGCTGTAAAAAAGTCTTAGGAGTGGTTTTGTGTTGTACAAGATAGCAGACAACTTCAAAAAACATCAACTCAATAGCAGTTTTCTGGAGCCTGCAGTGCCACGACACACTTGACCTCAAACAGAGGTGAGTTTGTGCAGGAACGCGGTTCTGCTGGATGAAAGCTGCTGCCCAAGACCCAGTTAAAACATCCTGAGTCTGACAGAAACACTGCTCGTGTGTTCCCTTCAGCCAAAATAAAATTGTCTGAGTGTGAGGCTCTCAATTTCACTGGAATGCATCACTTTCATTCCCTGCAGGCAGAGACAGCTGCTCCGTGAGGCAAAGAGTTCACTTTATCACTAGATATCACACAGAGAAGAGGGACTTTTTGATGGCAGCGGCTGAAACGATCTTCCTTCAGCGGATGGCTCGGACTATCTGTAAAGATACGGTGAGGAGCCCAGAAATCCGGAGTGGAGGCATTGCTTTTTCATATCTTAAGGTGCTATTTGAGGTGGTTCTGCTGCTGATCATCCATTGGGACGTTGGGATCCTCAGGGACCACCGGACACTGGATAACCAGGGGAAATAAGAAGAATGGACGGTTGTTCAAACTCTTTTTCTAGACTAGATTAAGATTTTCCCTTTGTCCCAATGGTTTCTGGAGTCCTTACACAGGTAAGGACTCTGCAGGTACAGACCTGCAAGACAACCTCGCCTGGTGGAAGGCCACGATGGTCCTCACTCGTCAATCAATCAATCTTTATTTATTTAGCCGTAATCACAACGACTATTGTCTCAAGGTGTTTTCCAGAAAGAGCAGGTCTAGGCCAAACTCTTTATATAATTATCTTACAGAGACCCAACAAATTCCTGGGTTTGGGTAATGATTCCGGTACCGCTGCTCTTTCATCTGGATGAGTTTGTGTCTTGAGGGTTGAATGGTTAAAGGGAATAAATTTAAATAATCCTTACATTCCCTCTGCTCACACAGAGCAGCATATCATCTGACCGCACGAGGTGGAAACATATCCATCTGTTCTTCCCGGTAGCGTGGTTGTCGACTTCTGGAAGAGGGGAGGGGAGATGTTTTTCTCTGAATAGCAAACATCAAAACAATTTCCAAAGAACAAGAGTGCTTGGCCCACGGGTCATTTCTCATGGAAGCCGGGCCTGTTTGCTTGTAAAACATTCCCGTGTAATGTACTTTACCCTCTTTTGGTTTGTCAACGGTGAATATTAGTCTATTACTAAACACCCAGCCTCTGTATAACTTAATAGGTCCAAATATCTCATGAATGTAAATTCTAAAATACATTGAATTGAAACAAGAGCATAGCGTCAAGCATGCTCTTGTTTTATGGTTGCTTATTGAATCGCAGGTAATAGGCTTCTTCACCTCTCTGACCAGGACAAGGGGGCGGGGCTAAAATGGGGTGAGGCACGTTGGTCCGGACAGCAGGGCTGTTCATATGCACCAAATTTGTACAAAATCAGATTAGCGGTTGAGAAATTATCAAAGAAACTTTGGGAGATAAAGCTCCCCGAAATGTCAGAAATATATAACCCATCTTTCCCAAAATCAATCCAGTTCCTCCTCATACTAAAATCTATGGGAGTGTAAAGTTTGAAAATGATCCAAGGAGGTTTTTTTTTTAGTTCTGTCTGGGAGAGTGTCCTTTAAGATAAAAAGCTAAATAATATGAACAACTTGATTAAGGCAAGATACCCACAAAATAGATCTCCTAGAATCGATTCGTAGGCACCAAGTTTCCGATGACGATTCTATAATATCCCCGACTTTTCTGGGATACAATTACTGACTATAATGAGCCAACCAGAGATACAAGGACACTCAAGGTCATCTGTACTTACGCTGAATCTGGCAGCGAGTAAAAGTAGCAACCAGGGTCCTACACTGCAGTTTGATGGTGGACTGAAGACACGTGTGGTGAACCCAGTCCACATCTTCAGATGACACCTACTAGAGTGGAAGAGAGAGGAGAGAGAAAAGGTGAGTGGGGATAAATAGTTCAAGATGAACAAGAGATAACATAGAATAATCCATGTTTTCATGAAGAATCAGGATAACCTCCAAATAATACCCCCGGAGGAATATTATGGAATCACTGTTTTAAAGCAAAATCTTTATTTATTTATTTTAATTTAATTCAAATTAATTAAACAATTCAAATCTTTTTAGACCCCAGCCAGATAGTGTCACAAGACAGTGGGCTTTTAGTGCCGGTCCCCTGCCCTAAGAAATCCAAGGGTTGTGTCATCCGACATAAAACCTATGCTTAGCCAATAAATGGAATGGGGTGATCCGCTTTGTTGACACTTAAAGTGAAAAACTGAAGGCGGAAAGGGAAGAAGTTCATAATTCACTCACTCAAGATGAAAAATTCAGTTTTTCAGACATAACTCCCTAAACCTGGGTCGTATTTATTCCAAATTTGCTGCATTTGAATCGACTCGAGGTGATCCATCTTGTACATATCTTACTCAATAGGGGGAGCTTTTTTTCCACCAAAGAAAACCCTTTTTTCACACATTACTTCACATTCAATATAACTATAGGAGATCAATCGGGGATCGTTGGGGACGACAGCATGGACTTAGTCTCACCAATGTATTCCTGTACGTATGATGAAATTTCCTCTGAAATGCATAACGTGCTGAACAGATGCAAAGTCAAGTGGGCCAAAGGTTTGAGAGTTCATGTAAACACAGACTCCCACGACTAGTCACCAGTAAAGCCCTTCCTCCTTTCTGCAGCTTGTCCCGGGAGCATGGGAAATCACCCACACTGTGTCAAATAAACCCATCCCCTGCTCCAAACAATAAAGAGATGAACTTAACCAAGTGGTACACAGCCCAGAATTTGTCCAATTATTTTTGTCAGCGAGTCTTTATTCACTTGTAGTTCTTTTTTTGTGTGTTTGGCCGGAGGTTCATGACACATGCTTATACTTTGAAACTACAAAAATATAAAACAACGCAGGTGTTGTGGCGTAAAATTAGGACAGCTCGTACTTTTCTCGTTAATTTTCTTATCAAAACAGCAAGTTTGGACTAATATGGAAACAACAGTTGAGAAATTATGGCTCGGAATCTTTTTTAAATAAAACTCCCCCTAGAGTAGGGAAAACACAAACAACCTTTCCAAAACTCAGTACAGGTTTTCCTTGTACTATGGTCTATGTATAAAATTTCGAGTATAAAATTTGAAAATGAATGAAATATGAAATATTTTTGTGTCATTGCTGAAGATTCCATATTATACCCAGGATAGAGAAATGTAATATCAGCTACAAATATCTAAATACCTACTCACATCGTTGACATTCCAACGTATAATTGCATCATTTAAATAACAATATAGTGCATGTTGTTCTACGAAATGCAATAAAATGACTGGATTTACAGATAAATGGTCATAAAAACCTGCTTTATTACTTTTTTATAGGTTAGTTTATTTTCATTAGTTTTTTACGCCTAATTATATGTAATAGTGAGGCAGCATGTGATTTACTTTTACAGAAGGTTATCGTTTACATTTTCTCAGATACTGCTTAGGGGAAATATTTCATCACGTTGGTGAAGTTTTACCGTTGTCCAGGTTGCATCTTAAGGAGTCATCAAAACGGGACAGGCCTTGAACGAATGCACTGTGACGCACCTGGTTTTGAAATGCAGCATTTGATGGATGCAGGGGCAGAATTTGGCAACAACAAAGCTTCATGAAGGACTAGTGAAGAGCCTCACCTGCATTGCTCCCATCAGGAGAGATCCTCCGTTTCCTGCAGAGGTGAGGTCCATTACAGAGTTTTTTAGAAAGGCAACTTTTGTGAAGAAGAAAAATATTTTCTTATGATAATTTTAGGAAAAAAGTATTGTTGGTATATGAATAATCAATAATTAGATGATAATACATAAATGTTATAATTCAGTGAGTCTGAGTTGAACTTACTTACAAATATGAGTTTATTACAAACAGGATCTGTTCTGACAGAGAAGCTCTCAGTACTCTTGGTAGCTTTTGAGCATTGGGCAAAGCTCATGCACAGAACTCTGTGTGCCAAAAGCTATTTTTCTAAATATCATTAAATTAACATTTTTCTCCTACCATTTTGCCATATACTTTTCTTGAATGATATTTTTCTCTTTCTTCCGTACCCTTGTTTGTGTGTGTATGGGTTTTGGTTTGTTGGATTCTTGACACCTGCTGATCATCATCTAATCGGGTCCCAGTTGTGCTAACCCGGTCTCAAACTATACTCATCACCAGACCCTTAGAGGGCTTCAGTAGAAGTGAAGTCCTCGGCCGAGTAGTGTGAGATTTCTAGGGTGTTAGTTTTCCCTGCATGCACCCTTAATTCTATGTGCTTAAAATCCCTGCTGGATCTTTTTCATCAAACTCGCTGGGATGGTCAAATGCAGAAAACTATATTAGATCTTCTTGTATTTTTATATAGGAAGACAAAATGTAGTAAAGATGACTGATTTATTACAACAGCGTGAGTCTATTAGAAAGTCTTTGGTGCCCAGACTCTGCGGGGAGATTGTGATGGAAGGATCTCCGTCCTGAGCAGTAGCATGCAAATATCCCCCCTATGGAGTCTGGTGGTGGTGGCTGATGAATCTGCTGAGCCTGATGAATAATAAGGCAGATGTATCCCTGAGGACTAGGTGGAGATGGGGAGGTGGAGGGCGCTTGAACCAAGATAAATGGAGAGAGAGTCGCATTAAAAGACAGCAGCTGATGGTGATGGGCTAAACATGCAGGTGTGACAATCATGGGATGAATGAGGCCACCTGAATGAGGGAAGCTGATACCAATTAATGCCCAGACCGTGAAGCAGGTAATTCATACTGAGCATGTGTGAAAGGTGAGAGCAGTGGCCCCAAAGTAAAATAAAGGATAGTCTCTCTGATTGAACTTCATGTGATAAACTGGGCCTATGCCGTCGTCCCCTACAGCAATGGTATAACCTTGAAAAGTCCCCAATCCCCTGCGGTTGTACAAGCAATCCTCCGATTGAACTCCTGAAATTAAATGTGAAGTTATGTCAGAAAAACTGCGTTTTCCACAATGTAAAGTGAAATAAAATATATAATAGAACTATTTGATATCTACAAGAAAGATCTCCTGGAGTCGGTTCATATGCAACAAATTTAAACTAAATTGGAATAACGGTCAAAAAATTAAGGCCTGATAATTTTGGAGACAAAACCCCTCCCAGTGTTGGAAATATACAAGCGACATATCCCAGAATCTAATAAACTATGTGGTTAGCTTTTGGAAAATATTGGTTGAGGCGTGTTTGGTCGAGGTTGAACGGTGGTTCAGACAGGAAATGTCGGTTAACATGCCCTGGTTGACCTCTCCCTTAATAAAATAAAATGTGTGCGCAAATGCTCTGACGGCGTCATGCGTTTCAGTTAAACACATATTGAAGCTGCTGGATTTCATCCAAACATAGATGTCCTCTGCCTACCCGAGTGACTGCAGCAGTTGATGCCCAATGAATGACTATATCAAGATGACCCGTGCCCAACATCCGCCAAATCCAGTTAAAGCAACCGTGTAAGTGTAAACCTTATCATAATTTCTATTTATACGTCACCCAATCACCACAAATTCTATCCTAAAGTCCTTTCCAAAAAGAGCAGGTCAACGCCGTATGTAAGTACAAACATCTTGTGCTTCTTCGCAAACCTAACTCAACTATTTAGGGTAGGTAGTTTAATTAGTTTAATGTACATTGATCTACTAGATCAATCAATTTAAAGTACATCGATGTGCTTCTTTTTTTCATGTAAATCAGCGTTTGGTCAAAATGCAGGAAATAATGCTCAAAGGAGGACGTCCTCTCTAACCAATCAACAACCAGAATGCACTACTGTCCGAAGAGAATTTCCAATTGTCCTCTTCTATTCTCTACCATCATAAGGCACTCGAGTGTGACGTACTAATAATACTAGTTGTGACTAGGGCTGCAACTAACGACTATTTTGATAGTCGATCAATCGTTTCAATAATCGACCGACTAATTGATTAATCGGATCATTTTAAATGAACCGATTACATGTTAAGGGTTAAGAAAATAAAATAAATACACAAATACTAAATGGCTCTTATTTTGCTATCAGGTTTTGAATCTAGCTTTAGGTTTTCTTAGGCACAAGCAAACTAACAATGAAAAAAATACAGATAAATTCTTCAGCCCAAAATGTACTTTAATAAACTTTACTGCTTTTATAACAGACTGTTAACCCAACAGAAGTGTTAAGTAGATATCTTTTAACATGGAGTTAGCTTGCTAGCTAACTAGCTCAGAGAGACAAGTCTTCATCGTCTACAGAGCCGACGTGCCTCCGCCTCAAATGCTCCAGCATTACTGACGTGCTCCAGGTCAGCTTTGACGATCTTTCAGTTTACAACATTTTTGGCCGTGTTGAGGGAGAAATGCTCCCGCGCCTTAGATCTTTTCTGTCGCAAAGGTATTGCCATGGCGCTAATGTTTACTTCCTTCGTAATCCGCGGTGTCGGAGGCGGTATCCGATGTCGTCACCGACTAATCGACTATTACCTTCGTCGACAATTAATTTCATAATCGGATTATTATTGTCGATGAAGTCGATTTTTCGTTGCAGCCCTTTAAAAGGAGAGATTCATCCATTGGCTTCTTTAAGATACAGCTAAAAATATATTTTATAAGGCTTTGCCCAAACAAATTTTATTTGTTCAGTTTTAGCAGTTAGCTAGAAGCGATGGAATGTTTACCATCGAGGACGCATCATTTGGGACAGTGTTTCTATAAAACAAAAATTTGTGTGTTAGCCAAAGGTTCGAAAAACACGCTTTTACTTTGAAACTACAAAATCTAAAACAACACACAACAACATGTAGTGTAACATGATGAGGACAGCTCGTACTTGATTTTTTTTATTAAAGCATTCATAACCACAACGCAGGAAATATGTACTTTTCGGTTAACATATTGCATTTCAATTTCGCAAAACAAACTAATCTTATCAAAACCACCTGGAAGTCTTACAGAATACTGTATAATATAATACATTTATGGTAAAACAAACGCAATTACCTTAGTCCGCTAGCCAAGGGTGCAAAACAGGAATCTCCGCGGGCTTAATTGATAGTTCCAAGAGACGAGTGAGTGTATGTGTGCACTATACATGTTCCCGGGCGAGTAGCTATGGGCCCCGGAATCAGCATAAAATCATAACAAATGGTCACTTACACTTTGACTATTAATAAGAAGAAAGGCGGAATGTGTCTCCCTAATTTGAGGAACTATTATTTATCAGCTCAAATGATAATAATAATTCTGTGATGTGATAACAGATACGATGCAAAGAACAAAGGAAATACAAGGAATCCATGAAAATATCCCAATACAGGCAATGATTGGAGATCAGACGCTGGCTGTAAATCTCTGGGAAAATGTGAATCCTCTAGTTTAATTCAACTTATCAACCTGGTTTTATGTTGTAAAACAATTAGATCTGGGGACTCAAGTGAAAAAAAATAAGTGGGTTGCATATGATACAGATTTTAAACCAAACGGTATAGACTCTGGCTTCAAGTATTGTATGGATATGGGAAGAACTTCTTACAGTGGAATAATGAATAAAGATGTATTACAAAGCTTTGAGACTTTAAGAGAGAAATATTATCGGCCAAGTGTGACTTTTTCAGACACTTGCAAGTACGCGACAACATCAAAAGAATGGAAAAAGTTGATAAGGCCCAGATTCTGGTGGGATGTTTCTAATTGTATATTCAGGCAAATCACAGCCACATTTTTTGGACCCATCCAAAGGTTCAGGTATTTTGGAAGAACATTTGGGAAACCATACAGCACATTTTGGACCAGCAAATTCCTTTGACATTTAAAATCCTGTATCTGGGAGATCAACTGCAAGGTATTATAAAAAGCAATAGGAATATGTAAAATGCTTTTACTGCAGCAGCAAGAAAGTCAATCACCCGGAAATGGCTACAGGTAGATCCTACCTACATTAGATAATCGGCTCAAAATTATGAAGGGAATTCATGAAGTTGAGGCTGCAATGTGGCTGCTGGTTCCCGTTGGCCTCCTTCATGACTTTAACACCCATGTCTGTTCTGTAAAGCTAATAATGTGATGTAAGAAGATGCTATTACAAGGTTGCATATTATTAATGAATATCTTTCGTTTTGAACCTTTTGAAGGTTTTGGATGTAATATACCAACAATTATGTTTCGATATGGTTATTATGCTCTGTTTTAATACAAAAACCCCAATAACATTTAAGTGGAAAAAAAAGACTCATTGACAAATGTCCGCCCTACTCCTTCAATATAAGAGCACTTACATAAACAGCATAACTGCTTCACAGCAGGAAAAATACAATAACTTGGTGCATTTGCTAAAGCCAAAACCATGAAAATGGATTCCATTAGTGTTAGGTAGCTTTAATTTCAGACTTACAGCTTTTACAATAAACAGTTTGATCATAAAACTGTTTGTAATTGACTCTGACTGAAGCGATGCTGATCTCTGTTGCTGCCGGCCTGGCTGCTGCTGCCTTCATTTTTTTCTCTGTTTTGTAGAGAGACATTGTGATTCGGCATCCATGCTGCTTCTGTGCTCATTATCTGGAGAATGAAAAACAAAAACTGTTACAACCGTAATGGCTGTCTGGGCATTATTGCATTTTGAGAAGAATGACTGAATGCAGAAAACTGGCTTCCTGATTCCTGTCACAGAACAATACAGCCTCTTAGAACCAAGGTTACAGGGTCTCCACTTGTGGGGATCACCGTCATGTTCCCCTCTCATTGTAAATGTGATGATGTCATCATTACAGCCACTTAGATTTCCCTTGAAAGACGTCTCATGATTAGATACGTAAACACAGATGCAGCTCTGTACCCTCATCGTTTTGGCAACTGACTTAGAACTAGGTCTACGCTGTCTTCCCTGACGGTAAGGGTCTCATGATCATCTTTCCATCCATAATTACCGCCGGTACCCTCTTGACTAACAGTACTAGTGATGGTTTGTCAACCCCGAGCTCCAGCAGATCCGGTCTGGAAATCAGTTAATGTGTTCCTCCTAATGATTGAAACTAGAAGACACCGGATTGTGACCCTTTCATGCTTAAGTTCCTAGACAGTGAGGGTTTATCCCTGCTTGAAAGACACCATCTTGCATTTCTCTCAAGAGCGTGGGCATTCACACGGAAAAATGCAGACATAAAATAATCTGTTCCATGGTACAATTTATCTTTTATATTGCTTTAAGTGAAAATTCAAACTGAACCTCTGCAACCGAATGAAAGATTAATCTTTTTCTGTCCTTAATAAGGTTTGGATGGATGTGGCGCATTTTCCTTTTAATTGATATTTAATGGGGCCCATCTTAAGTCAGAGCTGTTTTCTCTCTCTGCCTGAACACTGTACCTTTAAGAAAGGTATCAAACAGGTTTTCTTTCAGCTCCACTCAGTCTGGGTAATGAGCTATTTTAAAATACATCTCTGGCCTCCCTTCCTCAGAATCTGCTAGGCGTGAGATGCGTGACGTGGTATTTAAACTGTGAAAGTCTATCCTTTGATGTGACTGGAACTCGAAAATATCAGAAAAACAACATGTGTGGAACATATTGAATCAACTCGTACGACATTGTGGCTTTTTTGATGAAAGACTTATAATATGTTGTGAATTAAATGAACCAGACTGTTTTTGTTATGCATATTATTAACTATTTTATCATCTAAATAATGTGGCTGGATTGTTAATTTTTGATCATTAAGAAAAAAATGAAGTTCTTACAATCCAGGTCATAGAGCTGTGATCCCTAACCTCACATTATTGAGCCATAATGGCTGAATGCATCAAACTGGCTTCCTGATTCATGTCACAGAACAATACAGTCTCTTAGAACCAAGGTTACACGGTTTCATCGTCATTGAGGTTTCATATGTGGATTTTATTTTACAAAAACAGGGGTTTTATTTACCCCAAAATAAGAAAAATTTGCACAAAAACATATCTAATTTGAAATGTTTCAAAAATTATTATTATTATAATTTTTTTATTTTAAAACAAAGTAACCAACTTAACGGAACTGAGAATGAACAAATAACCTGACAAAGAAGGAACCTTTGTCCCCCCAGTGTTCAAGGTGGCTCAAACCATATAAGGGAGTGAAATAAAACACTAGACTAAAAAGAACACCGTTTCATAATTAAGATAATAATTTTTCCAAACAAATACAAATGTATCTAAACGATAAATGCAAACCAAACAAATTGCACAGAAAATAACTATACTACTTTTTTTTATATGAATGTGTAATGCATGCTCCTGGTACAGCCTGAAGGTCACTTCCTGGATATAAATCTACTGTTTCCTGTCTCCTTTATTTTACCCAGATGACTTAAGCAGCAGGAACACGGATCTTCCCCACTAGTACACTTTTCCTCCATTCCCCAGTCATCCTCTCACTTTCGTAGATAGTGTTGAACATCTCCATACCCCCGCCAGTATGTCATCAAGACCATTCGCCTTTCCATTCTTCAAAGTCTTCAAAGCTGGTCTCACTTGATCCTTACTAATGTTTTGGACTTTCCTAAATATTTAATTCTCACATCCCCATCCTTCTCCTTCTCATTGTCTTGGTTCATCTGTTCTTCAAAGTCCTCCTTCCATCTTGCCCTCACACTCTCTTCACCTGTTCGTACATTTCCATCTCTTTCCTTAATCCCTCTTATCTGCTGCACATCCTTCCCATCTCCATCTCTCTGCCTTGCCAGCGGACAAATCCTCTTCTTCTTTGGTGCCCAACCTCTCAAACAACATATTATATGAAATAATATATAACCCATCATTGGCCTCCCTCTTTGCCTTTCACCGCGTTAGATTGTATTCCTGCGTTCTTTCTTTATCTCTTTTGCTACCCCACTTCTTCTTGGCAAATCTTTTCCTGCATTATCTCTGAACCTCCTCATTCCACCAAGTCTCCGTGTCTTCATTCCTTTGTCCAGATGACACATGAGTGCCATCCTTGATGTCTCTTTTATCATATTTGCTGTAGTTACCCGGTCATCTTGCAGTTTTTCACTACCTCCCAGAACCAATCTCAACTCCTCCCTGAAGTTCACACAGCAGCCTTCCGTCCATTTGATCTTTTGCTCTACCTCTGCTCTTTTCTTCTTTTGTAGCACCAGGGTCATTCTACGTACAACTGTTCTATGCTGGATGGCTATGCTCTCCATTTAATTTAATGGAAATACTTTCCTTAGTTTTTGTTTTTAAATTTATTCTAAGTGATATTTTAAGTTGATTTATGAGTGAAACTGTCTTTCTGCTTTGTCCTGTTGGGCATGTAGAGAATAGTTGGTTGATAAGATCTTTCTTACTGAAACAATCCTTTTATGAGCAGTGATTGGACCAAAACTTCAAAGATTCCATTTGAAAAATCAAAACCATGAACTTAAAGACGCTTAAATGCCGGACAAATGATACTGTTGGTTTGTTTCTAGAAGTGGTCGATTTGACAATACTGTTTTTCCATTTAAGTCTAACACCCTTCAGGACTTGCTTCTCTTTTTAACCGCCTGTTTTGGTAAAAAATTCCAAACATGTGCCATGTTATGTAAGAAAAAAGGAAAAAAAGAGTCACCTAACAGCAGCCACTTGAGGCATAATGGCTTATCTCCACTCCTGATCCTGTTTATGCAAGCATGTGTCATTAGACTTTACCTCAAAGCTGAGAGGTGGCCTTTGGAAAATCCTAGGAAGACATTAACTCATTCACTCAAGTGTGAATTCCATTTTACATAATAATGTACTGTGCGCTCAACTTTTCCACAGAACAGGTGAGTCACTTGCTTGACTTAATGTGCCAAAGCTTGACAAACCAAGTAAACACCAAAGCAAAACCTGCAAGCCGAGCAAACATTCCTGAGTAAATGGGATACCGACTATGCATTTGGTACGATTTAGTAATCAGGTGTTACTCTAAATATCACACGTACCGTTCAGCACCTGGGTAACATGTTCCATTAGAGTTAGCACCATTTATTACCCTAAAAATAATATTAATAAATAGGCAATGAAAGCATCCAGTACTTGAACAGTGACGATTGTAAAAATGGACTATAAACAGTTCAGATTGACGGAATATGATGATGTGAATGTGGACTTCACAGTGTTACCTCTCTGGGAGGGGGTTGTGGTCCATCAGGACCAAAACCTCACCCCACAAAACCGTTTGACTTCCTTTTTGGGGGAATCTCTTTCTCTGGCCTTCGGTTTCACTGTTACATGTTAAATTAAAGAGACAGTGTTTAAAATGTAGCGGCATCTCTTTGAAAAAAATGGAAAATATAATTCAAACCAAAACACAGTTGTGCTGTTGTCCCGGACAGCAAGAGTACGTCCCCGAAAAGACCCCAATCCCCTGCGTTGTATAAGCAACGCCCCTGATTGAACTCCTCAAATTGAAATTGTGTCCGAAACACAGTTTTTTTTGGTAAACCCCGCTAGTGAGTAAAATATGATATACAAGACAGATAAATGTGCTGTACTTATCCAGCGCTTTTTAGTCTGCTCGACTACTCAAAGCGCTTTACATTGTGAGCCGTCATTCACCCGTTCAAACAAACATTCAAACAGTGATGATAGAGGCTGCGATGCAAGGCGCCGCCTGCTCATCAGGAGCAGTATCCATTCACGCCTTCTTATTGAGTAGGACTTTCTCCACGGCAAGTTTATGCCTTTGACTTCTGGCTTCCCCCAAGGCTCCATCCTCGGCCCCTTTCTCTTTGGCATATACATAGTGCCACTGGGTCGTATTATAAACAGATTCAGTCACACTTTTCACTAAGAAATTGAGACAAAAGATGAGCTCAACCAAACAGCTGATTAATGGATCTCCGTGACATCATGTAAGTGAACACGTTACATCCACAGACGCTTAAGCATGATGGATGCAGATGACAAAGAAGAACAAGAAGAGAAATGTTTTATTACAATAGATGCTTTGTTCTTTTATATACAGTATATGGAAGTCACTGGCTTATTGGAAGGCCATATAAAGCTGAGTCAGCATGCAGAGAAGAGATTAATGTCAGAACAAATGACATCAGGATATTCTATCTTTTTGTTTGCCCCGGTCACAGCACATTTTTAACATTGACTAATTCAATTTGAAATCTGACCGCCCAAGTTTTATATACAAATTATCTCATATTTATGTATCTCGGCTTTGTGCTACTTCAAAGTTGTGCCTTAGTCCTTTTTACCTGTTTACCTGTTTTAAAATACTGCACAGATGTTCCCTGAAGTGGACATAATGTTCTCAGTGCTCTGCAGAAAGCTAAAATGTCCCTCAGTTGAAACTTGGAACAGAAACCAAGCCGGTCTTCATGTTTGATGATGAAAAGACGCGTACAGTAAACCTCGCCCAGGGAGGGAGTTTTCTGGGGCTGACAGACATCGCTTGTTAAACTCTCCAGCTTAAATACTTAAATGCTCTTAAATAGTTTGTTTTCACAAAACATCAGAACTGCTGGGATACTGCAAAAAACAAAACAGAGCTGCCTCTTATTTGGCCCTCGGTATTATACCGAGGGGCAAATTAATGGGCAGATTTGTGGTAAACTTTACATAACAAGGTGATTCATTCGCATGTTAAACATCTATTTTCGTCGACTCAACAGAAATTCCTAGTATTTTTGCAGCTTTATTTAAGTCCCCACTGATCAAATACGTGCAACTACTCTGTACACCACTCTCCAAATGTAAAAAGGTTTATGTTTATCTTTCCAGATGGTCATTGGTTTCGATTAATTTCAGCATGTAGTATAAACCGCTATTGTTTTCTGGAAGCCCAGAGGACCACAACAGTAATAATAATAATAATAATAATAATGTTAATAATAATGTTGATGCCAGTTACGACAGGGATTTCTTTGAGCTGGAAATATTTCTATGACCTCAATCACTCACATTGGGATTGATGTCATGCATTTATTGACCTCAATCAATAAATCCACAGATATTTTCATGTCTTTGTAGATTCTCATCCATCCAGGTCATGGTAATCCATGACCTTGTGTCATCCTGTACACGTTTATCCACATTCATGTGATCTGGATAAACTGTGACTTGCAGAAAGATTTTTTTCTGTACATGTTAAAGGTTTATTTTACCCAAATTCTAAACAGCATTTATTCTCAGAAAGGTCGCTGGAGATGACTTATTGTTGTGAATTTAACTTTCACTTCTCACACAGCAGCTCTAGAGAACCTTCCCGTTTCATCCTTCCTTCCAAAGCATCCGTTGTATTATGTTGAGTGAGAAATCTGCACAACCAGTCAAAAGCTCACCTGAGGAGTCATGCTTTCGAATTATCGACTTTAAGTCGACTTTCTTGCAGAGATTCTCCCATATCCACCAGTAATGCACATCCCATGTCCCGCCTCCTCGTTCCAGCCCGAGTACAGTGGATGGTGATCATGATTTAGAGGGTGTCATAATCGTTATGGAACCAGAGCGGTACCAAGTTCATACCCCCGTCTGCACCTTCCATGTGTTAGATAATTACACCATAAGCCCAGAATCACATAGTGCCGATGTCCAACTTTCCCTTTTTGGTCATGATGAGGGGAGGGGCTCAAACACTCATTTGAATGAAGAAACTATACCATCATCGAACAAAGAGCCAAGGTACCCTAAAGAAGCAGTGTATCACAGTAATCCTTTCAATTTCCTCCCGGTCAGTAAACTCAACTCTAGACATCTCAGTTACACAACTGTACAAACGCCATTGGTGAAACAAACGTGTTTAGACACGAGTTTTAATTTGGCACCGGGACGGTAACCTTTCAAGAATTGTGCAGCTGTAATGGATCCAGTGGAGCAAAGCGACAGCATGTTGAGATCCCAATAAGAAGTACAGAGAAGAGTTTTAGGGGCCAGCAGAGTGAAGGAAGCTTATTTAAGGAATCCGACTGTTGTGCACTTTCTCTCTCCTCCACATCTGCGTAATGCGGACGTGCGTCACTGATGCATTGCAAGTAGACGCCAGATAATTGCTCTCCAGCTCAGTTCATAAACATATTCAAATCAATCTCAGTTTTTTGTGACCTTATGCTTGACTATCTTTCCTCTGAGTACGTCGCTGGTTCTGATGACTCTTCAGTTTGAAGTATTTGATCATCATCCAATCGAAACGATCGCTGGTCTGGGGGATGTTGAAAATATTTCAATAGGAAAGGCATATTGTCTCAATTATTTCCAGTAATTAGATAAATCTGAGCAAAGCCTCGTGCCTAATTTCTTTTTTTAATGACGGGATTCTTCAACTGCTTTTATCTTTCTCTGCCTTCGTTTATTTACCTCCTTAAAATATGTTACGGGCCTTAGTTTAAGTTTGTTAATCTTCTGCTTTTCATCTAATTCTTCATATTTTATCTTACAGAGTGGTGTGAAATGCCAGCCAACGAGCCTTGTGCAATCCTTGTGTTGTAAAAATAGCTTTATTGGCATTACCACTTAAATTTAAAGACCACTTATTTCTCAGTGTGTCTGCACTGCAAATTGGTGGAACTCGTGTAGTAAAAGCACCTGATTTGTGTTTTATGCTGTGCAATGGTCGTTTTATATTGAGTTTAATGTTGCACTAGTGTGTGAACGGGGTCTGACTTTTAATGGGTCTCCCCTCGATATTGATCTGTTTATTAATGATGGACCGCTGCTGTTTCAGTTAATCCGAGTGTCCCACCTTTACCATGACCACCTTTCTTTTTCTTTTTTTTGGGAATGCTTGATTGAATAAAAGTAATTATGTAAATGCCACTTGCCCCGCGTCCCAATTCATTTTGGACCTGAACCTGGTTATATGGTAAATAAAGTGAAGGGTTAATAGTTCTACCGTAGCCGGTCACTACAGTAGTGAGTAAAATATGAAAAATGACAGTTAAATATGATACTTACAAAATAGATCTCCTCAAGTCGATTCACACGATAGTCGATCGGACAAAAACGGTTGAAAGTCTGTGGCCTGAAAAACTTTTGGATACAAAGATATCCCTAGAGTCATAAATATTCAACCGATCATATATGTATATTATCTTTATATAATATGGTGGCGATGACGATTCCATAGGATCGCTGACATTTTTGAATATACTTGTCATCTTGATATGTAATACTTGTATTAATGTGGTGAAGGAGAAAATTATCTCCAATATTCAGAAATATTCTTCTTCTTCCTGTCTTTTCTTGACGTTTATCTTATCGCATAACTTCTACAGCATATCTACAAAGTCTACATAAAACAGTGCAGCTGGATCAGGACTACTCTCATCCAGTGACAATTAGTTACATCATTAGTTACTCATTACTAATACGACTAGAGGCTTTCTTCTTTCTTCTTATATCTTTGCTGACAGGACGAGGGTTGTGAAATAAACCAGGCCCACGGGGGATTTATTAAAACCACACATCTGCCAGGAATCTTTTAGTCTCCACAATTTCACGCCGCATTACAAAGACGAACTCCTGCGCTCTTAGCCGATTTTGGATGTTTACGGGTAAGACTTCATTAATTTTACATCACCGCACCTGTGAGGCAGGAGCGCCAAGTTCCTCCCCCCATATTTCCTGGAATGTTGTTTTGTGAGCCACGTCTCTTTCTGCTGCCAAAATGTTTGAACCAAGCAGAAAGAAGACTTGTGAACTGTTTTCGGTCCAGACTGGTGTCAGAATCTTCTCTTGTACGCCTCGTTCACAAATGCTTTCTGCATTCCATTAGTGGGACCAGATGCTGGAGCACATCCGCCCAACGCAGCTTGATATCTGTTCCAGCACTTTCTTTCATAACTAGAGACATTTGCATTTAAGTTTGGATCACATGGAACGGGTCCAGATGCTGCACGTCATTGATTTGCAGGTTCATTCTAAGAGAAAGGAGGATGGAAGAACCTGCAGATCAGGGAAGTGAAATGTATATTTATGAAGTAGTTCTAATAAACCCGATGTATTTGAAATACATTTCCCATTAGGAACGAGGTAAGAACCTGAATATGATACAATGAAACATATTCAGACCTTGTTCATATTTTTTAAATTGATTTCATTCTATTGTTCTCATGATGAACACATTTATGCCGATTGTACGAAATGTGAACACACTCATTTTAAAAACATGATTATTTAAATAAAGTCAAATGCATGCTTGAATTTTAACTATGCAGTTATTCTTTTTTTTTTGAGCGTGTCATGGTATTTCCTTGTGATTGTTTGTTTTGGCCTCCTTCCAACGCTCTTATTTCTCCCGTGTGTGTGTGAAGGTGTGGTCGGAGTCTGACTGCAGCAGCTGCCAATCCTTCCTCTACATCAGCATCATCATTCCAGCCTCTGCCGGCTCGTACCTTCTTACACTGCTAATGCAACTGCAGTTTTTTTTTACCCCTGTTCTTCTCCAGGCCAATAATCGCGCCTCTCCAATGCATTAAAAAAATATTTAAGCCTAATATTAAGGGGTTTTGATTACATGTAAATTTTGCATGCATTGGATTACATAACCTTCACATAAACAGAGTTATAAACTTAATATGATACGTATTTGTCATCAAGAAAAGCATGAAACAGGTAAAACTTGAATTTGTGGAATAGTTCTAATAAACCTGAAGTGTATTCAAATACATTTCTCCTTCAATATAATCTGATTTCCTGAACATTATATGTAAACCCAACTCATATGTACCATCCTGGATTGCTCTACAGCGAAACGTATTTGAACCTTTTTCATATTTTTTCCACTGATTAAACTGAATGAGTTTCATAATAATTAATTCCATGAAATCTGAATACATACATTTTCAAAATATGATTATTTCAAATTTTAAATGAAATAGATGCGACTTATCGCTTTGGTTGAGTTTGTGCCATTTTCTCACTGTGCAAACAAGGAATTTTAATAAAACCCCAGGTTTATGTCCCAGTCAGGGCCTGCAGAAAGTGCATTCAGCTCCCTCTAGTGGGCATCATGGAGATGAGTGCACCCAAAATCTCTCTGAGGGCTGGAGATCTGGTGCAGGAGCTGTTATTTTTGGAGCGCCCCACCGGGAACATTTATATCACAGCAGGTACATAATATTTTAACATTTCTTTTTTTGTTCGCTCGTAGAAGAATATTTTTACTTCTTTGGATTCCTGACGAACCGCTGATGTCATCATCTCTAATAGAAGACATGAGGATGTTATATTAGTAATAATTGATTTAGCCGTTTCTGGATCCGCTGAGTAATGTTTACTACCCCTTGCAGCCCCTCTTATCTTATTTGAACCAGTAAGCTGTACTTCCCCATGATTAATGAATGTGTCATTTTATTTTCTTATATAATTTTTTTGTCAAAACAATACTCTGATTAAAGACATGCAAAGTTCACTGATGACCTGTACGAGCTGCTGATCCTCTCATATGAAGCTCTCTAACCTAGTATTATTTTCATTATACATTTTAACAATTATGATTATCAAGTATTAATTCATTAATTCATTTTTGATATTTTATTTTAGAGGGCGGGATATCAAATCGTGTTGTGTAAGTAGTTTATTTGAATTTCCTGTAATTATTGCATGAGTCTTTTAATCTACTATTCCTTTCGATAGTAAGGATAATAATAATAATAATACATTTTATTTGTAGAGCTCTTTTTCAAAAATGCAGAACAGAAATAATAGGACAACATAATAAAAAAAAATACAAATATAAACAACTTAAATGACACGGAGCGACAAAGAAATTGCACAACACTGATTAGACATTAAAAGCTCATTTGAGCGGGTGAGTATAAATTATTATTATATACAGTATACATATAAAAATCAAACTCTGGGGTCAAAATCCATTTTTTGCACATTTTGGATTTCCAACTGTGCCAAATGGGGAATCTTCCTGGTCCAATGATCGGGGACGAGAGCAAAAGTCTAGTTATTTATATTTATATATCCTTCCATTATAACATATAGTATACATTTCAAATGTCTGTGTTTTTGTATTCTAACTTTCGCATTGTAATGCGATGAGTTGCTCGCGATGATGTCAAAGTAGCGAGTTTGAGAAGCTCGAAAGACGTCACGTGTTGATGGATAACCACAGACAAAGGGTGTATTTCATGATGGCGCCGGGCAATTAACCCTTTCATGTCCAGCCCGACTCATTGGTTGAGTACATTTTGAATCTATTTCTTATTATTATGTTTATTATATGAACCAGTGGCAGCATGTATGTGCTAAACAGGAAGGGGCCAATGATGGAGCCCTGGGGGACACCAGTGGTTAAAGCGGCCCCCGAGGCGAGACATTAACCATCGCTATAGGTAAAGAATTTTTTTTTTTTGGCATATTAAATCTTTTGAGGACTAACTAAGCAGAATTATGTAACTTCATAACACCAGACCATTTTCTAAAAACATACTTTTGCCAAAAGGTTGACCTAATCTTATAGAAAAATTTAGTATTTTCTATAAAATACCAAATTAAATCATGAAATAATTGTAAAAGTCTTTTCTTTTTCTTTTTTTATTGTTTAATACATGCGTGACCAAATGATTTTTCATTTTATTGTAAATGTATATTGTCCATGATATTCAACTAATAAATACCCCAAATAAATAAAACATGCAAAGAATTTAGCAGAATTACCAAACCTTGGCTGGCCAACCCAGAACTGGTTGTGGCCCATTGTCTTGGAGGAAATGCACCTGGTGTGGGCCAGCCGGCGCTAGGGAGAAGTCTCGTACATGGATCCTGCCATAATCATCCTTCTAATCAAACGTGGTTGACCAGCAACAACTTACTCACAATCTTTTTCTTTATTGTCGTTAGATTTCAGTGTCTGTCCGTTACCGTTGAATCTGAACCTTCTCTCCAGAACCAGAGTTCAGGTCGTCCCTTCAAACATGGCAGGCGCCATTGTAAGGAAACCCGCCCCACTCGGGAGATGTGATCAACAGCTATTCTTATTTTTCGCTGATTATACAATATATATATATATATATATGAAATGTATTATTATTATTATTATTATGTATTATTATTGAAAGGAATATATATATATAATATCAAAAACAACTAGACCTATGCTGTTGTGCCCCACTGCAAGGGTATCCCCAAATGTCCCCAATCCCCTGCGTTGTTCAAGCCATCCCCCTGATTGAATTCATCAGACCACATGTTTTTCCTCAAAAGAAAGGAGCTACCCCTAGTGAGTGAAATATGAGTAAATAGAGTAAAACACCGCACAACGAAGATAAATCTCCTTGAGTCGATTCATATGCACTGAAATTTGGACTAGATTGGACTAACGGTCGAGAAATTATGGCCAGAAAACTATTAGACTTAGACATACCTTATACTTTTTTGATCCCACATTGGGAAATGTTTAAAATCCCAAAGACAAATCTTTATCCTTTAGTGATTCCTTGCACTAAGGTCTAAGCAATTTTCTATTTATTTTCTACAATAAATCCCTGAGTAGCATCCTGGATCGTCACGCCCCTGTAAAAACTAGAACAGTCACCTTCTCTCCCTCCTACAGTAATTACAGAAGAGCACTGTAATAATTTCATGGCTTTCTTCAAGTCAAAAATTGACTCAATCCGTTCTGTTCTTTCCTCCTCTCTACCTATTCAGTCTGCTTACTCACAGTTTCAGATCTCGCAGCCTCTAAGATGTTTCCCAGAAATCTCACAGCAGGAGGTTGAGGTTATCATCAGGACAATGAAATCCTCCACCTGTGCCCTCAACCCCTTTCCTACGGCCCTAGTGAAAACTAACATCTCTTCCATCAGTCCCCTGATCACCGATGTTATAAATCAATCCCTCCAGGCCGGTTTTGTTCCATCTGCCCTAAAAGCCGCGATAATCAGACCACTCCTCAAAAAACCTACTCTCGATCCAGAACTTTTTGCTAATTACAGGCCCATTTCCAAACTCCCATTCCTCTCCAAAGTTCTGGAAAAAGTAGTTGCTGCCCACCTCCAGGACCACCTCAAATACAACAACCTCTTTGAAACCTTTCAGTCTGGTTTCCGCCCCGCCCACAGCTCAGAAACAGCTCTGCTTAGAGTCACAAATGACCTACGGATGGCAGCAGATGCTGGTTCACCTTCCCTCCTGATTCTCCTTGATTTGTCTGCTGCCTTCGACACAGTTGACCCTGGAATACTCCTACACCGCCTACATCACACCACTGGACTCGCTGCCACCGCCCTAAATTGGTTTCAGTCCTACTTCACTGACAGAACAGAATACGTTTCCCTTGGAAGTTCAAAGTCCCGGACACACACCGTCACCTGTGGAGTCCCCCAGGGATCAGTCCGTGGCCCCATTCTCTTCATACTATACATGCTCCCCCTTGGCCGTGTCATCAGTCGATATGGACTCTCATTCCATTGTTACGCTGATGACACACAAATCTACATAAAAACTGACTCATGTTCCTCCTCAGCCTCTCAATCCTCATCGTCATCATCATCCCCCCTGTCAACTCTCCGCGCTTGTCTGGAGGAAATAAAGGTGTGGATGAAAAACAACTTTCTCCAATTGAACAGCTCCAAAACCGAAGCTATTTTAATTGGCACCCCTCATCAGACCCAGTCTTCCTCCATAACCAGTATTACCTTCTCTGGTCATGACATTCCCCTCTCTTCATCAGTCACCAACCTCGGTGTAAGATTTGACCCTCAACTCACTTTTGAATCCCACATCAAACACATCTGCAAGATCTCCTTTCACCATCTCAGAAATATTTCGAAACTCCGTTCTTCACTCACCTTGAGTGATGCTGAAAAGCTGGTTCACGTGTTCGTCTCCTCCAGACTGGATTACTGTAACTCACTTCTCATCGGGATCCCTGATAAAAGTCTTCAAAGACTGCAGTATGTTCAAAACAGTGCTGCAAGGATCCTGATGAGAGTTCGTAAACACGAACACATCACCCCTGTTCTTCATTCCCTTCATTGGCTTCCCATCTCCACCAGGATTGATTATAAGATCTCTCTCCTCACTCACCAGTGTATCCATGGTAACGCACCCCCCTACCTGAAAGAACTACTCACCCCACTGACCTCGACACGATCCCTCCGTTCTACCCACTCATACCGCCTCCTCCTTCCCAGGACTAAGCTCAGCACCATGGGAGATCGGGCCTTCTGTTCTGCTGCCCCTCGTCTGTCGAATGCCCTCCCTGACCATCTGAGGGCTCCACAGATGACTGACACATTTAAAAAAGGACTTAAAACTTTCCTTTTTGGCAGAACCTATAACTGTAATTAACATTAATGCTTTTGGTCACGTTTTTGTATAGTTATTATTTTATTTTATTTTTTTTATTGATGCTTTTATCTGCTTTTGCCTTGTAGCACTTTGAGATTTGATCCAAATGTAAAGTGCATTATAAATTAAATGTATTATTATTATTATTAAGCGGGTATAAAATTTAAAAATGAAGTTCCATAATATGCCCGTGTTCTCGGAGCTATAAATACGTAAAAAGCACACAGTGGGGGAAGAATGTCAACGTTGGTTAAAAACTCCAGTCCTGTGAGGTCGTTTCTGCACAGAGCTCCTGCTGGCATAGAGAGAAAAACAATGAGACTATTGTGAGATTCTATCTCTCCTTGTTCCTCTCAACGTCAAACACTTTGAGTCGCAGTGATTCCCATCTCTGTTGCATACCGCCGGTCCCCGACTGCCGCTTCCTCCTGACCTCCATGTATAACGGGCCTTCCTCAGGGGAATGCTGCGGCGCTGCAGCATCGCGGTTCGCGGTGCGGATGTATTTGTTGGGTCAAGACGACCCTTTTTTGGAAGGGGGCTTAATATAACTCAAAGGAGTAGAGCTAATAATGATTCTACATTTTATTTTTAGAGCGCTTTTCTTAAATACTCAAAGTGGTTTTACAGACAGAATTCTATTACGGGAAAATTTAGATCTGAACAGGTGGGTCTTGAGTTGTGATTTGAACATGGGGGGGGGGGTTCACATGGACCGCCTGATTCAGAATTACATTGGGAAAAAAGACGCCGGATCAGAAAGAAAATGCCGGCTGTAAATAACACCTCATTTAACTCTGGGTCTGTGAAGTGACTTTGAATATTTATGAAAAGTGCTCCATTAATAAAATATGATGCTATTATTATTATTATCATTATTATTATTATTATTATTAATAAAGACCTGTTTCCGAAAGAGACGTCATTCCTTTGCGGGCAGAGTATTCTAAGTCTTTATGGGAAGACGATCTAAAAGGCCACCTCTGTATGTAAACAGGGTTTCAGATTGTTCCCTGGTGAACGCGATCCCGCGGCGCTACTCTCGGGCCTGATGCCGGCATTCAACGATGATGAGCACAGCTGAGCATTTGTTCAGCGAAATAAACAAATTTACTAAAACGTCAAAGGAAAAAACATAAGGCGCTGTGACGGAGGGACGCTGTGAACAAAGTAAAAACATCTGGAGAACATTGAAGATTTATGTCGATGCAGAAATCCCACGATAACTGTAAGTGGATAAGTGGATCGGAACAACCAAAGTAATTAAAGAGCTGGGTTAGGCTCCATCCCCGGTGACCCTGAACATGAAGACAAGAATGAATGGATCCGGGTTTCAGGATGAAGCGTTTGATGAAGAGTTTCTGCTTTTAACATTACGTCGGATGACGTTGATTGGAACGTAACATTTCCGGTGACTTTTCCCACACAAATCCCACACACGCTCTCAATACTAACTTAATATTTGATAATATCGTGATGAATGCTAACAGAGCCGACATCCGTCCAGGACAGCACCTCCGCCTACTGTAGCACCCGCAGTGTGAGAGACTTTAACGGTTCACTGTGAATCTGTTCCTGTGTCTGAAACAATGTAACTCCAAACACACACTATTCATTCTCTTCATAAATAATACGCACCACGCATGTCTCAAACGTCTGTACATGGAGATTGGACTCGGACTTACAAGGCATCAGGCAATTTTCCTCTATAAAAGAGCCACAAGATAAACAACTTGCTCTCACAAAATAATTATTAGCAGATGCAAGATCGAAAGATTATCCTTAAAGGACTTTATGTCCTTTTTATTGTAATGAAGATCTAGGATTAGGGACCGGTCGCTGTTCTGGTCTTGGTAGAACTTTGTGCTGCATTCGATACTTTGGACCACCATATTCTTCTACAAATACGGGAAAACTTTATGAGCATCAAAGACACTGCATTAAATTGGTTACCCATGGAGTTCCACAGGGATCTGTGCTTGGACCAATTCTACAAAACGATACATGTTTTCTTTCAGGCAACTTTATCGGAAAATACTCCATAAACTTCCGCTGTTATGCAGATGACACACAATTGTACTTGTGCTAACCAGGTGAATCTAATCCCTTATCCAAAGTCGAGGCGTGTCTCAAAGACATCAAAGCCTGCATAATCTGCAATTCTCTATTATAAAATTCCAATAAAGCTGAAGTTATTGTGCTGGGACCCGAGCACCATAGAAATACTTTATCTGACAATATAACTACTTGATGGCATTACCTTTGCCTCCAGCAGTACCTTGGTCTCCAACAATACTGTGAGGAACCTGGGAGTTTACTTTTGATCAGGATATGTCCTTTGATTCCAACATAAAACAGATTTCTAGGACTGCCTTTTTCTCATCTACAAAATATTTCTAAAATACGGCACATTCTGTCGCAAAATGATGCAGAAAAATGAGTTCATGCATTTTTTACTTCCAGGCTGGATTACTGTAATTTTCTGTCAGCAGGTGGTCCCTATAAGTTGATGAATCCGCTCCAGCTGCGACGTTATGAATCAGCTGGAGGAAGAAAGTTGATTAATATAGTTGATATTATTGCTGATTCTTTGTCCCTTCCCCACCTCCCCCCTTTTTTCCACTCACTCTTTCTCTCCCAACCGGTCATGGCAGTAGGTTGTCCACCCTGAGACCAAGGGCAGCTCATGGAGGAATTTGCTGGTTTTTGTAGGATAATGAATAAAGAGTCCTGCTCTTTCTGGAAAGAACATTGAGACAACAGTTGAGGTGAACTGGCGCTATAGGAATAAGATTTGAGAAAGAGAGAGACTATCCTCTTGCACACTCATACCACTCTATTATCCTCACCTTTCACTCATGCTCAGTATGAATGACCTGCTTCACAGTTGGGGATATTTCGGCATGTATGTGTCAGCTGAACTTATCAGGAAGCCTCATCAACCAATCACTGCATCTCACCTGCAGGCTCAGCCCATCACCATCAGCTGCTGTCTTTAAATGGGACTCTCTCTCCTGTCATCAAGTTCTTTCATGCTGCTGATTCATCACCTCCCTCTCATTCATCAGCCTCAGCAGTGTCAACAGCGCCACCAGCAGTGTCAAGATTCCAAATATTCCATGCTGCTGCTCATGTCCGCCCTCACCTCACTATCTCCCCACAGAGTCTGAGCACCAAATACTTTCTAATAAAGTTATTATCAAACATGATCTGATGTAATAAATCATTAATTTATTCTTCAGCGTTCTGTTTTCTGTCTTTTTTGATTGAACTGCATCTCTTTACCTTTTCGTGCAACTGTTACTTTTTCACTTTGTTGACCTGCTCTAAAACTAAAATTTTACTTCTGGGAAAAAATAGAGTTCTGTCTTATTTTGTTATATCTTATATTTATCTTTTGAGTTTTCTTAACATTTGTAATGTACGCAAATGTGATGAAAATGAAAAGCATCCTGCATGTAGGGAGGAGAATGAATATGAATGAATATATTTCCCACAGTTTGCCAAATGGTTGCCAAGAATGTTCCACAAAAAAGAAAAAAAGAAAATGTCAGCAGCTGGTGGCAGTGGGATATCAACTCATTATTACGAAGGCTCCCTGGGACCATGGATGTACATACCAAGACATTCCATGTCAACACATCTTAAAACCCTTTGATGTCCTGCTCAACTGTTTGGATGGGCAAACTTTGAGTTCCTCCTATGTGACGACATACTTAACAGAATTCTGTAACTACAAACAAAAAAAAAGGCTAATGAGGATCAAATACTTTTTATTTAAACATTACTTTACCAAGAAAGTTGAGCTAATATGATTAAAATGGACTATTATGAACCAAATACAAAATTGGATCCTGAAAGAATTTTAGAATTTATTTTGTTTTTGTTTTAAGGCCATGCTTCACCAAAAATAACTTCATTTTGTGGGAAATTTAGAAGATATTAAACAAAAATCAATCAAATCAAATTGCTAAATGCAAAGAAAAGATGCATGAAGACAATAAAGGGTGAAACGTTATTGCGCCAGAAACAAAGTTGAGGACTGACGGACATATTCCTGCAGCAAGCACGGCTAAAAATCTGGTGTCCCTTTTAGCATGTCTCTTTTTAAACAATCAGATGTTACTCAAGCTTTCGGAAGCTGTCGAATTTTACCACGCTAGTCAAAACATGCTAGGTATGATAATGATTATTCAGAACATTTTCTTTGAATCGTGGCAAACTCAATATGAAAAACACATGTCATGATAATGGCTGCTTCCTGGCCCAAGGGAGAACTGATTCCGTCCTCCTGATTTGTGGGTTAGTACTAACAAATAAGCATTTACCAACCAGCAGATGCAACCAGGGTGTGTTTGAGGTCATTTTCATGTCTTTTAGATGAGACAATGCTGACTGATTCAGACAGCCACGTAGTTAAAGGCCAGATAACTCCATTTGGATCGTTAATGTTCAAACGGATGGGTTTTTTTTTCCAGACAGACAATTGACTCAATGTTGTTACCCAACCCATAGAAGTGGGAAAAAAGGGCTGCAGAATCAAATATGAGAAAACAATTATTCAGGTCAAGATTTTAAGACCAGGGTTGTTTTTCTGAACCGTGGGTCCTTGTTGAGTGATAGACTCAGAGAGGATTGAAAGACCCAAAGGAACATCAACGCATTAAATGAAACCATTAAATCACATTCTTGCTCGAAGGATAAACATGACATGACATGAAAAAGACACCCTAGAGGGCTCGCTCACCTTTGAGGGTTCTGGAAAGGAGATTTCCATCCATCGTACATTGGAATCCAAACATGGGGAAATGCTGAGCTTTCTCTTCCCAGATGAAACCCCGTGAGGAGCCAGGATTTAGGAGGTCTCCCTGCTGTGGACATTTCCTGATAGTAACAGGCTGAACTACACATGCAGTCAAGTTTTGATATGAGAACCATGCTGCCTTATAGTGTCGACGTCTGAATGCACCTACAATGGCCACATCAGCATCAGAACTGGAACACGGACCCATGGAAGATGAATACACGTTTCTTTTTAACAATGTGGACAGTCATGTGGGGGCGGGTAGCTTATCTGGGGAGCAGAGGGCACCATGTTGCACCAGGCGAAGGGATACAACCCAGGATGCATCTTGAAGAATGCACCTTGTCTCAAGTCCCTCAACATCTCTGCTCTGGGCTTTCTCAACTTGGAATTGCCATTACAACGTGCCACAAAACCAGCCAAATGCGGCGACCTGGCAGCGTGAGGGTAGCAGACCGGTCGAGGAGACCATACTGACCCGTTTTGAATAGAAGCTCCTACAATGGGGCAATAGAAGAAGGTGGTCTGGTCTGATTGATCACGTCTTCTTTTAACTCATTTGGATGCCCAGGAGTGTGTGGATCAGTTACCTGGGGAAGAAATGGATGTGCTGTGCGAAGAAGGCGATCCAGTGGAGGTAGTGTGATACTTTGGAATTATTCTGCAGGGAATCTTGGGTCATGCCACTCATGGAAATGGTATTCCCTAATGGCAGTGGCCTCTGCCAGCAGGATGATGCCCCTTGACACGATGGGGAAATGGTTCAGGAATGATATGAGGAACACAATAAGCAGAAGAAGAAGCTGTCCAAGGCGTTTACTTGACCTTCAGATTCCCCCGATCTCAATTCAATCCAGCATCTTTGACTTGTGCTTGACAAACAAGTCCAATCCGTGTAGGCCCCGCCTTCATCGAACCTCCACTCCATTATGCAGCACTCACCAGAGTGCTGCATAATGTCCTGCAGCACTCTCCAGAACATTATAAGATGGTTATTATGTTCTGGAGAGTGCTGCTGGGGCAACCTCTAGGACTTAAAGAATTGTGCTGCTTAAGTCTCAGTACCAGATACCACAGCACACCTTCACAGGTCTGGGGGAGTCCGTTTCTCAAAAGTAGAGAACTGGAAGGGGCGCCTGGAATACACTGCTGTGACCATGACCCAAACCCAGGTATGAGGAAGAAAACGGATGGATGTTTATAATGTTATGGCTGATTGGTGCATGCATTCTGTGGGTTTATAAATGAAGCCCGTGAAAAAAATGTTGTGTTTCCCATTATGTTACTTTTACGGCGCACATGCCTCACGTTATGAAGCCAGAATGATTCAATAACAGAAAACAGGTTTGATTTCTTCATTTTGTGAGAACAATAACCGTTTCAGATGCCCACTAAAGTGTCAAACGTCCCTGTGGGGCCAGTTCACGCCAAGGTCCTCTTCCTCTATTTGTGGCACAATGACTCGGAACTAATAACAGGACTTCCATCAATTGCCTTGCCCCGAGATATGTCCGCAGATAAAGAAGGGAGGGTTTGATTCTCAGTCAACACCTCCTTTTCTTTGTCCACTGTGGAGCCTGATGAAGGACACACACTCCACCAACTCAGACCACATGCGGAGGGAGTATTATAGGATGGAATAGGTAAGGGAACTTACTGTGTGGTTAATTGAAAGATTCAAAAATGCATCCAAGGATTATTTTCAAATTTTATAACCACATAGACCTCACTGCGAGGAAGAACTGGATTGATTTTGGGAAACGTCGGTTGTTTCTGCTTTGTTTCTGCTGCCCCACTAGTGTCTGCTTTGACACTAGGGAAACTGTTCCCTTCCCTCTCATGACCACACTCCTATGACATCAGTCATCGTCACCCGCTGCTCTTCTACATTTATTTGTCGCAACAGCACATAAATGCTAGCCAACCACGCTAGCTAGCACGGTGAGTCAAAAACAAACCTCTTGAGAGTTTCTTCGGAGAATGTAGACGCGATAAAAAGGAAAATGACGATCATGATTACTCAAGGACAAAGAAAGCTCTCTTCTATCAGAAATGTCAGAACTCGTTTCTAAAATGTGGCTTAATTGGGACTGATGACTCCAACGCCATCCAAACTCTTTCAACATCTTCAGTCCACGCACCTGGAGAGGGACTTCTTCTCTCCGTATTCCCTTTGAGGGTCGCCACAGCGGATCGTCTGTTTCCATCTAGATGGATCGATGGATCGATGGATAAAAACTTTATTAATCCCTAAAAGGGGAAATTTAGTCGTTACAGCACCTCCAACACACAAACATTCTAAAGATGAAGACATACTATATAAAAGGACATTATATAGACATGTTAAGATAAACATTATATACAAACATTATACATATACATATATAAATATATACATATACATATGTATATATAAATACATATACATACATACATACATATACACACACACACACATATATATATATATACACACCGCCTATATACAGGTCATATATACACACATTTACATATTTATATATATATATACATACATCCATACACTTAAATATATTCATACATATGCACTCAATCCAAAATTAAGAAATAAAAAAAAACACATGTAAATTAAAATACAGGAATAAAGTGCATGCAAAGATAGTCAAAAGGGAAAGAGTCCGATCTCCAATGGATGAATAAAATAAATGCTTATATATAATTAGGGATTAAAATAGTCCATGTAGAGATGTGCAATATTGCAATTAGAGGAACACACAGTCTCTTTATGATTATCAGATACACACATGGTCCGTTGTGAGGTAGCAGAGTTCTGGTTCGACCAGCGGCCTGCTGGCCAACAGAACTAGCAACGGGCCCCAACCAATCACCAGTTTCCTGTTGTTGGTTTCCAACATTCTGATTGTACAAATATTAGACAGTCCTGCTGACAGCATCAGAATTAGAATCAGAAATTAAACCATAAATGTTCGCGCAGACAGATAGAAAAAGAAAAAAGACGAAGGAAAAAAGAAAGAAGAAAAGACAAAAAAGGAAAACGAAGAAAAGAATTCTCTAGATGATCTGAAAAGTGCAAAGGAATGGATCCATAAGCCGTTTCTGAATATCCCCGGGAATCATCAGAGTGAGTGTGAGAAGACTATCTCTCCTAATGATGGTTGGATGAAAAGTAACGTCTGCACGTCACACTGGATGAAAGTAAATGGTAAATGGTCTGGACTTATACAGCGCTTTTCTAAACTCCTCAACCACTCAGAGCCCTTTTACAACATGAGTCAGCATTCACCCATTCACACAAACATTCATGCAGTGAGAATAGAAGCTGCCATGCTAAGCGTCACAAGGACACTCGACATGTGGACCGCAGTGGCCAAGGATCGAACCACTGACCCTGATAAGTAGACAACCGCTCCACCAACTGAGCCACCAAAGTCAAGGTTTTGTGGCTCAAAGTCAAGCTTTTATATCCTGAGATGCAGCGAAATCTATGCAAAGCAAGAGGTCCAGTAATGAAGCTAAACTTCAATGGATTTGGTTATTAAGTTAAGCTTTGTCCGAATTACAAATCCAAAATGAACTTCATTAAGCTTCACAACAATCAGGTGTATCCGTATAACCTGTCCATGGACAGGTAAGACCTAAAGTAATGTATTTTCAGTGTCAGTAACATCATACCTGTGACTAATCTGTGAATAAAACAAAAAAAAAAACAATGTTTCGGTCCTCCCCTAGATATTTTATTTAAAAATAAAATTAAAGACGATATTGCTTAGAAACTACTGCATCACATTTGATAGAAATACCACAGAGTTCATGTTCTTCCACACAGTTTTTGTGGGACAGAACCAGGTGGACTCTCCCTTTGGACCCAAAAAGTATCCTGAAGAGGGGTTTTGGCAACACAATACCACTTATGTCCACAATGTGTTGCAATATGGACATAAAAAAAACCTTTGGGAGTCCCTAAAATCAATGTTCTTATTAAAATATAGCATTGTGCACTGTAAAAAAAAGAAGAAGAAAGCAAACATAGGTAGAAAGTTCTGGATCGGGTTCCCACTCATTTAAGTCATGAAAATGAAATTAGCTTGCATGAAGGTTACTAAGATCTTTAATGTTGAGCATAAAATGAGCCGCGATTGGAACATACGCAAACTGACCACAAAACCAATGTGATGACATTTGACCCTCTGAACTTTGTGATGAACGTCCGTGGGCAACCATTTCTCATCATAGACATAAACTCACTGGGGGGGTGGGGACTATATATTTCCTGTAAATGTACACTCTCCAGCTCAGAATCATCCAGGACGAGCTGGAGACTGTTGCTGGGGAGGGGAACGTCTGGGACCTGCTTGGCCTACTGATACCGTGACCCAACACCATGTAGGTGGAAGAAAACAAAATGGATGCTACATTTTTGCCATCACCACATCCTCAGCTGTAACGCCTGTTTGTTTATTTGTTTGTCTGGTGGTGAGCAGGACGTTAAAGCGACCCGTGTGATGGGCTTTTCCCATCACTCAAGCTCAGATGTGGTTGATACTTGGCAGAGGGCGGCCCGAGGGGCGGGACAAAGGGATCCAGTCAAAGGGGCAGATTCAGGGACTTAAAACCGAGGTGGAAGCATGAGCTCTACTAAATTTAGAGCTGTTTTTATTTATGTGCCCTTTTAGGATACAGAAATAGAGCTTTTTGCCAACTGGACCGTTTTTTTTAATCTATTTTCTATCAAAACTAGACCCAAACTGTCGTCCTCGGTTTACAATGTTTTATAAACATAAACATGTTTATAATGTTTATTAAGTGTATTTTCAATACAATACAAGCTTTCATCGTGAAATCGTTTAAAAATAAGTTTTGTTTTGTTTTTTATTTTTATTTATTTTTTTATTTAGAGTGTCTCAGATATTAATTTAATAAATGCCCCAAAGAAATAAAATATGCTAAGAAATACATTTTTTACATCTTAAATTGTTGTTCTGTTTTTTGTGTATATTTAAATCAATGGGATTAATATAGTTTGTTGAACTTGAACTTTGAACTTGGACTCTGCTGACTATTTACAAAAACAAATCCACTTAGCGTTTAGTATATTTAATATATTTTTATCACGTTATTTATCGTATACACAAAGTGACTTAAGGGTTAAAATCCTGCCAGGAAATTAATATTTGATAGGATCTGATCAAGTGTTTGGTTAAAAAACTTTAAATATATTGTATTTTATGGAAGGACATTTATGTCCTCTAAGAGGTTGAATGAAACTTAATAATAATACAATCAAGCAGATAGATCTCTGTCCTTTCCTTAAAGTCCTCACCAAGAAAAAAAAGGTATGGAAAAATGATTTAAGAAGCAGACTTTAACGTTCTCTACGAGTGAAACCTGCCGATGGTGTCTGGGATTTAAAAGACAGATTGCTTTTCTGCTATAATCAGCAGCTAAATCTCTCACCTCTCCCTCAGGATGAGATGACATTTGAGGGTAAACAAGGTCGAATGAATGGGAGTCAGATGGGAGCAGAGTGTGAAGAACACGTAGGCTGAGATGTTAAGGATTATCAGATCGCATGCAGCTCCAGTGTTCATCACAGATGCCTGAATCCATCCTGCTGTTCTTATCCTCTCTCCCAGTCTCTCAGATTCATCTGACATCTGAGTCAGTGAAAAGAAAAAGGTTTTTCCTTTTGTGGTCAGGCTGCAGCTCCTCAGCTAATCCACCCAGCTGTGGAGCCTCACTCACGCAGACCTTTTGTCCTGCACCACATTAAAAAAAGACATGGAGTGAAGGACAAAGGGCTTTGTCTGAAGTCTTGAGGAATGAACATAGAGGATGATTAGTGGATCTGGCATCTTGTATTTCCTGTGTCTGGAGGGTCTTGTCATCCAGAGGATCTTTCCATCGGGTTTGTT
The DNA here is from genome assembly GCA_037951165.1 of Lophius americanus. Lineage (NCBI taxonomy): Eukaryota > Metazoa > Chordata > Actinopteri > Lophiiformes > Lophiidae > Lophius > Lophius americanus. The sequence continues at coordinate 543,902 of JBBDHG010000215.1, read as the reverse complement.
ACAGTTTGGCTCAGATTCCCATCAGGAATGAGGGGATAATTACAAGAAATGGCGGGGCCTAAAACAACTACTTCAGTCCAGAAGTCAGATAATTCAACAAGATTAGGGATGACTTTTTACTATATTTTGTGTACAAAACCCTAAAACAAACCTGCATGAAGGAAAGTTAACAGGGAAGATTTCCACGTGATTATATCCCCAAAAGTCGAGGATATTATGGAATCATCATCGCCGCTGCAGCCGTAGATCCTTGGTGTTAGTGCGATAACTCAAAAACGATGTCGTGGATCATTTTCACATTTTATACCCATACAGAACTTAGTGCGAGGAAGAACTGGAGTGATTTTGGGAACAGTAAGTTGTATCTTTCCAACAATATGGGGAGCTTTATCTTCAAAATAGTTTTTCGGGATGCAAATATTATATTTCAATAGGCAAAGCTTTTTTCATGAAAAACTCTGTTTTCTAACTCACAAACTTATTCATCGTTCATTTTCATTTAAATTTTATACCCACAAAGATCTTGGTGAAAGGAAGACATGGAGGGATTTTGGGAAAACCATTGGTCCAATTTGTGAGGAAGGACTGGTGTGATTTGGGAAGCTCAGTCGTATATTTTTGACCATTGGGGGGGGATGATGTTTTCAGGCCACACTTTCTCACACTTTAACCCTAACCCTGACTATAGAAGGGGAAGAAACACTGTGGAGAAGTGGAGCACTTATCTTCGAGGACTTTCTGCAGAACAACCATGACAGTACATCTTTACTTGAGTCAATATCTGCTTTTTCTGCAGTGGGTCGGCTTCCATTACATTGGCGTTGTTCATAAAAGTTTAATGCAACACTATATTTCACATTTACTTCCTGTGGCGTTCGCCAACACTTACAAGAAGAGAGTGGGTGTTACACATGCATCATTTCACAGGAAAAAACATGAAAAAAAAACAACCCAATAACCCCAGATGTTTTCATCATCACCTCCTTTATTAGTGTAAAATTTTACCCGTTCTCTCTTTCGGTGTTTGCAATTAGCAGATCTGGACATTATATAGACAGATCTGCTTAATTTGCTTAAATCAAATGGAAGGAATCCGCAGAGTGTCTAATTGCATCGACTGAAAGGAGCCATTATGGAGCCATTAGTTTATTCCCAGAATCCCTCACAGCCGCCGCCCCCAATCTGAGAGGAAATAACGTGGGTCAATCAAGGATACACAAACACAGGCTAGACAAATACAACTCTATATTTTCCCATTTAAAAAAAACTCAAATTTAATAGGTGGAATGTTAGAAGTTCTCCACATCTGAGGTGCAATCTGGTCACAAGCTGCTCCATCTGTCAGTAAAACTAAACATCCGTCGGTTTAGGGAAGTACTGGTTATATCCTTCCTTTCTCTATTCACGGGCTGGAGGGATTTCAGGAGAGCATAAAAATCTATTCCTGAAAGAAGTTGGCCGCTTGTGGACTGGTTCTGGAAGGAGTCACAGTGGAGGAACTGTGGTTGAGAAACCTTCAGATCCTGACTCATCCGACAGACATGATTTCAACTGTCTGGTAAAGTATTGATGATGGTGACAGATGGTATTCTTATGCAATTTTTGGACAGCTTGACGATGAAGCGACGCGCTAGAGATCAAACAGCTCTACGACAGTTCGAGAGTGAAACGCATGAGTTACATGTTGCGCCACCAAATTGGTCACTTAGATGCCCAAAGATGGAATAAACCGAACCAGAGACATCAGACAGCAACAACAACATTTCCATTAAGGCTGATGGGTTCGGCGCTATATAAACATTTTTCTGCACTGAAAAAATAAAAAATAAATCAGATTATTTCAAGATAATTTACTGCATAAGATGTTTTAGGCTCAAACTCAAACTCCAACGTTTTGATGGAAATCACGTACAACTGGGACAACTCGTTATGTTTAGTTTAGAGGATTTATCTTTCATCTTCAGGATATTCAGAGGTGTTGTGGGATTGCATGATGAAGTCTTAAAGAGAAGTGTGTTAGAGTGGTACAAGATATGGATAAGAGCAGGAGGACAGCGCTGAAGTGTGCCGTAAGAGTAACGGATGGGTTCAAGGTGGATGTGGGACTGCATCAAGTATCGACTCCGAGCCCCTTCTAGTTTGCTACGGTGATGGACAGGCTGACAGATGAGGTCAGACAGTGGTCTCAGTGGACCAGGATGTTGGTGGATGACATTGTGATCTTTACTGAGAGCAGGGAACAGGTGGAAGAAAAATACCTGGAGAGCTGAAGGTTTGCACCTGGAGAAAACAGGAATGAGGGTCATTCACAGCAAGACTGAAAACATGTGTGAGTGAAAGGGAGGCAGGAGGAAGGGTGAGGATGAGGAGTAGAGGTGGACAAGGTGCGGGAGGTAAGTTTTTTGTTTGTATTTTTGTTTGTGAGCAGCATAACGGAAAAACTATCAGACAGATTTGCATGAAACTTTACCCAGAGGTAGATTTGGGATTTCCCAGAGGTGACTTTTAGTGTTTTGCAGCTTTAAAAAAAAAAAGAAAAGCGATTGGAGTAGTGACGTCCCAATGTGGCTACTGCTGCCTTTGATTCCTGGATGTTCTTAAGGGGTGTAGCTAAGGGCTCAGTGGGCTGAACAGAGTCACTGAAGTGGAACACACAGGAGATGACCAACTGCAGAGATACTCAGAGAGCTAGTTTGTGTTGTCGGTAGATTTAGAGGCTGGCAATAACTGAGACATTAATGGAGAAATCTGCACGACGTTTTCCTAAACGTAGGGTTACGATGGGCCTTGGTGGAGGTTTGCACTCTCTGAAAGCTTTTTCTAGTTACTTCTTTGCTCAGATATTGTGCAGGGCATGCACAAAGAACTTGGCATCAACTGAATAATGGTCCACTCGGGAGTCGCTTAAATATATTTGTTCAGTTAACTTCAAAATCATATTTAGGTCAACAATTTCAAGTTGTCTTTTTCCCGGTGTGTAAATGGGATCAGCCTGGAATTTGTAAGAACAATACTACGTTCATGTTTGTGGCTCTCTGCTCTCTCCCGGTGAGTGTTCCGGCTGTTCCTCTCACGTTCAGCCCAAGTCCGCCGTTGGATGACGTTATCAGAGCCTCTACTGCAGAGTCAAAGTTCTTTAAAAAAATACTCCACAAGTATGTTGGTATTGGCATGTTCCTCCCTCGATTCAAGTGTTCTACCAGGGGCCTGGGACTTTGACAGATCTCCTCAGTATCTTAGCTGTTCCTAGGACTGCATCCCTCAGATTTTGTACCTGGAATCTGATGGAGTCATTCTATGCAGCCCTGAAGACTCCTATCTCCACTGAGACCACTTTGGTTTCCATCAACACCATCTGCTCCAGCTGTTCCTTGAGCCCCTGGTTCTTGGTCAGTAGGTCGGTTCACCAGTGGCTGCTTGTCAGTCCTGAACTTGAAGCCCCATAAGATCTTAGCTCTGTTGGTCTCAAATCCTTTTGATGGTTAACTAAAAACATCCAATGATCCCGCGCCACATCATGAATGATTAATTATTTATTTATTTTCCTCAATTTATTTTTGGTCATATCAAGGCGGCAGCAGACGGAGAATGATTTTCTCTCTCCAGCACTCTCCAGCTCATAACGGAGAATGAGGTGAAGGATACAAGTGGCAGAAATGAGCTCCCTTCATGGGTTTGCTGGACTCAGCCTGAGAGATAACGGAGCAACTGAGACATTGGATACCTCCATGTTGTCCTCCAGTAGCCTGTCCTCTAGGAGCCTGTCCTCCAGGAGATTGTCCTCCAGGACTTGTCCTCCAGGAGCCTGTCCTTCAGGAACTTGTCCTCTAGGAGCCTGTCCTCCAACAGCTGGGCTTCCATGACTAATATTCCCTTAAAATATTATCATGAGTTTCTGGAGCGTGGCTAACTCTTAGTGTTCTCCCAGCTAGGTTCATGAGGTCAACACCTGGAGCGGTTTCCCAAAAGCCTTGAGGGAGTTCCTGTAAATATTGAGCACTTGAGACTTCAAATGCCAAAACTCATTTGATTTGACTCCAAAGTCCAAAAAGAGAAGGGCTATGTCCAAATATGTCCCATTTAGCAGAGCTACAGGAGACTTATCTGAAAAAAAAAGAACAGAAAAAAGAAGTTGTCAAATAACAACCTGCTCCCACATCTGAATTTACCAAACACAAATGTTCATCGTGGTAACGGCAACCTCTAAACCCACAAAATCACGGCATAATTCAGCTGGTTTTGGTTTAAGTAATGCAAAACTTAAAATATAGCTGTTTGAAATAATGTACAAAAACATTTAGATAGTATTGTCACATGATTAACCTGCTCTCCACAATGTTTGTATTGAATTAAGCCTGGCCTGAATAACATACCCAAAATAAGCTTCTAGAAATACCACAAAGTTCATGTTATTCTACAAAGTTTTGGTGAGATGGGAACGAGAAGACTCTCCATTTTTGAACAGCTGCATAACCAATTTACCTAAAATGTTCCAAAAACGACAAGCTACGACCTTTAGCTGTGCACAAAATCCCATAATTTAGCATTGTGCACGGATTAATAAAAAACAGTGGAAACCCGATTATTGGCCTTCGGGTGAGAAGAAGCTTCAAACGTGTTTTATTTTCCAGTATTAAACAATTATGTTGGTCTAACTTTATATAATTGGGTCTAATCACGATATTCTATTAGGGTTGATTCAACTCATTTAGTAGGACTAATATTACCCCAAAGAAATATTGTTTATCTCGCCGTACTAACTTAAATTAGCCTAAAAGAATTGCGTAGCACAACTTTAATCAGATGAAAATGCTTTGCATGACTTAAAGTGATCCAGAGAATACTTGCTGAGTACAAACAATGGGATCAGTGGCAGAAAAGAGGATCAGACTCAGAATCAGCTTTATTGGCCATGTATATGTACATACAAGGAGTTTGACTCTGGTTGACTGAGCTCTCACAGTACGAACGTCATGTAAATAATTATAAAATAAATGGACGAGCTATAAACAAATTGACCTGTTCTTGTGTACAGGCTATATATATTGAAATATATATGTATTAATATGTATATATAAATATATGTGACAGTGCAAAGATGCCAGAGTAATGACGTTGGACGGGTTATTGAAAAATTAGGTTATCCAGGTTATTGCACAACACTGACACTGGTTTGATTGTTCGTCAGGTCGATGGTTGAAACTGTTCTTGTGTCCGGTAGTTTTGGCGCCTACAAGGGGGGAGAAGTTGAAACGGGTTGTGTCCAGGGTGTGATGGGTCTGCAGAGATCTTTCCTGCCCGTTTGCTGGCTCTGGAAGAGCATATGTCCTAGATGGAGGGCAGGTTGGTTCCGATGATTTTTTCTGCAGGTCTAATCGTTGTAGTCTGATCCTGTCCTGTTTGGTAGCAGATCCAAACCAAACAGTGATGGATGTGCAGAGAGTAAGTTTCCATACGGTTGGCGTCCAGGGTGGACACATAACAATACAAAGAAACATGATCGTGTCTCTTCATGTCGACCGGATTGAGTCTTGCTAAAGTTACGTTCTGGAGTCCTCCGTGATGTTTTTTCAAATTACTTGTTTATCTAACAAACTTGAAATAATTTCTCAACATACACACGATACATTCAAGTAAATGCAACAGACATCCAGTTCCCTGTGTTGAGTTGTTCTTTGGCGAGACAGAACTGTAGTACCACGTATCAATACCACAGAAATGCACACGTCCACGTTTGCTCTTCTTGTGTTGGTGGTTTTAGAAATTATTAAAAAGAAAAAAACATAATTCAAATTTTCATTCAAAAACCTCACATTGATTCATTAAACTGAGATCCACAGCCGGCATGCCAGCAGTGGAAACAGTTACGGAATAATTATAGTCAATTACCCGGAGTCTGCTGTTTAGATTACGGCTTCCTGGATCCAGTCTGACCCACTTGACTGACAGCAAGTGTAGAAATAGATTTGTCTGTTGAGACAAGGATAATTATTTACATTTTCTGCTAAACTTTTGGTTTGACCTTCAATTTAATTGATTCATAATCAAAAATAAATGTTTTTTTTGTTTTGTTTATCTACAAAACTGTTTGTTTATCTAAAAAACTGAGTGTTTGTGTGTTTTTACTGTCAGAATTTGGATGATAGATATTGGATAATGGATAATAATAATGGATATTCCCACGTCGAAGGAAGTGAATATCCGGTCCATGTTTTACTGTTTAGACCGGAAAATAGTCGTTTTAGGCTTCATTGTGCATTTTAATGAGCCAGGGAATGGTTTTGGTGTTGTGGCTGATAGGTGTGTGTGTAAGTGGGAATAATGAAGACTACCGCTGTTTCAGAATGTATTTCCTATTTGCTGCGATCTCAATGAAGGAGCTCCATCTTCATTGGTGCGTTTGAAAATGACAAATTTCGTTTGACAAGATTTGAAAAATCCAATTAGCATTAGTTTTTCCGTTTTCAATATTCATTTCTGAAACGGAAAAACAAGATACCAAAAGATGTGAGCCTGAATGATCTTTTTAATTAGGGCTTGAGGAGGTCATGATCAGTTTTTTTTCTTCATTATGACTCTAATTTCTAAGCATGTGGCGTTATGTCAGACCGCTAATATTTGCCAAATTTAAGTTGTGCAACAACCATTAGACTGCTAAAAAAACCCTCTGTCTCAGAAGGTCCATCAAAAATGGAAGGAGATGGAGTAGACGGGAAACTCACACCATAAAATTCACCGTTGACCCTAAACATGTGTTCCAGTACAGCGTACGCTTTATGAAATATGTTCCTGAGAAATGGAAGTTGTTGCTTCGTCCTAATAACACTCTGGTTCTGGTACCGCTCATCCTTCTTAATGCATCCCCAGACATCACACAGCAACCACTTCAGTTGATATCGTCCAGTAAGACTGAAAGCTTTTTGGATATAAATCCTTAAATGACAGGAATAGCTTTCATGCTGCTCATCATCAACCCAGTCCGCTCACAGCCACAGGACGTGTCTATGTCCTGGGAAGTATTTGCTGTGCTGAATGTTTTGCAGACAGTAACTGCACCCAATAGACCTGATCACTCAATCAAATCATCACTTCAGCAAACCATCTTTGGAAGAAGATGAAGAAGTTGGCTCCTAGGTCTCAGCAGTAGCACACTGTGCCAAAATCAAAAAGAAATCTGTTAAGATGATTGAAATCCATCAGTCTGGGAAGTTTTCCAAGCTGTTTCTAAGGTTCTTGGTCCCCACAGATCCACAGTGAGACACATTATCGAACACTTGGACATATCTTGGAGCAATAGTGAACCATCACAGAAGTGGGCCACCTTACAAAATTCTTCCAAGAGCATGGAGAAGGTTCATTCAGGAAGTCCTAGAAGATCGAAAGAAAACATCCAATGAACTGAAGACCTTTCTCACTTCAGTAAAGGTCAGAGGTCATGACTCCAACATTCCAAAGACACTTTATAAAAATGGCTTCATTGGAGAATCGCGAGGAGAAAGCCACTGCTGACACAGATGAACATCAAGTTGAGTCGGAACACAGCTTGATGCCCCTCAGAGCTTTTGTAGAATCTTCTCTGGACTGATGAGCGGAGAGTTGAACATTTTGAAGTAAGGGTTTCTGTTCCATCTGGTCAAAACCAAACAGAAGAACATCAGACCAACGGTCAGACATGGAGGTGGCACTGGCATCTTGTGGAGATGCTTTGGTGCTTCAGGAGCAGGACGAAACACCATCATTTAGGGAAACCGCTCTGTGGATTTTGCTCCGTAACTAAAAAATCGGCAGGAGAATGTCGGGTCATCAGCCTGTGAGGTGAAGCTGTCACAGTGCGACTAAAGGTTTCATTCACCAGTGTCTTCCTCAGTATTTTCTTAAATGTATTCTTAAGAAAAGAAAACCTACATCGGAATCACGAAGCCTTAGGTTTAGCATTTGCCTAGGTAAACGCCCATAAAAGGGCATGGGGCTACAGGACACACCCACGACTGCTACATAGATCGCAGAGAAGAAGAAAGAAGAAAACTCCAACGAGGAAGTCTAGAGACTGTGGAGCACCAAACTCAAAACACAAAAGAAGGCAAACTTTCATCAATTCTTTAGCGGAGATATTGCTGCAGTGGGTTGACAGTAAACGAGACTTTTTTTATTGGTGTTAGTGGTAGATAAAAAATAACAAAAGTTATTATAGACTTAGTTTTTAGCATGTGTATTTCAAAGTAAACACTGAGGGACAAACAATTAAATATCTTTATTCAGTACTAAAATTCAGCCTGGGCTCCAGCAATTATGTCTTTCCGAATCGGGACATGTGGACCTTTAAATATGGCGTCCGCAAGTCCAATTAGCCGGATTTTAAAATGTCAGCTGCTATTGTATTAAACATCAGACGAATAAATACCACATGTTGATTAGCTTAGCCAACAGACTGCGGCAGAAGAAGTAATAAAACTTAACGATGGAACGTGAATGTCAAGTGAAACCCAGCTGAGTGAAAAGGCAGTTTGGGTTCTATGATTTCAGATCTCCAATCCTGACTCCAGGACGTCAATCCATGCTTGAAAGTAGAGCTGACATTAATTGGACATCTCCAGCTAACAATCCCGACCGCTGGTGCTCTCTGTGGAAAATGTGACAGTAATGGGCCACTAAAAAGCAGGCGATGAGATTCTGATGTCTTCTTCCGTCTTGCTGCTCCATGGATCATTGACTTCAGGAATTTATGGGCTGCGACCAATCATCAGCATCCACCTCTCCAGACGGTTAGGGTTATGAGCTCACTAACCTGGCAGCGACACGCCGATCTCTACTAAGTGGGAACATCAGCGCTCTGGGCGTTCAGGAGAGATGTGAGAGAAGAACACACTTGTAGTTTGTTTCTCCTGGTCTGGAACCAAGCAGA